>SSNS01000296.1:683627-753076 GCA_006937985.1 Aphyosemion australe | reverse complement strand
GAGTGTTGGAAATCAATAAGACCTGACATATTTGATGTGTCTTTTGATTTCATTGTTTGTTATTCAAACTAACAAAGTACAGCAACGGTGTAACAGCTAGTCTCGTCTCTTCTTAGTTGAATTGTCAGACGCCATGCTTCCACGGCGCACTGCTGCCCTCTGCTGTTTCTTTCAGGTTACAGTCATAGTGCAAACGCGTAACTCAGAGCTCGTATGTCCCTAAATAGCTACCGTATTTCAAGATGGAGGATGACCATGGAGCGTCGACCACAATTTATGTATTAAAAATGTAAAATTTGAAGCTGAGAGGAATATTTAGAATTGATGTTGGTGAGAAATATTAATGAAAAAGGACAAGTTTGTGCACTGGATACACAGAATTTGGTAGTAAACAGGTAAAAATATTACACATTGTGGCTTTAAAGAAACTTGCGACTCTGATATAACCATAGAAGAACTAGATCAAGCCTTACTCAAATTGAAATTGAACAAAGCCCCTGGTTAGGATGGCTTGACGACGATATTCTATAAAAAAAATTTGGAATGAGCTGAGACATTTTCTCTTCAGCGTTATTGAGGAGATCATTTTTAATGAAACCTTGACATCAACTATGAAACAAGGACTCATTACTCTCATTCCCAAATCTGGTAAAGACAAGAGACTTATTGATAATCTGCGACCAATTACATTACTGAACACAGATTATAAGATTCTTACTCATGTTATTGCAAACAGGTTAAAGACTGGCTTAGAGCAATTTATTAGTGAAACACAATCTGGGTTCCTTAAGGATCGTTCTATCCACAATAACATCAGACTGGTTTTAGATTTACTGGATTACAGCCACTTGGTTGAGGATGATGGTGTGATTCTTTTCTTAGATTTCTGTAAGGCATTTGATACGGTCGAACACGCTTTTATTTTAGAAGCCTTGAAATATTTTGGTTTTGGAGAAAAGTTCATAAAAATAATTTCTTTAGTATACTCTAATATTAATAGTAACAACTAAACGTTTCAATGTTAAACGAGGAATATGTCAGGGATGCCCAGCATCTCCTTTACTCTTCATTATTGTAACTGAACTATTAGCTATTTTTATAAAACATAATTCAAATATTCAACCCTTGAATTTGATGGGAACTCCACTGGTTATAAGTCAATTAGCAGACGACACTACTTTGTTCTTAAAAAACATCTCAGGTTCCTCTCGCACTAAATGAAATTTCACTGTTTTCAAGAGCTTCTGGTTTGTATCTGAATATTGGCAAATGTGAGTTATTGGCAATCCATGACCATCCGCCTGGTATATTTTTAATATAGCTCTTAAAACTGTTATCAAATATCTAGGTATTACAATTTCAAAGGATGCCAATAAAAGAGAATCTCAAAATTTTGAGCAAAATATCCAAAAATCTATTAAGATTCTGAACAGTTGGCTCCTTCCAGTTCCTTTCAGCTATACGAGGTAAATGGAGGAGCTGCAGCAGCAGAACATCAGTGGGGTGTGGAGAAGCCTGAAAACCATCTCTGGCTTCAAAATGCCCCACTCACAGGCAGAAGGGGACCTGAAGTGGGTCAACGACCTAAACCTGTATTTCAATAGGGATTGAAAGTGTGATGTCATTTCTGGGGTAAAATCGCAAAGGATTATAGGTAAGAGTGGCTAGCGAGCGGGCTAATACCAAAACACTCATCGCACGGTAAACAGACAAAGAATGGCAAGAAGCTGTTGTATTATTAACTGTCATAGCCGCTCGCATGACAGCCACGGGAGGCCAATAGGTAAAGAGACCAGGTTTTATTGGATTCCTTTGTGGAGGAAAAATTGTTCAAGCCATGTTTCAGAAGTCACAAAGAGGCGACGGATGGCATGGATTGCAGCTATACGAAGGCCAAATATAACCTTCCAAAACACTCCAGCTCACATGTTGGTGTGTTCAAAGCATTTTCACAAAGGTAAGTTACGATATTTTGTAGTTAACGACTGATTCGTCATTACATCATTGTTAATACGGGTAGCAAGATGTTAAACATATTCGTCGCGCATTTATACTTTGTTAGCTGTAGCTCGGCAGGCTGATGTTTTGTTTTTGTTGCTTGCAGGAAAACCAGCCTACAAAATGATGGAATGTGATCCAGACTGGGCACCCACTATCAGCTTTGGTCATACCGAGATTCGAGCTTCTACAACAGCGAGATTGGAACGGTTAAGAGGGAGAGCGAGATCAAAGCATACCCCTGAGCCAGAGGTGGAGATGGCTATTCCAGCCAAAATCCATGCAGGTAAAATTGTTTTTATATTATATTATCACTGTGTTTACTTTTGTTTAGCTATGATATTTTGCTCATTGGCTACTGTGGGTAGTTTTGTTCAATTACAATTACTTGTCACTTACTGTCTTAAATTTTGCAGTCAATATTTTTATTAGTTTGTCAGACTTTTTTTAAATAGTGTATCTTAAACCTGTACTTATCAAAGGGCCAAAGCACGTTGTTAATGTTTGATTGCTTGAATAGTGTTAATGTCAAATTCTGTGTTGTGTGTTTTTCAGCAAGAATCACGACTGAAGCTGCAGTGGAGATGCCCCCCGAACAGATTGGTGTACAACATGATGATGAAGAGCAGCAGGAGTGTAGAATGTGTTTAAGGTTAAAAGAAACTGAGTGCCTGCAGGAAGAGAACCAAAAATTAAAACAGGAACTGGCAAAAAAGACGTTAGACGAAGATTTCCTCAAAGACAACGACCCAAAAGTTAAGTTCTACACAGGGCTACCATCCTTTGCATTGCTGATGGGGGTGCTAGCGCAAATTCAACCCAGCTTACCAAAAACTGACAGAAAGATTTCGCATTTTCAGATGCTCTTGTTGACTTTCATGCGCTTAAGACTTAACCTACCACTTGAACATGTTGCATACCTCTTTGATATTAGCCGGACAACTACATCAGCTGTGTTTAACAATACAGTAAGTGTACTGTACGCGCACCTCAGCCCTTTGGTGCACCGGCCAGCAAGGCATTGCATACAGGCCAGTATGCCTCACCAGTTTGTTGAGATGTTTGGTGACCGTGTGACAGTTATTATTGACTGTTTTGAACTTTTTATAGAAAGAGCACAAAATTTACGTGCTAAAGCCGAGACATATTCCACATACAAAAGTAGGCACACAATGAAATATCTCATAGGCATCACACCACAAGGGACCATCTCGTTTATTTCTAATGGATGGGGAGGACGTTCCAGTGACAAACGCATAGCTGAACAATCTGGTTTTCTCCAGAAGCTTTCACCCGGAGACATAGTGCTTGCAGACCGGGGATTTGATATTAAAGAAAGTGTTGCCCTAAAGGGCGCAACTTTAAAAATTCCAGCATTCACCCGGGGCTGTAGTCAGCTACAAGCAAAAGATGTGGAGGAAACACGAAAACTTGCTCATGTCAGGATCCATGTTGAGCGGGTAATAGGGTGTGTGCACTCCAAGTACAAAATACTGAATGACACCATACGTTTAGGTTTGGTGGTGCCTTGTGAAGGTGAAAACATGACTTTGCTAGATAAGATAGTCACTGTTTCATGTGCACTCACTAATCTGTGCCCAAGTGTTGTTTTGAAGAAATAAGAAATGACTGTTTTCCCATATATTTTTACATTTTCCCTTACCTTTTTTAATCACAGGTTTTTATTTTTTCTCATTTTAAACATTTTCTTTAATCATTTTTAAAAAAATATTGTTTATATTTTGGATTTTTTGTTTTTGTGAAGCACCTTGTGATTTTATCTTGAGAGGCGCTACATAAACAATCGTTTTCTTTCTATCTGTTCTTTCCATATGTTGTTTTGACATGTTTAGCTGTACTGTGTGTCCTCAAAGCAGCTAATAAAACACAATGAACTGGAATTTTGCCTCTTTATTAATAAGACTCAAAGATGAAATTAAACAATGTCAGTTTAAAATTAATACATTAAATTAAAGTCACATGGTCTGCAAAAATATAGAATCCGAATTCTGCAATAATGCCATTTTAAAATAAAGACATTCAAGTCACATGGTCTAAAATATAAACTGTGCAAAACCTCTGACACCCTGAAAAATGGATTTCAAACTGCAATAACAGCAGTTTACATAAACACAAGACAGATGGTCTAAAATATAGGACTCCACTATAAAACAACACTGAACTTGAAATACTGGTATTAAATCCAACCAGCAAAGTGTGAGAACCATGTCTAATGGGTTCAAACTAGTCAGTGAATAGTTGCCTTCACATTCTTTTTTTTACTTTTTCTTGGTGTGACTCCAACATCTGCGGAGGGCTGTACCGGTGATTTGCTGGGTGCCGGATCAGTGTAATGTTTGGCCAAGAGCTCAGGCAGAACAACCTTGTAAAAAAAATTCTGAGCCACTGGTAACACTTGACCCCACATGTTTACATCTGGCATAATGCGTACAATGACTCTGGTTTTGGTTGTCCACGCAACAAAGTCACAAAAGTCCGACTTAGTAACAAAGATCTGCGTTTCGATTTGCTTGTAGTACTGGTGTGTTGTTTTCAACTCCACTCTCCCATCTGTTAACTTAAGACAGAACGTGTCATCCTCACAGGCCTGCAGAAGGTTATGGTTGTGGTGCTTATATGGGCACTTGATTTCCACACAGCCTTTTCCACAGCATTCACATTGCACCAGAGCATCAGGGGTGGCACCCAGCTCAGGTAACGAGGGGTTAATGATGAAACCACACTTCTCTACTTTAAGCTCTCTGTGCTGCAGCTTGCTCTGTGAGGTGTACCATTCTCTTGCTGTGTCTTCATTTTCTTTACCCCATTTCATTGGTTGTGGTTCAGTATGTGATGGTCGATGTAGGAATTTTTGTGGGTAGCACACCTTCTTCACAGTTGATAATGCAGGTGTGGTTATCGAGGTGGACACTACCGCATGTATGTTGGATGCTGTGATTCTTCCTGCTCGTGCTGTGTGCCAAAATTCACATTTGTGCTGCTCCCTGGTTTTCTCCTCCAGTGCCTCTGCCTCCGCTTCAGACACAACGACACAGTGTTTAAGATGCTCACAGCGCTGCAGAAGGACAGAAAGTTCACAGCCCATCATCTGGCGGTCATGGAGACGGAGGAGTGATTTGGGGAGGATGCGAGGCTTGACAGGGTCTGCATACAAGTGGCAAAATTCGTCCATAACAGAACAGAGTCCTGACCCATGTGCATGCATAAGGTCTGTGATAGGTTTTAACTCTGTCAGTGTGCTTTGTTGTAATTGTCTGGCGCCGGTGCGAGTCCTGATCTTTGGTACATTCATCCTGTGTCTGTCTGATTATTCCTTTAACTTTTTGTTCTTTTTAAAACACAGATAGGAGATCTTATTTACCTTTCTATGCTGACGTTTCGGCCATCACTGTGGCCTTCTTCAGAGCAGCTTAGCTCTGAAGAAGGCCACAGTGATGGCCGAAACGTCACCATAAAAAGGTAAATAAGATCTCCTATCTGTGTTTTAAAAAGAACAAAAAGTTAAAAGCGAGTCCTGATGTTGGGTACAGAACACTCACTTTGTCCTTCACTGATGGATTGGTCCAGTGCCCGTTTCCTTGCTGAACTGGTGGTGTAGTCGATGGTGTGGCCCGGGACACCTTGCACTTTGTTCACATTTGAAGGCATTATCCAGTAGGCCTGAACATCTGTAGGTGTGATGTTTCCTCGTAGACGAACTGCAGTTTCAATTTTGTACAGGAGAGCTGCAACATGAACACACTTCTCAGCCACACCAGCCATACATGTGCAATGGGCACTCTCAACCTCCCCAGTAGATTTAATGATCACCCAGGGCTGAAGGGGCTTTTGGCTGAGGCACATGGAGTGATTCACCTGAAACAGGGAATGCGGAGAAACAGGTTTTAGGGCAGTGGTTCCCAAAGTTTTGGATATTCAAAACAGCAGTTATCAAGACATGTGACCACTGGTTTCTCTCATTTGAAAATAGAAACAATGATAAATATTCTGAGCCTAAAAACACAGCTTCAGCTCATATTCCATTTGAAATACATTTAAGACATTTTTTTTTGTTTTTGTAACAATAATGCCACTAAACAGGTCTCTGTTAATTCTTCATTGTTCCTAATTCTTTATTTATTTTAAACTGTTGCAGTGATTGTAAGCTAGCTGCCATAATGCTGTTATGCTATGATCTAACAAGCATATAACATCTTTAATTTCATATAACTGATTATGTTTTAAAAGAACGTTATTCGATGGATTTCAATGTATGAAGACCACTTGTGACTGGTAAACTTACCTTTGTTCTGACGACGGTCTTGTGTTCCACTCGGACTATCTCAAGGTCCTGTACCCATCCGTCCGTGAACTGGACCTCAGCCTGTTGCATTGATCTGAAGTTGCTAAAAACTTCATGAGTGTATGAACTCACACTTAAAATCATGTAATTAAAAAGGTGTGTGTGATTAAAGTTGGGCAGGATGCTAATATCTTTGGTCCACTCTGCATGTTCGTACGGATCTAAAGAATTTACTCCCTTGATTTTTTCCTCGTACCTTTTTCTTGCCCTTTCGTCAAGTTTGTCCTTATATGGACCTGCAGTGTTCTCCTTGGTTTTGAACATGATGATGTTTTATGACATGTAAAATGTCTTCTGGAGGTAATAAATACGTGGACAAGAGTGGTTAGTGCACGAATGGCAAAGCTCACGCAGCGCTGCAATGTTTTGGTTTTGCCTGCGCTACTACCTACAATGCAACGCGCGCAAGTCACGTGGTCTGTTGATCTCTATAGGTTTTCTCAAGCACCTACTCCTCCCCCACGCAGCTGCATTCACACAACCCGACACCTGGACCCCCTACAGCCACAGCCCTTCACACGTCTGGCTCCCCCATTCAAACCACCATAGATCTTCATGGACTCAGCCACCCCCCCAGCATGGAGCCCCCCTACCCACCCCTCTCCTTTACAGCAGGCCAGGTGAGGAAAGAGCTGATGAAGATCCTCGCCTGATCACCGAGGACGACGATGTGGAGTACAGAGGACTGACGCAGAACTTTGTGGACTGGTGTCAGCAAAACCACCTCCTGATCAACGCGGAGAAAACGAAGGAGATGGTGGTGGATTTTCGAAGACGTCGGCCTGCCGTTCCTTCACCGGTGAACATCCAGGGAATGGACATTGAGAGAGTGGACTCGTATAAATACCTGGGTGTTCACCTGAACAATAAGCTGGAC
Organism: Aphyosemion australe; assembly: GCA_006937985.1. Taxonomy (NCBI): domain Eukaryota; kingdom Metazoa; phylum Chordata; class Actinopteri; order Cyprinodontiformes; family Nothobranchiidae; genus Aphyosemion; species Aphyosemion australe. The sequence goes on along the minus strand of SSNS01000296.1, from coordinate 745,838 downwards.
TGGTCTCACAACACGGACGCGCTGTACAGGAAGGGCCAGAGCAGGCTCTACCTCCTGAGGAGACTGCTGTCTTTTGGAGTGAAGGAGACACTCCTGAAGACCTTCTATGACTGTGTGGTGGCACCAGCCATCCTGTACGGTGTGGTCTGTTGGAGCAGCAGCATCACAGAGAGAGAGAGGAAGAAGCTGGACAGGGTGATCTGGAAGTCCAGCTCTGTCCTGGGCTGTCCTCTGGACTCAGTGCGAGAAGTGGGTGACAAGAGGGTCCTGGCTAAACTTAGATCCGTGCTGGGCCATGAGTCACACCCCCTGCAGGACGACCTGTGTGCCCTGGAGAGCAGCTTCAGTGACAGACTGATCCACCCTCGCTGTGTGAAGGCTGGTTTATACTCTCTGTGAGCTCCGCAACGGAGAGACGCACACGGAGCGTCGGAAAGGTTTTCACATTCGAACTTCTGTTCAGGCAGCGGAGTGCTGCAAAGCAATTCCCCGCCAGGACAACAGAGGGTGTAGCGCTATTCTGTGATATCCTGATATCTGTGTATTTACTCATGTGTTTACATTGTTTTAATGTATTTCAGAGACTTTTTAACACGGACTAATTTGTCCTACATTCTCCTCCACCTCTTCATCCAGTCGCCACCTCTAAACCCACGTTTCCCGTCGTTTCCATCCACGTTTGCTCCGTATTTTGTACTCCTTCAGTCACGGATGAATAAACGTTCATATTTTCGGACTTTTCCACGATGCGTTCTTCAATCTATTCTGGGTCTTCCGCTAAATATTTTCTTACATATTAACGGAGCAACGGCAGTGCTGGTAACGAAGTTACAGGAAGCGTCATCCTGACCAATCACAAGCTTGCGGTCTCCGTCACTTTTGATGGATGTTTAAAATATGGGGCATGTCTCCGTCACCCTCCGCGAGCCAATCGGAGAGCCCTTGTGACGACGCAAAATGGCAGTGCGTGCGTCCGTTTCACGCAGACGGACCGAGTATAAACCAGCCTTGAAGGAGAGATACCGCAGGTCTTTCCTTCCTGCAGCTGTTAGACTCTATAATGGTCAATCCTAATATGTAACACATACATCTGTAACATACCACTACAACTGTCATCACCTTTCAATACATTTGCACTACTTACTACTACTACTGTTATTATGTGCAATAATTATCAACTCACAATTCAATAATTTTTAATTCAAGTTATTTACTTAAATACTTTTGTGTGATATTCTTTGTGTATTTGTGTACTACTCATATTTTACTTTACTTCACCTTACTTTACTGTACTTCTGCTGTTGCAATACTGCAATTTCCACACTGAGGGACAAATAAAGGTATTCTTATTCTTATTAATCAGGTCTATGAAGCCCTCTGGTTCCCCACTGGATTCTCTCCCCCCCAACATTTCTACTTGGGGTACTCCCTGTAGTGGGTCCCTTTTTTCTGAACATTGTAAATTATAGTCTATCCTCTGGTGTGTTTCCAGAAGCCTTTAAGAAGGCGGTTGTCCAACCGCTATTGAAAAAACCTGGCCTGGATCATGATGACTATGCAAACTTCCGTCCAATTTCCAAACCTCCTTTTCTGTCTAAGGTTATTGAAAAAATTGGTACTTGCCCAGCTTTCTCATCATCTATTGGAACATTCGCTGCTTGACCATTTTCAGTCTGCCTTTAGACCAAATCATAGCACTGAGTCTGCCCATATTCGTGTGTTAAATGACATCCTGACAGCAACTGATGTCGGTTCCTATGTTTTATTATTACTGCTAGACCTCTCAGCGGCATTTGATACTGTTGACCATAACATTTTGCTAACCAGGCTGGAATCATGGGTCGGAGTCACAGGGACCCAGCTAAACTGGTTCTGCTTCTATCTGTGTGATAGAAGTTTCAGCATCCACATAGGCGACTGCTCGTCTCCTTTCGTGCCGCTCCCCTGGGGAGTGCCCCAGGGTTCTATTCTAGGTCGACTACTTTTTTCCATATACATTCTTCCACTGGGAAACATCCTAGCTAAACATGGTTTGCACTATCACATCTATGCTGATGACTTTCAGATTTATTTGGCTTTAAATCAGTCAAGCTCTATTAATCAGCTTCTAGAGTGTCTCTCAGAAATTAAAACCTGGCTAGCTTCCAACTTCCTGAAGCTCAATGACAATTAGCCTTTCGCCGGCCCCGCCCCCAGAATGGCTATTGTCCAATCACACATCATAGCAATCGTTACTATCCGACAACTCCAAACAAAATGATGAAGCTAAGCCTAATTTACTACTAAGCATTAGCCTCGATAGTAGTCGTGTCTCCTTCGTTTCCCTTCAGAACCTCCTCATCGAGCTCAACCAGCAACAGCCTGAGTGCCCCCCCCCCCCCCCCCCCCCCCCCCCCCCCCCCCCCCCCCCCGCAGCTGGGCGGAGATCCGCCTCCCAGACTATCCAAGACCCTTTATTAGACACACCGTGCCGGCAAATCAGCGTAATATTACCTCAACTGTGTGTCTTATAAACGCACATTAAGCCTTGGCGCAACAGCGGGTGGTGTCATGATCACGTGATGAATTAATGCCGAGCTCCGGCCGGGAACTATATTGAAAATGAAAGTAAGCACGGGCATAAAAAGTTACATTTTATAAACAGACTCAGCTGAGATGATCAACTGAGCGATGCAGAGCGCCAGGAGCTTTTCTCCGTTAGAGCTGCCTGCAGCTCAGATCATCTGACAGCTCACAGGGACACCGCATCGCCGCCACCGTTCCTCGGATCCATGCGTCCCCGGACGCCGGACCTTCTCCCAAACTCCCAACTCCTTGTTCCCTGCTACGCTTCGCTCAGCAGAGCCGACACTAATATATCCCTCCACTGCATACTGTAACCCTTTTGCTTCGATCTGGATGATATTAAGGAGAATTGCTCCAAAAAATGTCGCTGACACGCATCTGTCTACTTCTTTCCATCACGGAAATCTGCAGAGCTGCAGTATTTGATCCACTTATTGTCGGAATTGGCAACAGTAACTAAGGGGGGCGGGGCTCAGCGAAAGGTCAATAAGACCGAGGCCATTCTCTTCAAACCAAAAAATAATTTACATGCCTCTGCTGCCTTTGATCTCTCCTCCCTAAACCTTAATTCCTGTGTGACCAGCCTTGGGGTTAAACTGGATGCTGATCTGTCAATGTCTGCACATGTAAATGCCACTGTTAGATCCTGTTTTTTCTAGCAGCTTTCCGGCCGAGTGAGGCATCTCACTTTATTACAATCTCTGCCGAGAGTCGCACATGTGCAATAGCTTCTCTGCTGAGCGGCAACATACAGAAATGGCGGCGTCCAACGCAGCAGCAGCGCGTACCAAAACATCGAAAGTTTGGGAGCATTTTAGCCTGGATACTGCGAATAAAAAGATTACCTGCATGGTTTGCAAAGCAGTCCTTGCATATCACGGCAGCACCTCGGTGATGCATGAGCACTTAAAGAGAAAGCACGTTGGACAAAAGAAGCAGACGTGCACCCCACAACAGGCGACTGCCCTGACTGAGTCAGTATTGCAGATGCTGATCTGTGATATGAGGCCGCTCTCCATTGTCGATGGTGCTGGGTTTCAAAAAATGATAACCCAGTTCAATTCAGACTACATCCTGCCATCCAGAACCCATTTCACCCACTTGATGGAGGAGAAATACAGTTCAACGTTTCTGAAGGTAATTGTTTAAAATGCAGTCAGACATATTTCATACAAAAAACTCACAAATTTAATTTAAAAGCAATAAATATATATGTATATATATTAAAATAGCTAAAATACATAACTTACATAACAAGCTGCAATTAATAAAAATGTAAAACTTGTATGTTGAATAGTTTCTGTTGACATGTAGGTTTTTCTGTGTTAAATATTTTCAAAAATCAACTTTTAAAGCATCTAATGCTACATTTAAGAAAAATGTAATAATTATCCGATTAGTCGACTAATCGTTTCAATAGTCGGTGACTAGTCGACTATTAAAATAGTCGTTAGTTGCAGCCCTAGCTGTCACATTACTCCCATTCCGGCCGATCTTCACTGGCTTCCTGTGCAATATCGAGTGCAACACAAAGTTCTAACTTTTGCCTATAAGGCTTTGAATGGCCTGGCTCCCCTATACCTGTCACAGCTGCTCACCCCCTATACCCCCTCCAGGTCATTAAGGTCTGCTGACCACCTACTGCTTCAAGCTCCAAAAATGAGGTATAAAGCTCGTGGGGAGCGTGCTTTCGCCTTTGCTGCTCCCAGACTCTGGAACGCACTCCCCTTGGTGGTGCGGCAGGTTTCTTCACTGACACAGTTTAAAGTCTAAAGACACTTTTCTTTCATTTAGCTTTTGGCCAGTGAGAGTTTTTCTGCTGCATCTTTGTTTTATTAGCTGTTTTATTTTTCTGGTTTCATTTTATGTTTTTATTTTTATGACTGTTTTTATATGTGTTTTATGTGTACGACGGTGAATTTTTAACTTTTAGCGTTTTTAGGTTTAATGCTTTTACTCTGTGCAGCTCTTTGGTCAGCTGACATGCTGTTTTTAAATGTGCTATACAAATAAATTTGGTATGGTATGGTATCATTTGAAGTCATCCTGGTTCATGAAACAAAATAAAGTTTAGCAAGAACTTCTACAGGCTGACACATCAGAACAATATTGTTATTTCACTTTGACTGTTCTCTTGTTTAGCGCTCTTCTCTCCTCCGCGCCGTCACCCACCCCACCCCCTCTGCACGCACCACGGAGCAGCGCGCAGTAGTCTCCAAAAACCCCAGACTGAAACCGAAATGACCCGACGGAGTTTAAGTTCACCCGACATCATTACAGAGACATTTTAGCGTTTCTTTACCACCATGGAGGAATAATAATGAGCACTGTTTGGTTTGAGGCGCGTCCTCATCTCCTCATATTGTGCGGCCACCAGTCTCTCCCTCCCCCTTCTGCTGTCCAACGCGACTCAAAATGCTCAAATTATTAATCAACCCAAGTCCGACCCGACCCGTTGGGCTCACTCGGATCGTACGAGTGGGGAAGAGCCCTTCACCTGAGGTCTAGGTGACCTCCAGACAAGATGCGCCCGTGCGGGTCGCGCGTCACCGGTTCGGACAGACTTATTTATTTATTCTACAGTTTGTGGTGTTTGGTGAATGTTAAAAATCCTCTGGAATATTTCTCCCCGTGGGTAATAGTGAAACTGGTCAAACCGTAATACCCTGCCTTGCTGAATAAGCCCATTAACAACCCCCCCCCCCCTCAGAGGACACCGCCGGTCTGTATATTAGGAGTCCGCTGCTCACACACCGGTGTTACTGAAAGGAGCTGACCCTCTCAGAGCAGCAGCAGCTGTGTTTATTAAGGGTGAAATAATCGAGTTTTTCATCAAACTAACTGGGTTGATCTTAAATACAAAACTGTGCAGTTTGATTATCAAACACATCATTACCTCATCGTAGATGCTTTCTATTTCATTCAGCAAGGACTTGGACCGCAGCACTTTGGTGTCGTTCTGTTTGAAGTTGATCCCTTGATGGTCCAGAGATTTGAGGTAATATTTCTCGTTCTGCTCCCTCCAGATCTTGTTGAAGCCTCGCTGGGCTTCCCGCCACTCCTCCTCTTTAGTTTTTAACCTGGTTTCAACAAAAACAAGAAGCTGGCAGAAAAATCCAGAGTTGAACAGAAAAAACAGGAGAGATTTAATTTTCTGCTAGCCTTTTTAAAACGATGGGGACAGAGACACCCGGGTTTTTCTTCAGCCCATCGATGATGTCAGCAGCCTTGTCTCCATATATCCTCTGGATGGCTTTGCGGTGGATGACCTCCGACGACCCCCCCAGCGTGTTGTCCAGGCGAAACTTGGCCTGCTCCTCAGCAGACATGTGGGATAGCTTCCGCTGCACTGTCTCCAGCAACCTGATGGTGGCCAGGTTGGTTTCCAGCACAACGTCCAACTGTGTTCAAGAATCAAGAACCCATTTTACCATCACTCTGCAAAGATGAAGGTCATGAAAAGGTTTAGCGACAGCGAGAAGAACTGGAATAAAACCTGCTGCTAACCTCAAAGCGCTCATCTTCACAGCGGTAGATGTGCTCCTCATACTGAGTCTTTTTGGAGCTGACGAATGTGGAGTCCTCAGACCAAGAGGGGAAGGAGACCCAGGTGTCGTTCAGGACCTGGAGAGCACATCAGCTGATCAGTAAAGGGAACAACAGGAGGTTCTCCACCACAGCAGCAGCAGAACCATAGCTCAGCAGCAGTTCTGTCCACTCTACAGAAGCACCAATGACGATACAGTCAGTGCCATTTAAAGCCTCTGCAGTTAGTTTCACTCTCCCTCTGATTTATTTAGGACCAAATCCACTGATTCAAAGTCAGGAAGATCAGCAGCAGGTTCTCTCATCCTCCTGCTGCTGATCACCAGTCCTGTTCCTAGGAGGGTCCCTGAAACTCGGCTTAAAACTAGAGGAGATGGGGCCTTTTCGGTAGCAGGCCCGAAATTATGGAATGATCTTCCATTATCAGTGCGGCTCTCCACGCCAGTAGAGGTTTTAAGGAAGACGTTGAAGACCCATTTTTATAACCTTGCTTTTAATTCTGGGTGTTAGTGTTGTTAGTTTAATTTTCTTGTATTTTATGACTTTTTGGTTTTATATGTACTTGTTTTTATCTGTTTTCTTATTTTAGTTTTGTTCAGCACCTTGGTGGCATGTCTGTAAGGTGCTTTTATAAATAAAGAAGAAGAAGATGATGATGAGGTCTGAATGAAGGCAATAGGATGTTTCACTTCTCATCCCAGGAGCAAGAAGTCCCACTTCCTCCATTCACCAGTGGTGTGCTTTTAGTGGGTCGGAGCGCTGCTTACAGCTGCCTACATCACTAAACACAACTAGCACCTCCATGTAATCAACCTGACAGCTGTTTATGGCACTTACACACTAGCACCGGGTCGGCTCCGATCGGTCGGCCTCAGTCGGCCCCGGCCCCGCCAGGTTGTTTACACACGTCTTCCAGGACACCCTTTGGAATGCGGACGTGATAGGCGGTCTCAGAAATGCGCGCAAAAAATTGGCGCGAATATATCAGTGATGTGGGCGGGTCAAAGGAGTGCGGAGAATTCTGCCCGGTGTCTGCGCTCATCACAGCAGACGGGAACAGAGAAACGGCTGGGTGGGTCAAAGGAGCGCGAAGTCTGCGGTCTCTTCCTTATTAAACAAAAAGCTGCGTGGCAGCACTGTGTCAGTGTGTATGTGTGTGTGTTTTAGTGTGTGTGTGTGTGTGTGCGCGCGCTGCGCTCATCACAGCAGACGGGAACAGAGAAACGGCTGGGTGGGTCAAAGGAGCGCGAAGTCTGCGGTCTCTTCCTTATTAAACAAAAAGCTGCGTGGCAGCACTGTGTCAGTGTGTATGTGTGTGTGTTTTAGTGTGTGTGTGTGTGTGCGCGCGCGCTGCGCTCATCACAGCAGACGGGAACAGAGAAACGGCTGGGTGGGTCAAAGGAGCGCGGAGAAGTCTGCGGTCTCTTCCTTATTAAACAAAAAGCTGCGTGGCGTCCGTGTGTGTGTGTGTGCGCGCGCTGCGCTCATCACAGCTGACGGAAACAGATAAAACAGCTTCAGTCAGAGGCTTGTTAACTCCTCCGCATTCAGAGTGATAATGAAGCGCACATGCGGGAAGCCCCCGCTGGCGGATTCTATCCGCTAATCGGAGGTTCCCCCTAAAGGTAGGCGTGAATTTGAGCCGACCAATGAGTCGGCAGTGGGTGTGTTGGCCCGGTTTTCGGTGCGAGTCAGACCACCTTCAGATGAGGGCCGAAAACACGTACGGTTCAGCCACAAAAATCCCCGGGCCACCCGGATGTGAAAGGAACTTACCCAATCCCGCCCGGTCCGAGCCGGTGCTAGTGTGTAAGCGCCATTAGACACTCCCAGACTATCATTCCTACAGGATCCCATCTAAATCTGTCTAACTAGATAACTTTATGGACACTGGGACGTTTCTGATGTCCTCTGCCTTTTCCTGACTCACCTCCTTACAGAGCGGAGTTCTGCCGGTGCATTTGGGCTGCTGGTAGCTTTTTGGCAGAGCTCTGTAGCTGGAGCCAAGCCTCTTACACGAAGCATAGTCTATCTCCATGGCGATGCCCTCAGTGGCTCGTTCTTTGGGGTACGTTTCGATGTGGGACATTTCCCGGTACCCAAGGAAGATTTTGAACCAGTTGAAAAGCTCAGGGAATTTTCTGTGAATCAGAACAAAAAGTGAAAACATTGAAGAGTCCCACCACATGCCGAAAGGGCAGACTGGGTTACTCACCCCAGGAAGGGCAGCACCAGCTGGACCAGTTCAGTTCTGGAAATCACCTCCTGGTTAAAGATGACCAAACAGCGCAGGAAGCTGTCGTAGGCCTCAGCGCTCCGTAAGGCTTTACGCACCTTCTCAAAAAACAGAGACTCAGTGCCGACTCCATGTTTGCTCGAGTCTGCCCCCGACGAATCCTTCAGGTTCAGTAGCTTGGGCTTTTTCTGCAGCGTCACACACAAGCAGGACGGTTAAAGAGGCTACATCATGGAAAATCCACTTTTTGGAGCTTGTTACCATGTGATAATGTTATTTCCTCATGAAAATACCCCCAAACCCGTTTCTGGCTGTATTCATGCATTTTGTCTCAGCTGCAAGTTTTCAGATTCTGAGGTAGGGACCTGTAGACACAAGGATGGAAACTAAGGCTACCTTCACACTGCAGGTCTTGATGCTCAATTTAAATTTTTTTTGAGTAAATCTGATTTTTTATTTGTGGCTGTTCACATTATAACTGAAATGCGACATCAAACACTCTCCAGTGTGAACGCTTCACGGCCCCAAAGCGACCCACATGTGCAGAAGACAAGAAATCCCAGTCAGAACCAGGAGAGGTGGAGTTGTGATGTGAAAGCCTTCACTGACAGTTCAGCCACAGGATCACACCTGGGTCTCGTTTTGGGGTGGAAACTATTTTAAAAACTATAAGTTATTTTACTCCTTATTCCCACCACCTTCCCGAGTTAGTATTCCCTGAAAATGTTTAGTATTAAGTTCATTCACGGAGAACCCCCCCCCCACCCCGCTCTCACGGAGAACCCCCCCTCCCCCGCTCTCTTGGAGACCGAGACCGGAGACACGCTTTGCTCCAGCAGCACCTCCCGCTCTCATGCTTTCTTGTATTTTTAATTTCAAATCTTGACAGGATGTCCCACAGACCCCTGAATCCCTCTGTCAGCACTTCTCTTCAGCGCTCCTCCTCAGGAACGTCCTGACACGACGCTCACCTCTGCTGAGCAGTGACGTAGGAGGTGGATTTAATGCGACATGACCGTTCAGACTGCAGTCGCTTTCAAAAAATGCGCATATGTGTCGCAATCAGTACTACATATTGAAACGTCCTGGATCGGATTAGGAATAATCAGATTTGTGCTGTTCAGACTGTCACAAAAAAAACAGATATGGGTCACAGGCAGGTCAACATGCGGATTTGATGCGCTTTGCCTGCAGTGTGAACGTAGCCTAAGTTTGTCATCTGGTCTTTCTCCTCCCCATGAAGCTAGTCTTAGATCTAAAACCCACCTCTCCTGGAAGTAGGTCATTAACACCGACTTTCTCCTAGCTGTGAGTATAAAGTGGTTGATTTCATGCTGCAGTTGAGAATGTTTTAGTCTGACCTTCATGTCACAGATGACTGCTTTAAACCTCCACCGGTACCAGTGGATATTCTGAGTAATTACTTCTGCATTGTGGACAAAACACTGCTGTAAAAACATGATTCCTGTCCACAAAGATGCACGTAACGGCCAGCACAGAACATTTATTTTACTTCCTTTGTTTCGTTAGCCAGTGTGAGTCCATGTGAAGTAAGCAGATTAAATCAACTAAAATGCTGCTTGGAAACAACCAAATTCAAAGGCCTTTAGAGACACTAAATATTATGCAGAAAATAATTAATAAAACTAAAATATAAATACATGAAATCGGCTTCAGCTGGCTAAATAAATTACTGCTAACATCAGGGGCGGAGTGCACCAGCTGGTTGTAAGGCCGGGCGTAAGTCCGACGTAGAACATTTGAAAGTTACACCCAGCTCATTAAGATGAGTGCACCACTCAGGCATAAGCCCTTCAGCCACTACGCCCAGGCGTAACTTTTACGTCTGGTCTGCACAAGGCGTAAGTTGTAAGTCCTAGTCTAGAGTTATTGTATGATCGTCTAAACAGATTATATGTGAAAACGGAGAAGGTAACCACAGCTGAGAATCACTGAGGATATAGCTGATTAATTTGTTCTGTGCGTAAAGCGTTGATGAAAGACAGGCCATCTCCATTGTTTAAGCGCTATTTTATTCAATGCATAACAGAACTTTGTGTGTCTATAATAATAATAGTCCATATGAGCAATCTAGTTGACCTATTCCAATCATTTTCCTGGATGCAGCGTTCTCGCGCTGAGGAAGTGCTGCGCACACAGCAGAGAAAATATGTGCGTGATGGCACTATTGTCGAACCTTGTAACTTGTTAAAAAGGTTATATAATCACAGAAATTAGAAGAAATCATGGAAACAACTAAATCAGCCCCAGACTGCTCAAAGACTGCTGACCAGCTGTGTGAAGTGGTCATGCACATGTTCAACCTGAGCCTTCGGTTGGAGCAGGTCCCCATCCTGTGGAAGACCTCCTGTGTGGTTCCAGTCCCCAAAACATCACATCCCAGGAAACCAGACCACTACAGACTTGTCGCCTTGACCTCCCATCTGATGAACACTATGGAGAGACTCATCCTCACCCATCTACGTTCAGTGGTGACCCCAGAAATTGACCCACTTCAATTTGCATACAAACCAAACATAGGGGTGGAGGACGCCCTCATCTACCTGCAGCACCGGGCTCTGAATCACCTATTATATATATATACTTTAGACACACCACTCCATCCTCTAGTATTAGTATTAATAGAGTAACAAAATGAAATCATACAAGTTTACATTACAAAATTAGCATGATCTGTTTCAATATTTTTGTAAACATCCATCCATCCATCCATTTTCATCCGCTTATCCGGAGTCGGGTCGCGGGGGCAGCAGCTTAAGGAGGGAGGCCCAGACTTTCCTCTCCCCAGCCACTTGGGCGAGCTCCTCCGGGGGAATCCCAAGGCGTTCCCTGGCCAGCCGAGAGGTATAGTCCCTCCAGCATGTCCTGGGTCTTCCTTTGTGTCTCCTCCCGGTTGGACGTGCCCGGAAAACCTCACCAGGGAGGCGTCCAGGAGGCATCCTAACCAGATGCCCGAGCCACCTCAACTGGCTCCTCTCGATGTGGAGGAGCAGCGGGTCTACTCCAAGCCCCTCCTGGATGACCGAGCTTCTCACCCTATCTCTAAGGAAGAGCCCAGACACCCTGCGGAGAAAACTAATTTCGGCCGCTTGTATCCGCGATCTCGTTCTTTCGGTCACTACCCAAAGCTCGTGACCATAGGTGAGGGTAGGAACGTAGATCGACCGGTAAATCGAGAGCTTCGCCTTTCGGCTCAGCTCTCTCTTCACCACGACAGACCGGTACAACGCCCCCATCACTGCAGACGCAGCACCAATCCGCCTGTCGATCTCACGCTCCACCCTTCCCTCACTCGTGAACAAGACCCCAAGATACTTGAACTCCTCCACTTGGGGCAGGACCTCGCCCCTGACCTGGAGAAGGCATTCTACCCTTTTCCGACTCAAGACCATGGTCTCGGATTTAGAGGAGCTGATTCTCATCCCAGCTGCTTCACACTCGGCTGCGAACTGCTCCAGCGAAAGCCGGAGATCACGTTCTGATGAAGCCAACAGGACCACATCATCTGCAAAAAGCAGAGACCTGATCCTTAGGCCACCAAAACGGATCCCCTCACCACCTTGACTGCACCTACAAATCCTGTCCATAAAAGTTATGAACAGAATTGATGACAAAGGGCAGCCTCGGCGGAGTCCAACTCTCACTGGAAACGAGCCCGACTTACTGCCGGCAATGCGGACCAAGCTCTGACACTGGTCGTAAAGGGACCTAATAGCCCGTATCAAGGGGCCTGGTACCCCATACTCCCAGAGTACCTCCCACAGGGCCCCCCGAGGGACACGGTCGAACGCCTTCTCCAAATCCACAAAACACATGTAGATTGGTTGGCCGAACTCCCACACACCCTCCAGGACCCCCCTAAGGGTATAGAGCTGGTCCAGTGTTCCACGGCCAGGACGAAAACCACATTGCTCCTCCTGTATCCGAGGTTCGACTATCCGACGGACCCTCCTCTCCAGAACCCCTGAAAAGACCTTACCAGGGAGGCTCAGGAGTGTGATCCCCCTGTAGTTGGAACACACCCTGCAGTCCCCCTTTTTAAATAGGGGGACCACCACCTCGGTCTGCCAGTCCAGTTGAACTGTCCGTGGGATATTGCAGAGCCGCGTCAACCAACACAGCTCCACAACATCCAGAGCCTTAAGGAAATCTGGGCGGATCTCATCCACCCCCAGAGCCTTTCCACTGAGGAGTTTTTTGACCACCTCAGTGACCTCGGCTCCAGAGATTGGAGAGCCCAACCCAAAGTCCCCAGACTCTGCTTCCACCCTGGAAGACGTGCCGGTGGGATTGAGGAGGTCTTCGAAGTACTCGGCCCACCGATTCACAACGTCCCGAGTCGAGGTCAGCAGCACACCCGCCCCACTGTAAACAGTGTTGGTAGTGCACTGCTTTTCCCTCCTGAGGCGCCGGATGGTGGACCAGAATCTCTTCGAAGCCGTACGGAAGTCTTGTTCCATGGTCTCACCGAACTCCTCCCATGCCCGGGTTTTTGCCTCCGTGACCACCCGAGCCACATTCCGCTTGGACTGCCGGTACCTATCAGCTGCCTATGGAGTCCCACAGGCCAAAAAGATCTGATAGGACTCTTTCTTCAGCTTGACAGCATCCCTAACCACTGGTGTCCACCAGCGGGTTCGGGGATTACCACCACGACAGGCACCGACCACCCTGCGGCCACAGCTACAGTCAGCCGCCTCGACAATGGAGTCATGGAACATGGCCCATTCGGACTCAATGTCCCCTGCCTCCCCCGGGACACGGTCAAAGTTCTGTCGGAGGTGGGAATTGAAGCTCCATCTGACAGGTGACTCTGCCAGACGTTCCCAGCAGACCCTCACAACACGTTTGGGTCTGCCAGGTCTGACCGGCATCTTCCCCCACCATCGAAGCCAACTCACCACCAGGAAGTGGTCAGTTGACAGCTCCGCCCCTCTCTTCACCCGAGTGTCCAAGACATGTGGCCGCAGATCAGATGAAATGACAACAAAATCGATCATCGACCTGCGGCCTAAGGTATCCTGGTGCCAAGAGCACATATGGACACCTTTATGCTTGAACGTGGTGTTCATTATGGACAATCCATGACGAGCACAGAAGTCCAATAACAGAACACCACTCGGATTCAGATCAGGGGGGCCATTCTTCCCAACCACACCTCTCCAGGTCTCACTGTCATTGCCCACGTGAGCATTGAAGTCCCCCAGCAGAACGAGGGAGTGACCCGAAGGAGTGCTTTCCAGTACCCCCTCCAGGGACTCCAAAAAGGGTGGGTAGTCTGAGCTGCAGTTTGGTGCATAAGCACAAACCACAGCCAGGACCCGTCCCCCCACACGGAGGCAGAGGGAGGCTACCCTCTCGTTCACCGGGGTAATCCCCAATGTACAGGCACCAAGATGGGGGGCAAGAAGTATGCCCACCCCTGCTCGGTGCCTCTCAGTGGGAGCAACTCCAGAGTGGTAGAGAGTCCAACCCCTCTCGAGGAAACTGGTTCCAGAGCCAGAGCCATGCGTTGAGGTGAGTCCAACTATATCTAGTCGGAACCTCTCAACCTTACACACCAACTCCGGCTCTTTCCCCACCAGAGAGATGACATTCCACGTGCCTAGAGCCAGCTTCTGTAGCCGAGGATCAGACCGCCAAGGTCCCTGCCTTCGGCTACCACCCTTTCCACACTGCACCCGACCCCTTTGGCCCATCCCACGAGTAGTGAGCCCATGGGAAGGGGGACCCACGTCTCCTCTTCGGGCTGTGCCCGGCCGAAGCTCCATGGGTGAAGGCCCGGCCCCACCTCCAGGCCTGGCTCCAGAGGGGGGCCCCGGTGACCGGCGTCCGGGCGAGGGAACACTGCATCCATCTGTCGAACTCATCATAAGGGGTCTTTGGGCTGCGCTTTGTCTGATCCCTCACCTAGGACCTGTTTGCCATGGGTGACCCTACCAGAGGCATAAAGCCTCAGACAACTTAGCTCCTAGGATCATTGGGACACTCAAACCCCTCCACCACAGTAAGGTGGCAGCCCAGGGAGGGGCAAACAATAATCATTAAAATATGTTGGAGTTCATTTTGTTTGGTGAGAATGCCTCTGTTGACACCAGTACTCTTAACTTTCATTTTGGCAACTCTGTAAAAAATCTAGGTGTGATTTTTGACAAGACTTTTAATTTTTGCAAACAAGTCAATTCTGTTGTCAAATCAAGCTTTTATCACCTTCGTCTTTTATCTAAGGTTAAACCTTTTTTATGCCAAAGTGACCTTGAGAAGGCCATGCATGCATTTGTCAGCTCCAGGATCGACTATTGCAACGCTCTTTACTTCGGTGTCTCACAGGCGACCCTTAGCAGGTTGCAGCTGATCCAAAACACGGCTGCTCGAATTTTAACTGACACCCCAACATCACTCCAACTTTGTCTGCCCTCCATTGGCTGCCTGTTCGCTTTCGAATCGATTTTAAGCTTTTATTGGTTGTTTTTAATGCTCTTAATGGTTTGGCGCCATCCTACATCTCAGATTTGCTGAGTTGAGCACTAGCGGTAGATCCCTACGGTCTTCTTCCCAGTTTCTACTACACATTCCAAGGACAAGATATAAACACTGGGGCGACCGGGCATTCTGTGTAGCAGCACCTCGACTGTGAAACCAGCTCCCTCTGGACCTACGCTCCATCTCTGACCCTGGCCTTTTTAAATCTAAACTCAAAACCTTATTTTATAGAAAAGCCTTCAATGCACAGTAATGTGGATTTTTTTATTAATGGTTTTCTCTTATTTGCCTTTTTATCTAAATTGAGTGGGTTTTTTTTGCTTTTATGCGACCTGTTAAGCACTTTGGCTGTCTAGTTGACAGTTTTAAAGGGCTATATAACCAATAAATGATGATAAATGAAATGATGATGATTTAAAACAATAGGACAACGCTGTAAACGGATATGTTTACTCCCGTAGCACTTACCGACTACTTCTGTTATTTCCTTGTACGCTTTGATGGTTTCTCATAAGGAGTTCCACCCATGGGCATCTGCTGGGCTGTTGTGCTCTTACTTGTCTTAACGTCAGAGACTTTGGGTTTGCTAACGCTAGCTTTCTAGAGCCCAGTATATAGATCTTTATGGTTGCTTTGGAGGGGACAACGGAGATTTGTCGTGTTTCCCCTCATGGTTGCCACAAGTGTTTGGCATGTCTTGCAAAGTACTTGTGTTTGTTGAACACAAGTACTTTGAAATAATAGTCATGCTGTTTGAATTATGAGTTCTTTCTCGCTAACATTTTCCGCACACGTCTTACCCTCAGTCATTGCGACACTCTTTAAGCTAACTCAGGTGTTTGCTAGCCATCCAAATGAAGTGCCGTCCACCTAGGCACCAAGGCATCTAACCTATAAGAACCCAACCGATTGGCCAAATGGGTGAAGGCTCTATTTGATTTGTCAAAAACTTCATGTTTCTGTTTGATTGACAAAATGCATTTTGTGTATCAAAAATCTGAGATGACCATTAATTGCGATATTTTTCTGTTCTTTGCGATATGCTTATTGCGCATGCTGATATTGCGATATCATCAACTTAATTAATCCACCAGCACGACTTGTCACAATGGGTCACCGAGCATTTAGCAGATCGGCCCCCTCCCTATGGAACTCATTACCTGCTCACCTTAGGAACATGACCACCCTTCACCAATTCCAGGCTAATCTCAAAACTCATCTCTTCAAAATTGCTTATTCACTGTAACTTATATTGGTGTTTTATCTGACGTTTTATTTGGGTTTTTAAATTTTTTAGCCATTTTTATTCTTGTTGGTGTTTTTGTCTTAAATGTTTTATTTTAACCTGATTGTACAGCGACCTTGAGTTTTTTGAAAGGCGCTTTTAAATTAAATGTATTATTATTATTATTATTATTATTATTATTAACGATATATTTTCGATATATTGTGCAGCCCTAGTGAGAATCATGTTCTTCGACTTCTCCGGTGCCTTCAACACCATCCAGCCGTGTCTACTGCTGCAGAAGATGAGGGGTGCAGGAGTGGATGAACATCTGACCACATGGATCATCAACTACCTCACCAACAGGCCACAGTACGTGAGGCTGCACAACTGTACATCTGAGGTGGTTGTGTGCAGCACCGGAGCTCCACAGGGTACAGTGCTCTCACCCTTTCTCTTCACCTTCTACACCTCGGACTTTACCTACAACACCGGCAGCTGTCACCTCCAGAACCACCTTTGCTTGAACACCAGTAAAACAAAGGAAATGGTGATCGACTTCCAGAGAAACATTCCTCCTTGCTCACCAGTAAACATCCACTTATAGACTTATAAATCTAGGAATGGGTTGGCACCTGCATACCTCTCCAACATTCTCCTGCCATTTGAGCCACCACGTCTGCTGAAGTCAGCTGACCAGCAGAAGTTGGTGGTTCCAAAGACAAGGTTGAGGCGGAGAGGTGATAGGTCTTTTGCTGTGGCAACTCCGTGCCTTTGGAATCAGCTGCTGGGCAATATTAGGCAAGCCTCCTTGCTTGGAGTTTTTAAAACTCTTCTTAAGACGCACTTCTATGGACTCGCGTTTAACGCGACCTGATTGTTGTACATCTGCTCTTGTTTTTTAATTTTTTAATTTTTTTTATTATTTTTATTTTTTTAGTATATATTTTACTGTGATGTGTTTTTAATGTTTTATTGATGTTTGTTATATTTTTTATTGTACAGCACTTTGGTCGACAGTGTTGTGTAGAAAGTGCAATAGAAATAAAATTGGATTGGATTGGCTCCAGGGAGCAGACATTGAGGTGGTGGACACCTTTAAGTACCTGGGTGTTCACCTCAACAGTAAACTGAACTGGTCCCACAACACAGATGTTCTGTATAAGAAGGGCCAAAGCCACCTCCACCTCATGAGGAGGCTGAGGTCCTTTGGAGTTAAATCCCAGCTGCTAAAATCCTTTTATCACTCTGTTGTTGACTCTGTTATTCATTCTGCTGTGGTCTGTTGGGGTGTAGGCAGCTCTGACCAAGACAGGAAGAGACTGAACAAGTTAATTAACAAAGCTAGCTCGGTTCTGGGCTGCCCACTGGAAACAGTTGAGGAGACGTGTGAAAGGAGAATGCTGGGGAAGATGACCGCCATCTTAAGAAACCCGTCCCACCCACTGCATTCCACTGTAGCCCTTTTTATAAAACAATGCCGCCAATTTGCTGCAACGCCGATGCGGCATCTGGGAGCCTAATGTCGTTTATAAGAGCTCAGACTGTGGCGGTAATGTTGCGCAATCATGTCAGTTTTATAAAAGTTTACGCGATGGCGGCATAAAGGAGGTATGGGGGCGGTCTCTGCACTGTCGCAGACTTCCGTTTATCTTGAACATAACTTGCTTTTTATTGCAATCGGAGCCGCGCTCGTTAAGTTTTTTTTTCACAAGCAGCTACAGGTGTCTGTCCTACACCGTCTCTGTGAACTGTCAGATGATCTGAGCTGCAGATCTAACGGAGAGAAGCTCCCGGAGCACCACGTCGCTCCGGTTTCTCATCTCAGCTGATTCTGTTTACAAAACAAAACTTATGCCCGTGTTTACTTTCATTTTCAAATATAGTTCCCGGCCGGAGCTCGGCATTAATTCATCACGTGATCATGACACCACCCTCTGTTGCGCAAAGGCTTAATGTGTGTTTATAAGACCGGCGAAGTCGCAATATTACTGCAGTATTACTATCAAGCGTGCCGGCACGGTGTGTCTTATAAAAAGGGCTTGTGGAGACCATGGACAGCTCCTCCAGAGGTAGACTGAAACATCCCAGATGTAAAACAGAAAGCTACCATAGATCTTTCATCCCCTCTGCAGTAAGAGTGTATAACGCCTCGGTTTAAGCTGTACTGGCATTATCCTGTATGCTGCATAGGTTTGGAAACCAAGTTTTTTTCATTTTTTATTCGTGGTTTTGGTGATCGGAAGTTACAATACTAGATTACTGCCTACTGTAAATCCTCTAATACAGGCCCGGGCCTTTATTTACTCAAGCGCATCCTGGTTCAGACCTTTATTGGAAGGAGGCCAGAATTAGAGGCAGGCCTATATTTCAATTTGAGCAAAATAAACTACCAGT
Organism: Aphyosemion australe; assembly: GCA_006937985.1. Lineage (NCBI taxonomy): Eukaryota > Metazoa > Chordata > Actinopteri > Cyprinodontiformes > Nothobranchiidae > Aphyosemion > Aphyosemion australe. The sequence goes on along the minus strand of SSNS01000296.1, from coordinate 727,365 downwards.
AGAATGAATAAAAACAAGATTTTGTGTCTATTTGAGCGGTGACTGAAGTCTCACGTGCAAATCAAAAGTGATGATTTGTGGGTTTCACTCACGTGACCCTGCCGCCGCGCTGAACTCAAATAGTGGACAGGAAGTGTTTTGCTCTACTCTAAAACACAGCGTGACGGATGAAAGTGAGTGTTCTAAACGAGCTGGCACAGACACAATATCTTCCTTTAGGTTATGACTCATTTAATTTTAAAAGTTGGACTTTTAATACATGCTGGAGGATTTACCCAACGCTGAAGCGATCGACACAACAAACTATCTCGTGTGGCAAATCTCATATTACACTGCAAACCAAAAGCCTTTTATGAGTCTGAAAGCCTATTTTATTTCAGGTTGGTTAACAGTTTAGAGATCCGGAGAAGCTTTAAATGACCGTTGTCTTGTTCATGCTCGTGAGATGTGCTATTTTAGTTACGTAATTAACTCGTAATGATAGCTAATGCTAACGGTGATTACGTGCTAGGATCTACGTATAACTAATGTTTTAAGCCTTTTTAAATCCACATTTCTGGTACATTTGTTTCATTTTAGGTATTAATGCCACGCTACAACACTGAGCTAACTGCTAATGTTTTTAGCAGTTAGCTCAGTGTTGTAACGTGGTGCGTAAACAGTTTGCAATTTGCGGTGAGGACTCGTGAAAACAGTATCAAACTATTTACCTGCCACGTTACAACACTGAGCTAACTGCTAAAAACATTAGCACTCTAAAAGCTATTTGCGGTGAGGACCCATGAAAACAGTATCTAACTGTTTACCTGCTGTTTTTGTAGCTGCGTTTCTAAATAACTGTTCAATAAAACGCCATAAAAACCTTTAGTAAGCCCTTACCTGTGATGAAGTGATCACTGCAAACTAGCATTTTCCGTTCTGTTTCTGCTCATCTTGCAGCCGGAGATTATGATCCACTAGTCCGCTGTTACCGTAAAACGTGGTATACGTGCGCCTCGAAAAATCGAGTGAGGGCTCACTTTACCGTCGATCTCCGAAAAAAAAAAAACACACGCTGTTTCTAATAGTAGCCCCGGCCACTATTACAGACGGGCCTTTATTTACCCCCGCTGACAGCGAGACCGGCTAATATAGGAGACCTGGCCGGTAATGGAATACAGGCCAATATTAGAGGATTTACGGTATGCGTATGCACCCTTGTTCTTATTTTTCTTCTAATTATCTTGAGTGTTGGTGTTGATGTAACAAGTGAATTTCCCCACTATAGGATCAATAAAGTATATTCTATTAACTAAATAGAAAAGAAACACAATTTACTAAATGGTAAATAAGAGACTGACTTGTTCCGACACGCAGTAGTTGTCCATTATCTGACGATGGAGGAGTTTAATTTCTAATTTTAATTTTTCTTTTTCAAGTTCCAGTATTTCCTGTACAGTCTTTAACTTTGATGTTTCCACCTCCACTCTGGATCTCTATTTCCAGCAGGATTTTCTGAAGCTCATCCTGGTCTCTTTGTCTCAGAGACGGTCTTTTTAGAAACTCCTCCTGTGTCACTGATGGGGAGCTCGCCTCCGCCGGAGTCTCCGGTCTCTCATTTGAATCTAAAATGTTTAATATTGGTAATAAAATAAAGATGTAAGGATTATTTAGAGCTTCTTCATGAATGACCTACAATTGGTGGCTAGGATCTGTCCTTTCCTCAGCACTGCGCTTTATTAAAGGGTGACACGTCCGGCGCTGAACAACGCCACGGTCACAAAGGCCGACAAAAGCAGGAGAATCTGCTCCAAAAAAAGTGCAGAATCATAGAGCTGTATGGCGAAGCTTTTGGAAGAGGACCCCCAGCAGTCAGGGTTTTTTTAAGAGCAGACTGGTCTTTTTTGATCTTGACAGGAGATCTTTTCATTTTTTCATTCAAATGTACGCACTTAGCCGTCACACTCGTTATTGATGGCAGCTGTGATCATCTGCCAAACAGCGCTTTTTTGTTTGTTCGTGTTTGTATTATTAAATCTTGTAGAAAATTGCCTCCCTCTTCCATCCTTGCTGCGCTCGGGCCGATGCGTTGCTAGGCAGGGAGCACAGCAACGCTTATATCCTTGTGAACGCGTACGATACACCCAGGCACAGCTATGACTGGTCCTAGTCTGAGTTGGTGCACTTGGTACTAACTCCAGTTAGACATAAGAGTTAAGACTGGCTTAAGTTACGACCAGATGGTGCTAGTGCACTCTGCTCCAGGAGTCGAACCGGCATCAGGACATGGCAAAACAAGATGTAAGGGAGATACTTTAGCCACTAGACCACCAAGCCCAATACAAAGATTGACTCGCCTAATACGCAGCTGTTGTAGACGTGTTTTGTAGAGCAGGCATGGGCGGAGCTTCACTGAAACAGTCCGTTTCATTTCTGGGTACAAAGACAGGCTGAGGAATATAAGTCATGTTTAAGATAAAATGACATCTCACTAGTGCCAACTGTGAGATTTGATCATATATTGTCCCTACCTTTGCTCTCAAAGGTTTAAAATAGCATGATCTGGCCCTTTTAAGAACAAACAGATGGACATGAGACATGCAGGTGAGACAGCACTAATGTGAGTGTAAACCTTGACAGGAGGGGTCCCCCCTGGTGTGGGCTGGCGACGGATCTGGCAGCCGTTCTGATTGGGTCTGTTCTGTTTGTTGTTGAGGTGGTGGACCTTCCTGGAAGTGAAGCTGTGGTCGTTCTTCACAGACTCCGCCTTCTCAGCTGTGGTCTTATTCAGCATCTACAGCCATAAAGAGCTATGATGAAGACACAGTACCGGGTAGACCACCAGATTTCCCAAACCCAGCACCCCCATCTGGCTTACCGCTGAACTGTTGGCGTCAGGGAGGAACTGCCCAAACTCTGAGAGCAGGTCCTCTTGGTTCTTGAAGAGTCTGGCCACCTGAGCATACACTTCCTGTTCTGTCAGAGCCGGTGTGTAGTTCCCCCCCGCCTCCTTAGCATTACGCTGCTCCTTCTGATGAAGCATTGAAACCAAACATTAGAAATAATTGGATTATTGTTGCACAAGAATCTATACAAAGGAAAATCTGTCATTGTGTGATGGACACCTGTTATAGAATAGTGGCCTGTTAGATCTGATTTTCTATAGAATTTCCAACTCCATTTACTATCGTAATCATCTGAACAAACAAGTCAATTATGTAATCATATTCTGGGTACCCTGCCACCCCCACTTAAAGAACACAGTTTGTGGTATGGTCTGGAGGCCCTAGCTCGTGCTGTGGCGTGGTGGGTGGCTGGTTGTTGGCTTGGCATCTCGGGCGCCTTGGGCTGCCTGCTGCCTTGGGGGCTGCTGACGGAACGGGTAGAGCCCTCAAATGCTTGGCCCCTAGTGTGCTGGGCTAGAGGCTCCAGGCTTGGTGGCCCCAAATGGGGTTCCCTTTGGCTGAGGGCTGGTGCCCTGACATTCTATGGCTGGCCTCCCTTCTTCCCTGGGCTCAGGTCTGCCCTCTGGGCTGGCCTATCGGTGCCCATTCGCTGGTGGCTATCAGCTGCTGGGGCATGCATGGCCCCGGACTCTGGCACTAGTGGGACCTGGACTGCTGTGGGCAGCCCTACCCTCATCACATACACAACATTTAAAAACAAAAACAAAACAACACTCTTGGTGACAAATCCATCTTCAAACACCCACAAACACACAGCTTAAACTTGCACACTTAGGTAATCACACACACACACACGAACATATTCTATAAATTATAGACCTGCACACACACACACACACACACACACACACACACACACACACACACACACACACACACAAGTTCATACTACTAACAACATGTATGTATGTAATCTTTATTTAACCAGGTAAGAAAACCCTTGATATTAAAAATCTCATTTACAAGAGTGTTCTGGCCAAGATCCACTGTATCAAAAGCTTTGGACAAATCAATGAATAGGGCTGCACAGTGTTGCTTATTGTCTAGAGCCTCCATAAAATCATTTATAACTTTTATAGCTGCTGTAGTTGTACTATGCTGTTTTCTAAAACCAGATTGAACGTCAGATGAAAGGTTATGAGTAGTTAAATAGTCTTTCAGTTGTTCACTTACTATGGTTTCAAAGATTTTAACAAGAATAGATAATTTAGATATAGGCCTGTAGTTGTTTAGATCTGCAGGATCGCCCCCTTTCAGTAAGGGAGAAACAAAAGCAGATTTCCAAACATATGGAATCTCATTGGTGTACAGAGAGAGGTTAAAAAGATAAGTGAGGTGGTGCAATAAAGTCAGCTGCCTTTTTTAAGAAGTAAGGCTCCAAGTTATGTGGGCCAGCAGATTTTCTGGCATCAAGACCTTTGAGGGCTTTATGAACCTCAGCAATTGAGATTGAACTAAAACTGAACAGTGAATTTGCTTTAACCGTGATACCAGGAGAATCAGCGGGTGAGTGGCCAGTACAGTAAAGAGAGTCAAATAGTGAACCAGAGGCAATGAAATGCTCATTAAAATAACCAAGCAGTAAGTCTTAGAATAGAATAGAATAGACTTTATTGATCCCACAGTGGGAAAAATCACTTGTCACAGCAGCACCATCACTCAAAGGGTAATTAGAAGAAAGATAAAAACAAGGATACATCTATATACACATAGGCAGTAATCTAGTATTGTAATCTTAGATCACTAAAAAACCACAAATAAAAGATAAAAACAAACTTGGGTACCAACACTATGCAGCATACTGTAAGAGACACAGACAACAATCTGAATCCGGTATTGCACAAGTATAGAACACATACCGTAAATCCTCTAATACAGGCCCGGGCCTTTATTTACTCAAGCGCATCCTGGTTCAGGCCTTGGAAGGAGGTCAGAATTAGAGGCAGGCCTATATTTCAATTTGAGCAAAATAAACCACCAGCAGCCATGTCAAATTAAATCCACCTCCTATGTCACTGATCAGTGGAGGCGGGTATCATGTGTTGACATTCCTGAGAAGGAGCGCTGACAGAGGGATTCAGAGGTCTGCTTGGAAATCCTGTAAAGTTTTAGAATTAAAAATACAAGAAAGCATGAGAGCGGGAGATGCTGATGCAGAGAAGCATCTCTTTGGTCTTGGTCTCCATGAGAGCAGGGCAGGGTGTTCTCCAAGAATGAACTTAATACCGGAACATTTTCAGGGAATACTAACTCGGGAAGACAGTGGGAATAAGGAGTAAAATAGTTTATAGTTTTTAAATAGTTTCCAGCCCAAAACGTGCACAGCAAATGTGTGCTCTAGTCAAAGCAAACGGTGGTCCAACAAAATATTAGCGTGTATGACCTTTTATTTTGGCCAGGCAGTTTATAATTTCTACTCGTTTATATCTTTATTTTCAACATTAGGTACTTTCGGACAGAGTAGTTCTAGGAACTGAGTTCCTAGAACCATCCTCTTAGAATTTAGTTCCTAGAACTACCCCTTCCAGGGGAACCTTTTCAGATTGCATTCGCACAGGAGTCGGGACCTTTGATAGAGGCGGAACTGTCTGCGACAGTCACGTGTTAAGTCACGTGATCTACTCATCACAGTCATGCGCCGGAAAAACCAATGAGTAATGGGGCAGCAGGAGGTAGAGCGGGTTGTCCAGTAATCGGAAGGTTGCAGGTTCGATCCCGGCTCCCCCCATAGAATGCTGCTGTTGTGTCCTTGTGCAAGACACTTAACCCGCCTTGCCTGCTGGTGGTGGTCGGAGGGACCGGTGGCGCCAGTGTACGGCAGGCCTCGCCTATGTCAGTGCGCCCCAGGGCAGCTGTGGCTACATTGTAGCTCATCCCCACCAGCGTGTGGGTGTGAATGGGTGGATGACTGATTGACTGAGTGTTGTGAAGCGCCTTGGGGGGTTGTAGAACCCTAAGAAGGCACTATACAAATACAGGCCATTTACCATTTAAATAAACAAAGCTTTTTTGAAGAGTCACAGAACATTGTGCTCTATGATCATGTAAACGCCAAAACTACCAAAAGAAAGAGTAGACTCACTTCTTACATCAGGAAGAATCGCCGTATTTCTAGCGTTATCCATTCTTTCACAATCTGTTGTCGAAGCGTGAGCTGCAGAAGCATTTCCGGTTGGCGCATCGTTTTTTTTTCACAGCAGCGGTCCAAAACAAACTCCTAATTAATTGATTTTCCGCTTCCTGATCACGTGATGTGTGACATACACGGATGAAGATCCGCTTTAGACACATGATGTTTGTTCTCACGGTGCAGGGGCTCGCTCCGACGCCCGCCCCGCAAAAAAATGCAATTGACGACTATAGTCGTCATTGGCAGTGAGCGGTTGGATCTGAAATGACGACTATAGTCAATGGCAGTGAATGAGTTAACATACACTGATTGAACAAATATCGTTTGATTATACATTTCAGACGGTATACTATTGTTTTTGTTGAGCAGTTTACATAAACTGAATATTTCAGATTATATTTTAACTCGTGTTCTGTTTGTGTTTTAGATGTTGTTGTGACTCGTTGCTCAACTCTTCACCGTCCGTCTGGGTCCAGAACAAAGCTGATGACTGGTGGAAAAAGGTTGTTCCAAGTTTTACTGATGACTGATGGAGAATTTCCATATGTCCAGACAGAGCTTATACGTCTGTCCCCACCTGAAGCCTGCCCTGGAGAGACTGGACACTACTTATCTCTGTGCTGTACATCTTGTAAAGAGAGCTGCTAACCTCTGTGAGAGCCACGGTGAGGATAAAAGAGGAGTGAAAACGACCAGTATCTGCAGCCAGATGTTCCAGTACAACCACCTGCTGCAGATCTGATGTTACCTTGTGTCTTCCAACTGATCACAAAACACCTTTCTTAATAAATCACATTTTGGAAGTTTGACAAGCCTCTTTTATAAAACAATGCCGCCAATTTGCCGCTACGCCGATGCGGCATCTGGGAGCCTATGGTCGTTTATAAGAGCTCAGACCGTGGCGGTAATGTTGCGCAATCATGTCCATTTTATAAAAGACTACGCGATGGCGGCAAAAAGGAGGTACGGGGGCGGTCTCTGCACGGTCGCGGACTTCCGTGTATTTTGGACATAACTTGCTTTTTATTGCGATCGAAGCCGCGCTCCTTAAGTTTTTATTTTAACAACCAGCTACAGGTGTCTGTCCTCCACCATCCCTGTGAGCTGTCAGATGATCTGAGCTGCAGATCTAACGGAGAAAAGCTCCCGGAGCACCGCATCGGTCCAGTTAATCATCTCAGCTGATTCTGTTTACAAAAACAAAATTTACCATGTTTACTTTCATTTTCAACATAGTTCCCGGCCGGAGCGCAGCATTAATTCATCACGTGGTCATGACACCTCCCTCTTTTGCGCCAAGGCTTAATGTGCGTTTATAAGACCGGCGAAGCCGCAATATTACCGCAATATTACTACCAAGCGTGGCGGCACGAATGCCGCAAAATTCCCGCAACGTGATGCCACCATGGCGCGTTCATAAGAAACATGTTGCGGTAATATTATGCTGATTTGCCGGCATGGTGTGTCTTATAAAAAGGGCTACAGAGAGATGATACGTGTAGATATGAATTCCCACTATTAAAGATAAAATGTTCCTTTGGAAGTTGTCACACTTTGTTCAAAGTGATTTTATATGCTAAATAAATATCCCATTACCTGACTGAGCTTTGTGTGAATATTGAAGTCACTAGGAAATCTGCAGCAAGCTTCTAAGGTTACAGAGCACTCACTGAAGGTATTACCTGTGACTGGTGGTTTAGAAAAAGGATGAGACTTTCAAAAATGTGCAACATGTGAGGGTTAAAATGTAGAAAGTAGTGTGTATTTTTTCAGGTGTGTGCTTTAAGTGGCCCCAAAATATATGAATGCCTGAACTTTAACTGTGATGCACTTCCTGCTGTAATCTGGGCTGTTATAAAGCTGAGTAACTGAAGTAGATCACACACCTAAGGATAAGAAAGACTTAATGTGAGCAAATGGTTCATATTTAGTGTGCCCAGACTACATCTACCTGACATCACCAACAAAGACAAAGAATACTTCTAAATCTTAAGTCATTTATTAAAATCCTGCATGTAACAAACTCAAAAACACGTGTTTCAGTGCAAAAACGAACTACTCACATGTCCATGATATGCTATTTACACATGTAGTCACTAGTTCACTGCAGACGAGATCCTCCATGAAAAGTTTCTGCTGGTGGTTGTCTTCTGCCAGCTCCTCCTGCAGAGCTGAGTGTTCTTTAGACTTCCTCTCTTTCTGCTCACAGAAGATCTGCATCATGGTATTAGACCGTTAATCTCTCTGCCTCTCCTGTACAGCCTCTGACCCGAGCATCTCCTGCACAGCAGCCAGAAGTGTGCACTTTTTCTCCTTCCTGGAAAAAACATGAGGGTGGAGATAGAATTAACACACAAGTTACATATAATACAATAAATACTAATTCTGTGGAATTAGATTTTGTACCAGGTCTGGGGTGGCAGTGGGTGCTGGCTGCTGGTAGGTGCTGGCAGGTAGTAGGCTGTAGGTGCAGTGCAGATGCTGATGGAATAAATATTTTAGAATTAAACCATTTTGTTGACCACAGAGATTGCATAATTGCATATATAATAGGAATGTTCTTTACCTGGTGTAGGGTGGCAGAGGGTGCTGGCAGCTGGCTGATTCTGGCTGAAAGAAGTTGATACCACTGGCTCTGGTGTAGCTGCTGGATGGATAAACATTTCAGAATAAAACAGAAGTCATAAAAAACCCTCCATCAGTATCATGCAGTGTCCCTAACTAACTTATTGGCTCTGTGATAAGTTATAAACCACACATATTAATCAAACAAGCCCACCATAAAAACGTAATATAACTCTGTACTGCTTATACCATAAAACAAATGCACACAAAATATATTAAAGAAACATAATTGTGTGTGTGTGTGTGTGTTTGTGTTCACGCACGTGGTTCACGTGCAAACATCAAAGAACAAAGGAGAAATTCACCGAAAAGAAAACTAAAATGACTCCATACTAATTTGGTACAAACATATGCTCGCTATTGGCGGCTATCGCTCTGAGATTTAATCCCGAAATGGAAATTTTCCTTTTGCAAACTTCCATTATATCAAGAAAAGAGGCGAAACATTTATAAATGCATTAAGACTGTTTTCTTTACCTGTTCAATTTTGGCAAGGTGTGCTGGTGGCGGCAGGAATATCCGGGATGCAGTCCAGGTCTGTCGCTCTAGTTTATCATCTCAGTTGATTCTGTTTACAAAAGCGAAACTTATGCCCATGTTTGCTTTCATTTTCAATATAGTTGCCGGGCTCAGCATTAATTCATCACGTGATCATGACACCACACTGTAATCTGCATTCGCGTTGCGGCAATATTACTACCAAGCTTGGAGAACAAACGCCGCAAAATTCCCAAATTGCCATGCCGCCACGGCGCTTTCGTAAGACACACCGTTGCAGTAGTATTACGTTGATTTGCCGGCATGGTGTGTCTTATAAAAAGGGCGTGTGAGAGAACAGGGAGCAAAATTTAATAAAATAACGTGGGTCAGAGCAAGGTTTTAATAGTTTTGCATTTTTTATTAGTTTTTACGTGAAAATTTTAATTCTATTTAGTTTAAATACATTTTTACAACTTGTTTTTTAGTTTTAGTTTAGTTTTTTATTAGTTCCAGTTATAGTTTTAGTCTTTTTTATAATATTAGTTACATATCAGAGACAAGAATGAATAAAAGAATAGATAATTGTTGTGTGTAAAAAAATCCCTGAAAATCATCATAGTTTTTCAAAAATGTATTCAGTTAGAACAGGTGAGCTAGCATACATTCCAGGTACCGTATTTTCCGCACCATAAGGCTCACCTGATTATAAGGCGCACAGCCAATCAGCGTCCTAGTTAAAGGTTTGGTCCGCACATAAGGCTCACCTGATTATAGGGCGCACCCAGCAATTGGTACAATAAGCCAAACAAAAGAGTTAGATCAAAAATCAAACTTTATTTTAACTCACATTTTTTTTCATTCGTCATCCATAAATCCCTCAAAATCCTTGTCCTCCGTGTCTGACATGAAGAGCTGACCCAGCACTGAACCCAGCATGCTCGGCTCCGACGCGCCCGGCTCATCGCCGTCAGAGTCAATGTCACTGTCGTTGCTCGGCTCTCCCGTTGTGATCCCGGCCTTGGTGAAAGCTCGAACAACAGTCTGGGTGGAAACGTTGGCCCAGGCATCAGCGATCCACTCACAGATGGTGGCATAAGTGGATCGGCGCTGCCTGCCCGTCTTGGTGAACGTGTGTTCGCCATCAGTCATCCAGCGCTCCCACGCTGCTCGGACTTTCGCTTTGAAAGACCGGTTCACCCCAATGTCCAGCGGCTGGAGTTCTTTGGTTAATCCGCCCGGTATGATGGCGAGCTCCGTGTTCATCCTCTTCACCTGGACTTTAACGGCGTCGGTGAGATGGGCCCGCATGGAGTCGCAGATCAGCATGGCTGGAGAAGTGTGGAAGAAGCCGTCCCGTCTTTTGGTGTACACCTCCCGCAGCCACGCCGCCATCATGTCCTCATCCATTCAGCCCTTCGGGTTCGCCTTGATGATCACGCCGGCGGGAGACTTTTCTTTGGGTAAAGTTTTCCGCTTGAAGATGACCATCGGCGACAACTTCTGGCCATCAGCCTGGCAGGCCAGCACGACAGTGAAGCAGGACTTCTCATGGCCGGTCGTCCGCACAGACACCGTTCTGGTCCCGATTTTCTCAACGGTCCGGTTCACCGGGATGTCGAAGGTAAGCGGGACCTCGTCCATGTTGGTGATGTGCTGGGGCTGGATGTTTTTGTCTGCCATCTTCTTGGAGCAATAGGAGCGGAACAACTCTAGCTTTTCAGCGTAGTCGGCGGGTAGCTGCTGCGAGACGGTAGTTCTGGTGCGGATAGAAAGTGCTCGCCTCCGCATGAAGCGAAAACACCAGGAAGGGCCTCCTATGAAGTCTGCAATGTCCATCTCTCGTGCAAATGCTGCAGCTTTGAGACGAATGGAGAAGGTGGAGACGCTTCTGCTCGCCACTTGCTGCTCTGTGACCCACTGCTCAACTCGGTTTTCAAGGAGCGGCCACCTTGCCTTGTTGCCTCTGAAGCTACGCTGCGTTTTCTTCACCTGCAGCAGCTGGTCTTTCATCTTTCTCCACTTGCGGACCATCGACTCGTTAATGTTATATTCTCTCGCTGCTGCTCTGTTTCCATGCTCAACGGCGTGAGCGATGGCTTTGAGCTTGAATTCTGCCTCGTACGCGTGTCTCTTCGTTGGTGCCATGGCTGGTTACCGGTATACCTGCGTGTAGTGCCACACCTTTTATTTTAATTTGATGAGGATGGGCGGTGCTACGGGCCGGCTCTTTGTTTACCTGCGGACGCAGGTGAGGCTGGCCTCACTTACGTCTGTATAAAAGGCGCATCGTATTAAAAGGCGCACTGCCGGTTAAGGGGAAGATCAAAGGTTTTTAAATGCGCCTTATGGTGCGGAAAATACGGTAAGTATCAAAGATATGGCAGAGTAACAAAAAAATCTCGGAAATTCTAACTTCCGAGTGGAAATAATGAACTGGAACACCCCCCTAAGTCAGAGAATGTTTTTGAATCCAACTTCGAGGTTCAACATAGCAGCTTCTTATAATAACAACAGTAGCTGTGGAGGAAAACGTGTTTATTTTACAAGATAAACGTGTAAGGGTGCATCTAAAATCGATGTTATGTGCAGTTGTATGTTCTCCGAGGTAAATTGAACGCACCATGATGTCCGGCCTCTACAGCACAAACATTGAAGTGTAGATGCCACACCCACCACTATTCCCTATTCCCAATTGTTGGGTCTATGTTTTATAAAGTCAGGATGTTTTAGCTGCTTTAACTTCGTGGAGATCTGGAGATCACGAAATACGAGGGAACGCTGTTCATAAACCCGTTCACACACGCCAGAATGAGCGCGCTCACTAATGTTCGTCAGGCAAAATACAAGCGAGTTCAGTTCACGTTCATCAAAAAAAAAAACGAATGAGTTCCCAAACGATCGTTCAATGAACGCATTCAGGTACAACACTGCCTGTCACTTCCTCCCAACTCTTGCTGACATGATGCTCAACGTTGACCGACGAGCCGTCTGTTGTGGCCAAGGGGGAACCCCTCTGGCTCAGAAATGAGGCAAACAAGGCAGTGGCAAAAATTGCAGTTCTCCCCTCATCCACTGGGGGTGGCTCCAGAAGTGAGCAAATCCTCATTGACTCCCCATGTTAAAAATGCCAACTTCACAGCTGAAAAAAAGATCTTTACAGCCTGGTTCAATTTTCCATTTTGTGTTTAATAGGTCTAGTTTATAGTCCTGACAACTCTGAGGGGGGTGGATTTTTTTGCAACTCTTCCGTTTAGGTGTAATTAAATGCTTGAAATTATGAATAATTAGATTTGATTGACAGGAAGCATGAGTGTCAGAGCTAGCATAAGCAGCTAGCTCCAAGGAAGGCCTCAGTCTCACGTTAATAGATGTTCGGCCATTTCGACTCTCTGAACTTTAGTTGTGTTTTCTGCGTGTTCGTGTTTGGATGTTAATCATGGAATTATTTGGACAAAGAGGGAAAGCCGTGGAATTGTTTGCACCAAGAGACCATCCAAGAATTCTCTGCTTCATTTTTATCAGTAAGTAAAATTATATTTCTGTACTTTATTTCACTGGTTGAATGTGGGAAGATGCTGTGTGTTTAACATAACACTGCTTGGTCAAAGATGGGTTGAAATATAACGTGTTCGTGGGACTGACTGGGTACCGAAACCCGAGCTAGGTAAGCTAACCGAGGCTAGTTGAGGCTTCGGGACTTCACTGGTCCACCACGGTCAAAGATCCACGAGGTCATCGCTGCAGAATGGAAGTTTGCCCAGTTTGGGCAACGTGCCTCTCCTTTTACCAGCAGCGGCCTGCAATCAGAGATCCGTGAATGTGCCGCTTAATTCTTGCGGAGGCACGCAGTTCAGCAAGGCGGACGCCCGGCCACTCTACACACAGGCAGCCGCACACTCCCTTCTCCTGAGGAAGCTGGGACGCGCGGCTGCTTGGCTACAGTCTGAGGCTGTGGTTGTAGCCTGTGGAACTCTCTGAGGGAGACTACAGAAACAATTCAGCTGTTTGAGCTGATCTCATTACACTTTGGAGTCGCTCAACCGCTAGCACTACCACTAGCTTCGAGTTAGCATGCAGCTAAGGTCCTGCTGAACTCCCCGGGAGCGGAGCATGAGCTCGCTTAAGCAGCCAGGGCACACGGCTCCGATCACAGCGGTCTGAGGCTCTGCTTGTATTTTTACAGTCCATATTACAGCTCCACAGACGACCAACGCTGCTGTTTGAGCTGATGTCGCTACATTTTGGAGTCGCTCAACCGCGTTTCTCTCGCTAAAAGCACCCAAAAAACACCAGCTTCGAGTTAGCATGCAGCTAAGGTCCCGCTGAACTCCCCCGGAGCGGAGCGCGACACCGTGTAAGCAGCCAGGGCGCACGGCTCCAATCGCAGCAGTCTGAGGCTCTGCTTGTATTTTTACAGTCTCCTTAATAAGACTGCCTCGCATGGAAGCCAGACAGCTGCGTGGTTCGCTGTCTCGGTTCTCCATCTTAGCTTCATGTGTTAGCTCAGTTTAGCTAGTTGCTACATTGGTTTTGTTATCGCCAACCCTCACTGCCCAACCCCCAGCACCACTTCTTTTCCCATTTATGGATTGTCTGGGTGTGAAGAGCCGTGTGTCACGGCCAAAATGGAGGCGGTGGGAACCTCCCGTTTTGAATCATTCTGAATATGTATTTCCAAATGGGCGGGCTATGTCCAGAGATTTATATGTCGATGGTTGTGGCACACGCACCAAAAAAAAAAAACTACCGGAAATTAGAATAAAACATAAACATGAAAACTAAGCTAATTTTCTCTATAAATTCAGTTAGTTTTACTTAGTTTTGTTAACACTCAGTTTCAGTTAGTTTCAGGTTTTTTTCAAAAATTCCTTTTTATTTTTATTTTAGTTAACGAATTTTTTTTATTCTAGTTTTCTTTATTTCGTTAGTTTTCGTTTACGATAATAACCCTGGTTCAGTCTCCAAAAGCAATACAGCTCATGCCTGCCTTTGTTTATCTTATTAAGGAGGACACCACCAGGGATGTGATTGGGTTAAAGTAAAAAAAACCTGAAAATGGCCGGGGATGTGGGGGCCGCCATAGGCCCCCACTGGAGTCAAGCAGGAGCACTTTCACCAATTTTAAGTGTGTTTCTTGGCTCTCTGGGGCATGTTTTCTTAAATATTGTCCCCGCTATCTACTCACTGTAAGGTATTGAAACACATAGCTTTTATCGTCTTCAGGCACAACACTGCCATGTTGTACTTGTAAACTTTTCCCTACTCAGACGTACCTTGGTTTGGTGCAGGCTGTGTTTTTGTTTTTTCTTGTTTGCATGGTTTGTTTTTCTTTTCTATTAAAGGTTTGAAATTGGGCTGCAGCTATAAAATATTTTAGTATTTGAATATTCTATCAAATCCCCTGTCGATTAATTGAAAACTCTATTTGATAATATTCCAAGTGAAATGAAACTGTGGTCTGCTGCTGCTAAAATATGAAGTAAAACAACTAAATTATGAGGCTGAAATATCAGACTCTTATTATAAAAGGCTCAATAATATGAAATAAATTGGTGTTGTCTAGCTCCCACTTTCCCATCTGATTTATAGTTAATTCATATTTTACAGAAAAATTTGACTTGCATTTCAGTAACATTTAAGGTTTGTAGTAATATCACTTGAGTCAAAATAACATATCTAAATATCCACAGTTAAACTGATCAGTAAAATTTAATGTATTTCATTAACATGTTCGTAGTAAACGAGAATGAGTTCTCAATCTACTCATCTGGATAAATAAAGGTTAAATAAATAAATAAAATAAAGTAGTAGAAATGCTAATAACATTTAATTTCTACTGGTAACAATGTAATGGTGACATGTCTATTATGTATGGGTTGACAATAATCCAGTTTAAATTATGTTCACAGACAGAAGCGTTTGTGAATAGTACAGTACATACTACAGTGGCTTGCCATAGCCCTGGAGCGGTGCTGAGCAGACTCGCAGCAACAACAACGCTACTCCGGTAGCTGCTGTGGCTGAAGCCTGGTTTAGAAGCCTGGAGGCTCTGCTCCATAGCGCTGTAGACAGCTAATAAACAGGATGGTTGGGGCTTTTCTTCCGCCTTGTAGAGTTTAGTCATTCTTAGTTTTACGATTATCGTGTTTTTTCGGAAACCCACTACATCGTGAGTGTGCTAGCATTAGCATTAGCCAATATGCCTATAGCTGCGTTTTTTGATCCCAAACTTTGGACCGTTTCTGCCTTTGTGTCTTTGCTGGTTTCTCTAAATTAACCACATTGTGCGCCAGCAAAAAGCATCAAATACATTTGCTCAATAAAGTTTTGGGGGAAGTTGAAAAGACGGCGCACTGGTGCTACGTCTAAAAATGGTTAAGAGGTTTTTTTTTCATCGCGCCCGTCCCTTCTATAATGTTGTTTGCTTGCAAACGGTCAGGGAACACGCAGGCAATCTTGTTTTGAATCAATTGTGGGTGAAAATAAATTGCGACTTTCGAGCCTCAGCCAAAGCCACCCCCCATATATATATGAAAACATTTCTCATTGAATTTCCATCAATCTCAGGGGTGCAGCAAACCGCTTGAAAATTCCAGAAATCCGGTAAAAACCGGAAGAATTACATCCCTGTATATTTTACAAGCCCAAAGGCTGTGAATAACGGCCTTTGAAGGCCCGATGTGTGTGCACGTGTGTGTGTGGGGGGGGAGCTGACCTGGTATGTGTGCAGAATCTCCAGGAAAGCTTTATAGATGTCTGGCTGGCCCTGGAAGCGGTTCTTGATCTTGTTGACGTAGTTGATGGCATGGTTGAACTCCACTGGCTGGTTATTCTGCATGGGTGGGCCAGTGGGGGTCCCGCTGAGGGGTGGGTGGAGCTGCATAGAGGGGGAGCGGGGAGAGGTGTATGCTGGGATGGACGGATTGGTCAGGCTGCTCGTTGTTAATGCCTGGGCCTGGACAGGCTACAGAGAACACAAGGTTACTCAAACACGTTAAGTTTAATTTTAAAAAAGGATGTCGGCCCTACCCCACCTTGCTCATCTTTGCGGGAGTGGGCTGTGGTAGAAGAGGCGGCGTCGTGGTGACGGCAGCAGATGGGAGCTGGGGCTGATGCTGGGTGCTGGCTCCTGTTATAGGGATGTTCTGGACTGAAATACCGTGAGGGGTGATGTGGTGGATCTGACCGGGTGTTGTCACATTAACCAGGTCGTTAGTCTGGACCTCAATCTTGTAGCCTGGAGGAAGAAAAGTGTTGAAGCCCATGATGAGGTCAGGATGGCCTTTGAAGAGCTGCGACACTCTGCTGATGACCCCAGGAGTGTCGATGCTAAAAGACAAAAGGAGAGCCTCAGACCCAGTGTCAGATCTGTGGATCCGTCAGATCAAACAGCTGTCTTACCTTTGGGACTTGAACTCCTTCATTATGTCTAAAAAGTCATTATAGACCTGAGGCTGATTGCCAAACTGTAGTTTCACTTGATCCAGGTACGATAACGCATCTTCCACCTGTTAGAGAGGAGATAAAAGCCATGGCATCAACAAACCAACCAAACCTCTCCCAGCTGATCCCAGGGAGACAAGACTTCACACAAACTTCTGGAATGATTTCGTTTCCTGAATCTGACTGGATTAGCAGCGGGATTACATGCTGTTAATAGATACTTTGTCACCCAAATATGATGTACACTGCTCAAAAAAATAAAGGGAAAACAAAAATAAGACATCCTTGATCTGAATGACTGAAATGTTCTTATTAAATACTTCGTTCTTTACATAGTTCAGGGTTCGGACAGATTTCCAGTTAAGATTTTCCATGACTTTTCCATAACCTTTAACCAATTTTCCATGACCAAAACAAAAACTTTTTTCACTTGCAGTACTTTACCCTCTTCTCACACACGCACCGGTCTTGATGGCCTCAAAGGACTTGATCGTGGACACATGGAGATCACCCTTCTCCACCATGTTTCCAATGTCAATATGTGAGGCCAAAGCTCTTAACGCTCGATCAGGTACTGTGACATCTTCAAGCCATCTGTGTTTGCAAAACTTGAGCACGGGGATGCTGCATCCAGTAGCTTTGATCAAGTCCTCATGGTGTGCATGAGCATCGTGGAATAGCCAATAGAAAGATAAAAGCAAGTGCTCTATGTCTCCATCCCTAAATGCAGTGTTTAACACCTGCAGACCACAAGAGCCAATGTTTAGGAGTGACTTGTCCACGTGTTTTTGCATCTCCTGCTGGATCATGTCAAAAACCTTCCAGTTCACATTAGGTCTGAGTCTGAGCATGGACAGCTGGAAAAGGTTTAATTCCAACTTCAGACAACGTTCTCCACATATTTTCCACAAAATCTGTGATGTGAAATCACCAGAGCACGGGTGATGAGATCTGCAGCAGCGGAGTGCGTCAGACATGAATAAAAAGACATTAAAGTACCAGATAATATGAGCAAACATGAACGATCGTGTGTTAGGGCGATGGTGGCAGAGGAGTTAAGATTGCCTTGCAATCGGAAGGTTGCAGGTTTGCATCCTGCTCAGTCTGTTGCTGTCGTTGTGCCCTTGGGCAAGACACTTAACCCGCCTTGCCTGCTGGTGGTGGTCAGAGGGACCGGTGGTGCCAGTGTTCGGCAGCCTCGCCTCTGTCAGTGCGCCCTAGGGCTGCTGTGGCTACGATGTAGCTCATCCCCACCAGCGTGTGAATGGGTGGATGACTGATTGTGTTGTGAAGCGCCTTGGGGGGGTTGTAGAACCTAAGAAGGCGCTATACAAATACAGGACATTTACCATTTACCGTGTTAATTACATTTTTGGGTGGCTGCACTTTGAGATTGTTGCTGTGGCCGTGCGCAGGATGCAACAATCAGCGCTCTCCGTCCTCTCCGCTCAAAAGAATCCCTGCTACGCTGAAAGTCCATATAAATAACATACAGTACTATAGGTAGAAACTGGATCTTTTTTCAGGCTCCCCCTGGCTTGTAAATTGAGGGCTTCCAGCTCCCCTGTAATTCAAACCCTGCTCCTGGATGAAAACCCGGACATTTTCATTAATATTGGACAACCCCCCCCCCCCCCCCCCCCCCCCCCAATACTGAGAGTGAAAAGAGGATGCCTAGATTTAGCAAAATTCCACATTTAAGGTGGACAAACACACTACAGGCTGATCCAACTTTGATGTAATGTCCTTAAACCAAGTCAGAATGAGTCTCAGTAGTGTGTGTGGCCTCCACGTGTCTGTATGACCTCCCTACAACGCCTGGGCATGCTCCTGATGAGGTGGTGGATGGTCTCCTGAGGGATCTCCTCCCAGACCTGAACTAAAGCATCCACCAACTCCTGTGGTGCAACGTGGCGTTGGTGGATGGAGGAGACATGATGTCCCAGATGTGCTCAATTGGATTCAGGTCTGGGGAACGGGCAGGCCAGTCCATAGCATCAATGCCTTCATCTTGCAGGAACTGCTGACACACTCCAGCCACATGAGGTCTAGCATTGTCCAGACCTGCCAACCTTGTCAAAAATTTTTGAGTACTACTTGTGCGGCTTTTTTCGCGGACTTTTGCAACTCCATTATTTTAATACGCAATTAATCAAAATAAAATAAAAAATATTTTAATATGTTTTTAATGGTAATGATTTATTTTGTATATTGCAATATTTCAAGAATGTAATATTCTGATTCTTTGTTCTCATTCATTGGGTAATTTTTTTTATCATTTCGTACTAAGCAGAAGTTGGTTACCTTTTTTAGTTTCCAACTCAGAAAGGTCAATTTCCACAAATGTTTTATTTTATGGGTGACCAATCAGAACTCTTGAAATAAACGTGCTGTTATAAACATCAACCTATAGAGCTGAAAAATATGTTACTAATATGATAATCCAAACTCACAATAAAAATGAAGAAAGTGGCCTTCTTTGAACTAACGGTTTCACAAATTACCACCTGGAATTTATGGATTCTGCTGTTACTGTAGAATAATCTAATCCAGGTTAGAAGACTGTTCTTTAAGGACTCTGCTATTAGTCTAATATAATCTAGTTAAGCTTTGAAGAATCTATAGCCCTTTTTATAAGACACACCATGCCGGCAAATCTGCGTAATATTACCGCAACGTGTTTCTTATGAACGCGCCATGGCGGTATCACGTTGCGGGAATTTTGCGGCATTCGTGCCACCAAGCTTGATAGTAATATTGCGGTAATATTGCGGCTTCGCTGGTCTTATAAACGCACATTAAGCCTTGGCGCAACAGAGGGAGGTGTCATGGCCATGTGATGAATTAATGCCGAGCTCCGGCCGGGAACTATTTTGAAAATGAAAGTAAACACGCGCTTAAGTTTCACTTTCGTGAACAGAATCAGCTGAGATGATCGTTTGGAGCGTTGCGTTGCTCCGGGAGCTTCTCTCCGTTAGATCTGCAGCTCAGATCATCTGACAGCTCACAGGGATGGTGGAGGACAGACACCTGCGCAGCTTCGATCGCAGTAAAAAGCAAGTTACGTCCAAGATAAACAGAAGTCAGCGACAGTGCAGAGACTGCCCCCATACCTCCTTTATGCCACCATCGCGTAATCTTTTATAAAACGGACATGATTGCGCAACATTACCGCCACGGTCTGAGCTCTTATAAACGACATAACGCTCCCTGATGCCGCCTCGGCGTTGCGGCAAATTGGCGGCGTTGTTTTATAAAAGAGGCTTAAGTGTTGTAGTTTTAGCAGAGCCTGTTCTAATGTGGTCTACAGGTGAAACTCAAAAATGAGAATCTGGTGTTTGGAGAGGGGGAACACTGCGAGTGAAACACGTGAAGGACCGGACTGTTAATAAAGTTTTTAGCAAAACTGTGGGAAAGTGTGGATGTTTAACCTCCTCAAAGTGTGGGTTAAAACATCCACATCCCCCACGGGTGCAACACTCAACTGTTCACATTCACCAAAAGATGGCCGGTCCAGTCCGCTGACACACACACACACACACAGTTTACCTTTTTAAATGCCAGCAGCGAGTGGGAACCGGCGAACAGAGAGAGAGGCAGCGGGCAGCACGTAGGATGAAACAGGGAGGAGGGGGGTGTTACGCTATAGGTTAGGCAGAATTGTTTTCCTCTGCTTTTCTACGATGATTGGCTTAAACTTGTTCACCACGCTGCTGAGTCGTGTTGTCAGACATGAGTACCACACGTGCATATTTGCTACAGAACTCACGTGTCCACCGCTTTTTGTGTAGTTTAGAGGGGTGAGTCGTACCAGCGTAATTAGATGCCAAATTGCGTACTTGCTAAGCAAAATGCGTACAGGTCGGCAGGTCTGATTGTCTTGCATTAGGAGGAACCCAGGGCCAACCACACCAGCATATGGTCTCACAAGGGGTCTGAGGATCTCATCTCGGTACCTAATGGCAGTCAGGCTACCTCTGGTGAGCACATGGAGGGCTGTGCGCCCCCCCCCCAAAGAAATGCCACCCCACACCATTACTGACCCACTGCCAAACCGGTCATGCTGGAGGATGTTGCAGGCAGCAGAACGTTCTCCACGGCGTCTCCAGACTCTGTCACGTCTGTCATGTGCTCAGTGTGAACCTGCTTTCATCTGTGAAGAGCACAGGGCACCAGTGGTGAATTTGCCAATCTCGATGTTCTCTGGCAAATGCCAAACGTCCTGCACGGTGTTGGGCTGTAAGCACAACCCCCACCTGTGGATGTCGGGCCCTCATACCACCCTCATGGAGTCTGTTTCTGACCATTTGAGCAGACACATGCACATTTGTGGCCCACTGGAGGTCATGTTGCAGGGCTCTGGCAGTGTTCCTCCTGTTCCTCCTTGCACAAAGGCAGAGGTAGCGGTCCTGCTGCTGGGTTGTTGCCCTCCTACGGCCTCCTCCACATCTCCTGATGTACTGGCCTGTCTCCTGGTAGCAACTCCATGCTCTGGACACTACGCTGACAGACAGCAAACCTTCTTGCCACAGCTCGCATTGATGTGCCATCCTGGATGAGATGCACTACCTGAGCCACTTGTGTGGGTTGTAGACTCCGTCTCATGCTACCACTAGAGTGAAAGCACCGCCAGCATTCAAAAGTGACCAAAACATCAGCCAGAAAGCAGAGGAACTGAGAAGTGGTCTGTGGTCACCATCTGCAAAACCACTCCTTTATTGGGGATGTCCTGCTAATTGCCTATAATTTCCACCTGTTGTCTATTCCATTTGCACAACAGCAGGTGAAATTGATTGTCGATACGTGTTGCTTCCTAAGTGGACAGTTTGATTTCACACAAGTGTGACTGACTTGGAGTCACATTGTGTTGTTTAAGTGTTCCCTTTATTTTTTTGAGCAGTGTAGGAGTCATACCTGCAAACTCAGAAGTTGTGAAAAAGGTGACAACTAAAATCCCTTCCTTCTAGGTTCCATAAGAATGATACCTACAGCACTAGGTACCAGAAGGTCTCTTGCACTATTCTCATATGATCTATTAAAGCACTGCTGTCCTTTCAGGCTACGGGGAATTGAGAGGTGTCACAAACAAGAAACCTTAAACCCGTGTTTAAGCATGACACCCATCAAACACACCTTAAGTCTCTGGAACTGCTGGTGGCCCTGTGCGGAGGCTTGAGGAGCTGCTGTGTGTCCGTGTCCCAACATCACCGGGGGGCCGTGGGGCTGAGCAGCTGTGCTGTGGTGGTGAGATCCAGAGTGGACTGCTGGGCTTGGAGCGTGCCCATGCCCAGCACTGTTCTGGGCCACAGGAGGAACCTGGTAATTAAAACATCAAAACATAAATTCAGTGAACAATCAGCTAGCTTAATAAAATAACTCTAGCTTATTTTTAAATCTCCACCCAACTAACCAGTGTGTGACCTTACTTGGTACCCCTGGGGGACTGAGTACTGCATGCCAGCTGGGGGCTGCATATTGTCGGCCACAGCTTCATACACAGCTGGAGCTGGAGCCAGGACACGGTGCTGGAAAGCCTCCACGTTGCCAGCAAGGCGCCGCTGCTGGGATGCAAAAACAGTTTCCTGATCCTCCAGACGCCGTTTCATTATGAACTCATACTCGTGAGAGCTGCAAGACCTGGGGATAAAGGGTGTAATCATGATTCAATTTACCTGAGTTATCTACAAAACATGCTCCTTGATTTTATTTAGTTGGTTTTAAGAAGAATATGGCAACATTATTCTCATCTTTGCTGTGAATTCATGGATGCATGTGGCACCAACAGGAGGCAGGAATCAGCTGCCTGTGGTAACAGGCGATTCTACCTGCAGGTCCGTCTTGGTAAACACACCACAGCTGCACTCTTAGGTCTGAGTGTAGCACCACAAAACAGTTTCAACAGTCCGATTACACTACACCCAAAACGAGAGCTCAGCTCAGGAATGACAGGTAAATACCGCCTCATGATCCCAGGAGGAAACCATCTTCCTCAGGAAAAACGCAGTTACCACATTTTAACAAATGGTTTGAGTAAACACAGAGTAAAGTAACACAACATGTCTTTTTATGTTAAACTTAGAAACAAAGGTGGAATAAAAATGCATTAGCTTGTAAACAAGTATATACATTAGCTTTGCACTGATTTAAGGAGGAAGCTGACGGCAACGTGCACTTCCACCAGGATCAAAATGGTAACATGTACTGAATGTGCAGCTCGCGCTCTCCGTAGCCAATGAAAACAAGAGAAGCCTACGTCATCGACGCAACAAACAGGTGATGCTGAAACGTGGGAGTTGTCTGCCATTCACAACTTCCTCCACGTACCAACAGCTGTTCGAATAGAGTGCGTTTAAGAGGGAAACGAGATCAAATTTTGTAAACATGAAACTGTTCCAAGCCGGACTACTCCCGGGCTAGAGCTCTGCCTCACCGTGTTGCTCCACACAGCCGCCCACCAACACCGTGCTACCACAAACAGTGCCAGTTAAGGTGGCTAGGGTACCGCCGATACTTCACCCGCTGTAGTAACGATCTAGCCCTCTATAGCCATGATGGCTACATGCTAAAACGACAACATCTGACGGCCTAGCAAACACAAGCACCGACCCCGATGCTTCCCACACGCCCGCCATTAGAGAACGGTGGAGAAGTTCGGCTAGTAGCACTCCGTCTGATCAGGTAAGCAGGAAAAGTTGCCGGCTTTCTAACAGTCTTACTGTATACCGGACACATCACTTAGTATTGTTTATGGTATAGTTTTACTGAAAACATGTGTAATCGCTGGGGGTTCTGGGCTGCCAGTAAGCTGCTAGCTAATGTAAACAACATGAGGAGTCCGACACGAAGCACTGTTCGGAGGACAACGCATGCAGGGAACCGTTAGCGATCTGACTGGCCAGAGTAGAGGCAGCTTATAAGTCTCTCAGAGAAAGACACTCGATTTGTCCGACTGCTTTTATGAAACATATATGCGAGTGAGATACATTAAAGGAGATTCCGATATTCCGTATGGTCCTTTCAAAACGTCTGCTAACTATGGGTAGCTAACTAGCAAGCCACATTAGCTTACTGAATGAATTCAGCTGAACTCACCCTTCTCCCAAACAGCACGCACAAGTTTCCAGGTTATTACCTAACAATCCGTTATTCTTGGATTAGAAAGCAGCACCTCTGATCAGACTCGACCAGATTGTCACGTATGTGTGAAAGGAGAGTGTCGGCAGCGAGTGACTTAAAATAAGTTCATCAGGCAAAGTGAAAATCTCTCCGATAGAGGAAAACAATCCGCTCGGTTAGCTGTAGTGGGCGGAGCTCTCGGAAGAGACCCCGCGCCAAGATGCACGCGATTGGTCAGTTCACCCAGAGGATCTGCACGGGGAGGGGCGTTGGAGTGTTTTGAATTTACCTGTCAATCAAGGATTGCTAAAGCACACCAATCAGGAATAAAAGCGCCACAATCCCAGCGCTCAAATGGGAATTTCTAAGACCATTCAATTTAAGGTTTTTAATGGTTGTTTATAGGGAATTATACATGTACATAGCTTTGGATGAACAAGGAATCACTCAAAGGAGTCTGTTCCAAGATTTCATTAAAAAAAACTTTTTAAAAGAAATATTATTTACTAGACCATTTCTATATTAATTTAATACAAATAAACATAAGAATGAAAACGTAGCTGTACAGTAGAATTAGTGACATTCATTCTTTTATGTCTTCAGTGATAAGCCAGCAGTGTTGTAGTCAAGTCACCATCTCAAGTGTCTATGTCACACTCCAGTCCTTAGTGTTTGAGTCCAAGTGCATGTCCACGTCACATAGGATTAATCCAAGTCAATGGATCCTACAGGCCAATTCCCAAGAAGAATCGTCCAGTCACAAATCCAATTTCAGTGCAACTTCACTTGTTACTTTTGCACCCAGAAAAGTAAGTGATATTGTTGTAATTAGCATGTAGCCGATGCTAATGATAGCTTATTTTATTAGGTGAGATTACACAACTTCCCAAAGACTTCATGTTCATTGTTTTCAAATTTATTTTAAGCATGTTTTTATTATTTTGTGACATGTGTTTGGGGGCATTGAGCTGTTCCAGTCTTGTCTTCTGTTGCCCCATATTGTACATCTGGTGCTTCTTTTTCCCTAACTTTGAGGAAAGATCTGTAAAAGAAAACTGCACAACGCCTGGTACATGTGGACTCTCTCTGGACATGTTGAATTGGTCAAACAGTGGCATTTGCATATGTTGTAATCCGAGTACAAGTTTAAGTCCTAACATTGCAAGTCCAAGTGCAAAACATCTATGTTCCTCGAGTCAAGTCACAAGTTCCTCAAGAGTCAAGGCTTGAGTAAGAGTCCAGGACTCCATGGGCGTTGCACCCATAGGGGATGTGGGTGTTTTAACACCCACCCTTTTTGTAATGAGGAGGTGAAACACCCACACTTTTCCTGCAGCTTAGCTCAAAAACTCTACTATCAGTCTGGTCCCTCCGTGCTTCTCTCGCTCTGTTTGCCCCTCTCCCCCTCCCTCTCCTGTTGCTAATTGAAACCCCCACCTTTGCGCACCGCTGCTACGTAAGTATTTCGGTAGGTTCTGTTGTTGAAATGCGTTTCCCCAACCGCTCCGCATTGCCCAAGCAGTAAAAATGTGCGCGTTTTGTTAGTCACTTTGCTCACACAACAAAACTGCAGTAAAAGTTATGTGTACCATCCTTGCTTATGGATCAACTCAGAGGTAAATTATTAGAAAAAACTAAAAAGACGTACCAGACGGATGAGTCTGAGGTTGGTTCCCTTTTTTAGTTTCAGAGTCAGAAACGGCAATTCCAACAAATACTTCCACTTCCCGAGCATCTTTACTCTGCTCTAAATACAAATTTACAATACTTAGGCTCTACAAACCTGGACTAGGTTATTCTGCACTAATTGCACCTTAAAGACCTTAACACCTGGGGCAGCACTAGCTCAGGAGGTAGAGCGGATTGTCCAGCAATCCAAGGGTTGTAGGATCGATCCCAGCAGAGAATTCTGCTGTTGTGTCTTTGGGCAAGACACTTAACCCACCTTGCCTGCTAGTGGTGGTCGGAGGGACTGATGGCGCATGTAGCTGTGGCTACAATGTAGCTCATCGCCAGCAGCGTGTGAATGACTGTTTGTGTTGTAAAGCACCTTCGGGGGATCTAGAAGGTGTTATAACCAATACAGGCCATTTACCATTTAAAAAGACAGTTTATGATTTTTTTAACCTTTTATTTGATTTGTGAAGTTAAGTCCCATTAGTCATCATCACACACTGGTGAAATTACATCTCCGCATTGTGACCCATCCCTGTGGAGAGCGGTGAGCTGCAGCAGTGTCCGTGCCCAGGAACTATTTGGTGGTTTAAAGTTGGAAAGTTCAAAAGAAGCAGATTTCAGAACTTTTTTTATCTGGTCCACCTTAAATCTGGTCCAGCTCAAAACTACAACACTTAGGCCTGGAATATACTTGCTGTTTAACGATACGTATGTGTGTTTAAAATGGCTGCGTCGCATAACTTGCATTGATTTGAAGCATCATTTGTGCGCCTCCCCCAAAATTAGCGCGACATGTCTGAACACTGCAATATACGGGTAACCAGCAGGCAAAACAAGCGAGACACACTCACCATGGTGACTCTCTCTCTGGTTTAGAGGTCTTACATACTGTTTACTATACTGCTGCTATCTTTTTTTCTGTCGTGATCTCAAAATTAACCAGTTACTGACATAGATATCATATATATTGCTAGATGCCTTAACTGGGAGTCGACAGCGTCCCTACACGGTGGCCATCTTACTTCAGACAGCTTACGTTTCGTTCTCAATGGTAGCAGATGGAAGGTGAGTGAACAACTTAAACAAAAACACTCTTAACTCGATTAAATATTAACTGATTTACAAGCGGGTTGCATTATTACAAACCTTATAGCACATAGGCTTGATATGACATACTTTAACATTTTTAAATTAATGGGCCAAATCCGTCATATTTCACAGCACCATCTCTGGCGTTTATAACAAATCAAACCGTTTGAAAATTGGTTGAAAATTGAGCAAGTTAGAGTTATTTAAATAGTACATGCACCATTGACACCAATGTTGCGTAGGGACGTTCGTCCAACTGACGAACAGCATGGGTAAGGCATCTAGCAATATATATGATATATATTGTTACTAATCTCTTCTATTGATGCCATGTTTCTTTTAGTTGTACCCACAAACCCAGCTCTCTATCCAGTCTGAGTACTCTAGTTTGCCTCCTAGTGGAACACTCCCGTACTACGTGCAGTGCAGTGCTGTGTAGCAGCAAGTATGTGAACAAAGACGCAGTCTGCGGCCTGCGCCAACGCAAGGTTAAAAGGCAAGTATATTCCGACCCTTACACTCTTCAAACCTGGACTAGATAATTCTACATCAACAGCAAAATCCATTTGTGAAACCTTTAGATGATTAGTGAAAATCCAAAGAAGGCAACTTTCTTTACTTATTTATTGTGAGTTTAGATTATTGTGTTAACATATTTTTCCAGCACTATAGGGTGAAGTTTATAAACAGTAGGTTATGTTTATTTCAAGAGTTCTGTTTGATCACACATAAAATAAAACATTTTATAATTAGAGCAGATTAAAGATGCAGATTAAATAAATAATAAAAGTTTTGGCCAAATGAATGAGAAAAAAAAATCGTATTTTCCAAATCGCATCCCAAATGACTTCAAGTAATTAAAAATAATGCACACTAGTAACATAGAATAGGGTGCATATATATATATATATATATATATATATATATATATATATATATATATACACCAAAGACTTTAAAAATGGGACCCATTGACTCCCCGCTTGACACAGCATTAAGGGGTTGGATTGGGGGGATAAACCACTAAATAGTTCCCGAGCGCAGCCACAGCTGTAGCTCACCGCTCCCCACGGGCAGTACTTCCCCTGCATAGGCTGAAATTCCAGCGCCACCCCTACAAATTGCTGATTTCTTTTTAACGAGACATTGTTAATACTTCAGTTGAACCTGTGCTGCTTCTCGAAGAAGCAGCAGGAACCACTCTGTTACGCACGTGAACACAGCATGCAGGCAGCAAGGGGGAGAAGGTTGGGCAATTCACGCCAATAAAGACTCAATTTTGACAGATATTGACTGACATTTTTGTTGACAAATAAGAGATGAATACGAAAATTGACAGAAATGAAAATCCAATCTGAAAACTGAAAAAATGGGAGACCGGAAAAAAGAACCAATCAGCAAATGGTAGGGTTGTAACGATGCTTCGAGAATTGATTTAAAATCGGTGCAAACTAGTTTAAATATCCATCATTTTTGAGCATAAAAAGATTTGTAATAATTTCCATATCATATTTAATTACCACTATTAGTTCAGTGTTAAGTTTAGTTAGTAAGACAATAGAAAGTTACAATTTGAAACAAGGACTAAAGGGCAATTGTAAAAAAGATTTATTTTGCTATAAAATAACTGAAATAACTCCGCCAAGGCTGCCCTTTGTCACCGATTCTGTTCGTAACTTTTATGGACAGGATTTCTAGGTGCAGCCAAGGTGGTGAGGGGATCCGTTTTGGTGGCCTAAGGATCAGGTCTCTGCTTTTTGCAGATGATGTGGTCCTGTTGGCTTCGTCAGAACGTGATCTCCGGCTTTCGCTGGAGCCGTTCGCAGCTGGGTGTGAAGCAGCTGGGATGAGAATCAGCTCCTCTAAATCCGAGACCATGGTCTTGAGTCGGAAAAGGGTAGAATGCCTTCTCCAGGTCAGGGACGAGGTCCTGCCCCAAGTGGAGGAGTTTAAGTATCTCGGGGTCTTGTTCACGAGTGAGGGAAGTGTGGAGCGTGAGATCAACAGGCGGATTGGTGCTGCATCTGCAGTGATGGGGGCGTTGTACCGGTCTGTTGTGGTGAAGAGAGAGCTGAGCCAAAAGGCGAAGCTCTCAATTTACCGGTCGATCTACGTTCCTACCCTCACCTATGGTCACGAGCTTTGGGTAGTGACCAAAAGAACGAGATCGCGGATACAAGCGGCCGAAATGAGTTTTCTTCGCAGGGTGGCTGGACTCTCCCTTAGAGATAGGGTGAGGAGCTCGGTCATCCGGGAGGGGCTCGGAGTAGACCCGCTGCTCCTCCACATCGAGAGGAGCCAGTTGAGGTGGCTCGGGCATCTGATTAGGATGCCTCCTGGACGCCTCCCTGGTGAGGTTTTCCGGGCACGTCCAACCGGGAGGAGACCCAAAGGAAGACCCAGGACACGCTGGAGAGATTATGTCTCTCGGCTGGCCTGGGAACGCCTTGGGATTCCCCCGGAGGAGCTGGCCCAAGTGGCTGGGGAGAGGGAGGTCTGGGCTTCCCTCCTTAGGCTGCTGCCCCCGTGACCCGACTCCGGATAAGCGGGAGAAAATGGATGGATGGATGGATGGATGGATGGATGGATGGATGGATGGATGGATGGATGGATGGATGGATGGATAACTGAAATAAATTTTGTTGTGATAAATCGTAAAAAATCCGAATCCTGAACTTAAAATCGATAATGGAATCGAATTGTGGCTTGAGGGAATCGTTACATCCCTAGCAAATGGTACAGGTGGGACTAGACGAGAAAATAACCAATCAGAGTCCGTAGCCGGCCGCTGTTTGAACAAGCTAACCAGACATCATATATTTATGTTTATGCCGGTAAAAGTTAGTCTAAAGGTTGTAAATGTCGGGGATGGGTCAGATGTGAAGATGCAAATTCACCAGTGTGTGATGATGACTAATGGGACTTTGACTTTAATTCTTGACCCTGTGTTATTTTGTAGGTGATTTCTAAAAAGACTCCTTTTGCACTTTCAAAAAACTTAATTAAGTTGTCCTAAACGGTCTGAAATCAGGAACGTGTTACATGCAGCAGCATTATGACTTGGTAAAATGAGTCAAACAAAGTAAATACTATTTACTAAAACATGGATTTTATTGTTAAACAACTATGCATGTGGTTCTAACAACAAACAAGAGAGAAAATTCACAGTTTTAATAGTTGCCACCATTACTGCATGCAGCGGATGAATAAGGCCCAGTTTCTATCGGACATTAATGTGCATATTAGATGGACAATTAGCTATTATTCTAAGTTAGTTAATATTTTAAAGATATTGGCCAGAGGCAAATTTCCTTTGAATCACGTGTAAAAATGTATTAAAACCTCAAGTCATTTTTTTGGGGGGATTTTCACAGCTGGATTTTTAAGAAAATCCAGTGTTTTTAAACAGCGCTGGAAAAAACAGAGGAAGGCTTCCGGTCTGAGCGTTAAGCCGGCGATGACGTTTCACAAGGAACCATTCACAGAAAGCTAGTGTAAAACAGTGCTGCAGCTCCGTATTTCTGGGTTAGCATTATAGCAGACAACAATGTTTTATCAGTCAGATGTAGCTTCTGAAACCTCTGCTAGTGGGTCAGATTGTTTTTCTCTGGAATACGACGAGGAGAACGGATATCAGAGAGCCGGGGGAGTTCAACCGGAGTTTGACTTCTACTGCAGCAAGCTGGGTAACCACGAAGGCTCTGCCGGTTTCAGAAGGATCTGTCTTTTTAGATTCAACGTCTGTGTGTGTCGTAGCGTTCCCAAATGACTTATTTTTTCCTTACCGGAGCTAACACGGTTAGCCGTGCGGCTGTCGTCATGCTAACGGGACTTGGGAGTCCAGAAGGACCGGTAGCGGTTCTAGATGGATTTATAGTTGGAATATGTTGATTATATTTTTAGATCAAACCTCTGAGTGAACAGTCTGACCAGCCCCATCAGCTGTGTTGTAATGGTCACTGCAGATCTGACAGAAGCTAGCGTTGTGCTTACAGCACGCTACAATTCTCCTCACAAACAGTTTTATGACTTTAATGTTGCTACGTTAGTTAGAATTGTGTGTAGGCCTCTGACTTTTTGCTGCAGCTGTAAACGTGATTATGGTAAATGGTCTGTATTTGTATAGCACCTTCTTAGGGTTCTACAACCCCCCAAGGCGCTTCACAACACAATCAGTCATCCACCCATTCACACGCTGGTGGGGATGAGCTACATTGTAGCTACAGCTGCCCTGGGGCACACTGACAGAGGCGGGGCCTGCCGTACACTGGCGCTGCCGGTCCCTCCGACCACCACCAGCAGGCAAAGCGGGTTAAGTGTCTTGCCCAAGGGCACAGCGACAGACTGAAACAATTCTGATTGCAAGGCGGCCACTTACCTCCTCTGCCACCATCGCCCGTAGTATCCGTAAGCATTGAGAGCACAAAGTTGAACAAAATACAGCTAATCTCCTACTAGGCACCAGTATTAATGTAAAAAAACATCGTGATACTGTGTTAAAGCAAGAAAAACCAATGGAGGCACCAGTAGTTGGGCCTCCTAACATGTATTTGAGTGACGTATGTGGAACCAACGCTTTTCATTGTTTAGAGGAGATAATTTTGATTTTCTATAATGATTTATGACAAAATTGCTGAACAAAATGAAAAACTGAACCCAGTTTAGTTTTTTATAGATGCTAAAGTGTAGTTAAACTGATATTTTTATAATTTTCATGCTGAGTCTGGCCAATATCTTTAAACAATTTTCCAAGTTTATCTAAATCCATAGATTTGTTTGTAGAATTGAATTATAAATACTTAATTTATCTTCTAACTAAGATGCATGAAGGGATCTTTCGATCTACCAATAATAAATTGTAATCCCTGCTAGATAATTGGCTACTTCCTAGAGTCTGGTAACACGTGACTTAAATGAAGAGGAGGGCACGAATCGGCCCGCCAATCACAGCGCGGAGCAGACGCGCCAATATGCCCCGCCCCGAGGTCGAGCTTCAAAATAAAGACTCGCCCACGACAGGCGGAGCTGCTACAGCAGTCCGGGTCCGGGATTCGTCCCTCCCTGTGCTGTGCTGTCCTAGGCATCAGCAGCTCCAGTGGGCTGCGCCACACACACGCACACATATGCACGGACGCGTGCGCGCTAATGTTCGGAGAGGTCCTCCTCACTGTGTGCGGCTCTTACAATCGATACTGTCAAACCAGAACTAAATAGCCTTCGTCTGCTGTCTACACGACCAGTAACCGAACCTATATCGGTTCTGCTGTGGTTCCAAGTTTCGTGCAAAAGCACGATGAGCGCAAACACTGCGGCTGCGGAAACACCCCCAACGCGAGCCGCTCCGCTCCGCTCCGCTCAGCTCCGTCTGCAGCCTCCGAACAAAAGGAACAGCCGCCCGGTTCGGTTCTGTCAGGCTTTGCTGTTTATACACGAACACCGCTAAACTGAGAGCTCGGAACCGTTTCTGATCGTCAGGTTCCGATCCGGTTGCCCTTACCGAACCATGCCAAAGTCAAACGAAACGGGAACTACGACACCGCGGCTGAAGAGACGTCTGCGCGGCAGAGCTTCACCATTCCCCGCGTTCCCCCAGCAGACCCTCCGGCTCTAAACAAACACCGTCTAATATTCTTTGTTTACTTCACCAGTCCGGGGTTAAAATGTCCAACCTGTCCCCCACCCCCACCCGTCCTACGGGCACTCCGAACCGCTGCAGACTAAGTGTTTGGACCCACACACACAGCGGGTCAGTCACCCAGCAGCACCGGGGACACTGTTTACAATCCGACATGTTAACGTACTGCAGACCTGGACCACGTTCTGCTGGCTGGCCGAACAGAAAAAAGCTCCGTTACGATCCTTTTACGACCATGAAAAGCGCGAGCGTCGACCAGACGCGTCCAGGTGTGTGGCAGCCAAAGCCCACTGGCTCCAACAGCAGCACCGGTAGTAATATTTCATTTAAACAGCTGTTACATACCCAGGAAAAACAGACTCCTTTACTCCGGAATTGTGTTTGTAACCAAAGAGCTGGACACGCCCCCTCCGCTGGCATTGGCGCAAACCAGGGTGCGCATCACTTTGTTTTGAAAATAACCCGCTAAAAGTGAGGCAGAGCTAGCATCTGCTAGAGCCAGAACCCCATCCCCCAGCTGATCACGCAGAGACATTCATAACAAACCTGTCAGGAAGGTCTGGGTCAGTGCACTCAACCAATTCTGGTCATTTTGGTGCCAGCCCGGGATTATAATATGGTTTGGTGCCGCCCATGAAGGTCAGAGGTTTGTGTCCAAATCCATCCTGCAAGTTCCTGCTCAGTTTTGTCCACCTGCACCAGCTTGTACCTGCATCCCTTCAGTCACCTGCTCTGCCAGGACCCACTTTACCTGGAATCAGGGGCGTCGGACTGGGGGGGGGGGGGGGGGGGGGGGGGGGGGGGGGGGGGGGTACCGTTTATCCAGGGCCCACTGCAGGGAGGGGCCCTGAGACAGCCTTGAATAAAAATGTTTTATTGTGTTTTTTTTCCCCCAGATGAACTTAATGTCTTAATAAACTTCCCTTTACCTGGATAAAGAGGTTAAAAAACAGAATGTTGCCTTAAAAGTAATAACTGAATTGTCTCTGAGGCGTCTATCACCCCTTAAAAATGAGCAAAGTGGTTTAGTCCACACCTGAGGCCAGGGGCTGCACCCCGCATCTACAGCTATGAGACATTGATATCGCTGACAGTAGAGCTGGAGGCAGGAGGAAGTCATGTGTTTCCCCAAGAAAGGGAAACCTGGCTTCCAGAAAAGAAAAAGAAAAGAAAAGGAGGAGAAAAAGTTAATTGAACAGCAGCAAGTATGGGATTTTCAAGAAGAGAGGTGAGCAGCAGCACAGAAGCCAGTTTGAGCTGACATTAGCTCTCAGACTGAAAGCTGCATTCATGTTCAGTGTTAAACGCCTTTAGTTTCAGCATCAAGATCAGTTATAAATTATTAGTATTATCAGAATTATTACCGCGGCCGCCGCCAATAAATTCGCGGACCTCGCAGTAAAAACAGGTTCTCTCTGTGTGGATATTTCAGCTCCTTCCCACTCATGGATCAGGACAAACTTGGTATCCATGGATTCCTGGTAATCTCAGGAATGTGAAGCTGCCAGTGTCATCATGCTATACGAAAACCTGAATGCACCAGAGCTCAAAAACTGTCTTGTTAATCCCAGATGAGCTACTTTAACTCTATAAGGTAAAGTTGCCCACAGTGGAGGTAACTGACTTTAGGCCATAAATGATGGCCCATAATGAAAGCTGGAAAAAGGCATAGTCTAATTATTACACGAGCTCTAGTTGCAAGGTATGGAGAGCCAAAAGTGACACAATTCAATAAATAGCTAAAGCATTAATTAATTTCATAAATGTATCATTAAAGGGACTATATGGACTTTGAAATTTTCATGCTCGCTATTGCCCCCTCAGGCCAAACGTGTAACTGCAGCTTCAATAGTTAGCTCGTGCACGAGGCATGCATGCTGTACTCCTGAATGAAAACAACAGCTGAGTCAGTCCTGCTGCTGATGGCTCTTCTAAATTGTCTTTCAAATCTGCCTCCACACAATTAACAATGTCCAATATAGAATATAATATAATAGAATAGAATAAAATAGCCTTTATTGATTTTGTACAGGGTACAGAGTAATAGGGTATTCTACAATTGACGTCACCACGCAAAGGCTTCTGGGAAGGGCCATACTGATAAGCCGCATTAACAATAGAAAATATACAGTTTCAGAGCGTTTTGACATCGATATGAAGGCATAAAATGGAGGAAGTTGTTTTGACAAAAAAAAACCTTCCCAGAGAGCTTTTCTTGATGGCGACCCTGCTAATTATCGATCACCAGAACTGAAGCGCTAGCTCAAATGAAAGTGAAAATAAAAACTAACCCTCGCTAGCAGCGCTGTTGTTTTAAACGCCATTATTCCCATCACGGCTCCTTCTTGAGTAATATAAAAATAAGTTCATTACTCACAGTGCTCAAGTAACATTTTTTCAAGGTAGTTTTTTAACTGTCAGGTTATCATTTGTGTCCCTACTTTTTATATTCCACTCACCTCTGGTCAAAAGCCTTTTTCGTGGACGTTTGGGTGGACATGCTGTTTGGCCCAGACGTTCAGCTGGAGCGCTGCCTCCTTGTTAACTCTCCTCCGTTAACAACGCTGCCTCTAACTCTCCGTTAACAACGCTGCCTCCACTCTCCGTTAACAACGCTGCCTCTAACTCTCCGTTAACAACGCTGCCTCCACTCTCCGTTAACAACGCTGCCTCTAACTCTCCGTTAACAACGCTGCCTCCACTCTCCGTTAACAACGCTGCCTCTAACTCTCCGTTAACAACGCTGCCTCCACTCTCCGTTAACAACGCTGCCTCTAACTCTCCGTTAACAACGCTGCCTCCACTCTCCGTTAACAACGCTGCCTCTAACTCTCCGTTAACAACGCTGCCTCCACTCTCCGTTAACAACGCTGCCTCTAACTCTCCGTTAACAACGCTGCCTCCACTCTCCGTTAACCACGCTGCCNAGCCCTGAAAGGCAACGGGAAAAAAAATTTTCTTGTGGTATTTTTCTAAGTTTTTATTTATTTATTTTTTTGCTAAGCCCAGAGAGGCAAATGGAAAAAAAAATGTTTTTCTTGTGGCATTTTTCTAAGTTTTTTTTTTTTTTTTGCTCAGCCCAGCCCCAAGAGTCAAAGAACGTTTTTTTTCTCCTACCAATTTTCTAAGTGTTTTTTTTTTTCTTTGCTCACTCAGCCCTGGAAGGCAAGAGACAAAAATGTGTTTTTTCCCTCGTAAATTTTCCAAGTATGTGTTTTTGTAATACCGTTTGTGTCCACTGGTATGCGCTACAGTGAAGCTCTATTCAGAAATTAAGAAGTTGTTCATTTTATACAAACTCTTGGCTCTAAAATACATTTTAAGATGTTTTTAGGCGAGAAATTAAACATTAAAATTCCATTAATGAGGTCACGAGGTTAGAAATGAGCCTACTTTTTAATTCACTGGGGTGTTTTTGGAGACTCAAAAGCCGTTTACTATTGCATCTGACCGCAGGAGTCAGAGCTCGACCAGTCCGCAGATAACAGCCTGATCTCTGTAGGGCATGCTGCCAGTTTACCTCTACCATGAGGGAGAAAATAGCACACGTAAAATATGTGTGTCCAATAGGGTATTCTACAGCTGACGTCACCACGCAAAGGCTGCTGGGAAGGGTCATACTGATAAGCCGCATTAACAATAGAAAATATACAGTTTCAGAGCGCTTTGACATCGATATGAAGGCATAAAATGGAGGAAGTTGTTTTGACAAAAAAAAACCTTCCCAGAGAGCTTTTCTTGATGGCGACCCTGCTAATTATCGATCACCAGAACTGAAGCGCTAGCTCAAATGAAAGTGAAAATAAAAACTAACCCTCGCTAGCAGCGCTGTTGTTTTAAACGCCATTATTCCCATCACGGCTCCTTCTTGAGTAATATAAAAATAAGTTCATTACTCACAGTGCTCAAGTAACATTTTTTCAAGGTAGTTTTTTAATTGTCAGGTTATCATTTGTGTCCCTACTTTTTATATTCCACTCACCTCTGGTCAAAAGCCTTTTTCATGGACGTTTGGGTGGACATGCTGTTTGGCCCAGACGTTCAGCTGGAGCGCTGCCTCCTTGTTAACTCTCCTCCGTTAACAACGCTGCCTCTAACTCTCCGTTAACAACGCTGCCTCCACTCTCCGTTAACAACGCTGCCTCCACTCTCCGTTAACAACGCTGCCTCTAACTCTCCGTTAACAACGCTGCCTCCACTCTCCGTTAACAACGCTGCCTCTAACTCTCCGTTAACAACGCTGCCTCTAACTCTCCGTTAACGCTGCGTCCTGCATTAACTCTCCTCCGCTGCTCCTCCTGGATAACCCCACGACTGAGAGCGTCGTTACGACCGGGCCGGCGGCTGGTCATTCTCGGATGTAGGACTTTCCCCTCCAGGAAGATGTAAGTAACAAATATACGTGCTTTTCTTGATCTGCTCCACACAGTTAAAATCCGCTCGTCCAACTTAAAAACTACCACCGCTTTGCTTCTTCTGTCTTTAGCTTAGCCCGTGTAGCTTTCCAGCTGTTTCACGTGGTGTCGGCCTGAAACTGGCGTCTCTGGGTCTGCAGCAGTATACTATTGACTTTACCGGCTTTGGAAAAGGGATAAAAAGTCCTCTCCAACATCTGATCTGGGCGTCTAGAGTCCGATTAGCACCTCCCCCAGCAGCAGCGTTAAGTTCCTTGCTGTTTGAAAATCTTTAGGAGACGAAAAAAAAACTTTAGCTAGATCGGAGCGACTCAGACCCATAGGAATCCATACTAAAATGTAGATTGTTTGTATGACCATATTTCCCAGAGTGCTTTGCGGCAATCTATTTTTAGCTACTGTAGAAAGCTCTATTGGAGTGCCACTCCCTTTGGTGCAAAACGTAAAAGAATACAAAAAATAATGCAGAAATAATATAAATATAAAATCAACAATAATATGTGCAAATATACACACAGAGTAGCAGCATTAGTTGGGTTCTGTGCAGGCCACTATTGTAAGCAGAATTTTAGCATATTGAGTGAAAAATAGCACATATAATTGTTAGCCTATATAATAATTATAATTGTTATATAATAATTATAATTGTTAGCTTCATCCAGGCCAATGCAAGGAAGTTGGTCAACCTCATCCTGTGATGCACACCTATTGCACAAGAAAAATAAATGTTATATAATCAGTGAATAGAAAGTGAGAGTGGGATGTTACTACGGTATAAAAAAAACAATAATAAAACATATCTTATTGATATTGGAGGTACATAATCTGAATCATTCGGGTCTAAAGCTCCTTCCTTCTCTTTCCAGCTCTAGTCTGGAAGTAAAAACAGCAGCAAAACATGATTATATATCCTGACGTATAGCCATTGCATTTCTATGAGAATAATTTGTTACTTACACACTGTTTCCAAACTATTGGCTTGTTCCTCATCTAAAGAGTTCTTTCAGCTCCATCGATTTGATGCTACAAAAACAAACAGAAAACATCAATTACAAAAACATAGGTTATGAATCAAATGATAAAAGCTCTGCATGTTTCTGCATTTACCAAGACTTCTCATAAATGATAACCAGGGCTGCTGTATAATTTATTCTCCACATCCAGACACAATTATCCTATCTTCTGTCTCATGAACAGAAGCTGGGATGTTGATGCCCACAAAGTTTTTCTTTTTTGCTCCAACAACACACTCCTCTGGTTATGAATTTTTATTTCTTTGTGCTTGTTCCTGGTTTATTGTGCCTCTCCACCTCCATGGATCCACCACGGCACATCTGACGCTGGTCAGATGCTGCATGTTGTCAATCATTGAGGGAACGTGCATCCTCTCCAAATGCGCAAAGGGGCATTTGGAGAGGATGCATCCTAATGCGCAAATTGTGGCCCCTCTTGTAGCGTGTGTTCTGACAATCTGGAGGGGCGGGTCAGCGGCGCTGGGGGGAAATGTGTTTACTTGGAGACGGACATATTTTGCAGAAATCTCGGAGATTTCCACTAATAAATGAGCGGTAATAGTACCGGTACTCATCCTACCCTGGGAAAAAAGTCCCAGTGTGCTGAGAAGTAAAAATAAGAATAAGACTAATATTAATATCCTGACCAGCACTGACTCTGATGGAGACACGCTACACAAGCAGCCTAAAATGTTCCTATGACATACGTAAGCCCCCGGTTAGCTGTGAAAGCACCCACAACCCTTACCCCACACGTATTTAGTAATAATTTCTTACCTGTCCAGCAACAATGATGCCAACTGCGGGTCTTTTGTCTCAGCATTTTCCACTTTTCAAATGCCGGCCGGACCGATGTTTATCCTCGTTCTTTGTCTTCGGCGACCAGACTCGAATTTTGCCCTTTTTGTCGCGCTGGAATAAACTCTTGGGTTCTTTGTCTTGTTTGGGGTCTGGGCTGGAGTTTCGCTGGTGCTTGAAGCAGCTCTCTTCTTGTTCTTGGCTGAATCAGCTACCAAAACCACCTCTCGCTCTACCGCTAAGCTACAGCTAGCAAACAAACGCTGCGGGCGCGTGAGCTCGCATGACGTCATCACGCATTACGCTGCCTCTGGAGGACACTGGGGAAGCCCTCTTGTTCGACCCGAGCATGATCTTTTCTGTGAGTTTACAGGCCTACAGAGGCAATCACAGTAAAAATACCAGGGCTCATTCTACAGGACCAGGGCATTGCAGGAGAATGTATGAGGAAGAAATTTAAATTTCTATACTTGTATTAGCTGTTAAACTTCCACATAGTCCCTTTAAATATTTTAAATATTTAATTACATGAACCATAAAATATTTAATTCATTAAAATTAATTTATAGATATTTCATAATTTATTTCATTATTTCATGTTTGTTCATCATGATTTTGTTTTATCTGTCAACCTTGCCCATCAAAATCAGTGAGCAAGGCTCAGGTTGATAACAAACATGGCAGCTTATATGTTAGAGGATTTTTATTGACCTGGTCAGAGAGATTTTAAGCCTAACAAGTAAAACAGTACAAGAGGAATTTCAGGAGGAATTTCCTCACTGACTACAGAATACCTGTAGAAGTACTCCTGCATGTGCTTTATCAATATGGGGTGTTATGTACAGATGTGCTGCCCAGTGGACATTAAATAAATCTTTATTTTATTTTCTCTGTAGTTGAAGGTGTAGTGTTTTAATAAAATTACTAAAAAGATCATGTTTTTAAGTACACTGTAGCAGGTAAATGCATCTGGATGGCTCATTATCACTATTAAAGTTTCTCCTGTGTTCACTGGAAGAGATTTTTATTATTGTATGTTGATATTTTTATGCTTTATTAGGGAGAACACCCTGATGGCTGTAACTATGATTTAGAGAAGTGGGGACAGTTTTGACGGTGTTACACATTTCTACATAACACCCTGTATGAAGCACTACTGTCAAGATCTTGATCAGTGTGGAAATTCCTGTTTTACCACAGATTCTGGGTCAGCAACGTCTGTTTCATCTGTTAGGTTTAAAATATCTCACCAACTTGGAATCTTTCATAAAGGGAGCTGCCATGTTTGTTATCAGGATTAGCTCCACCCACTGACTTTGGTGGGTGAGGTTGACAGAAAAAAATATTGATGAACAGACCATGAAACAATAAATTAAATCATAAAATAATTATATATGATTTTTAAAATTAATTAAATATATTTATTGACACACAATCCATTAATTTTATATTTAAATAATTATTTAAGCACACTATTTTGGGCTTTATTTATTGAATTGTGCCACTTTTGCCGCTCCAGTTGAATCATATTTAATTTCTTTATATTTGATATTGAAAACAGACAATCTTATAATTATGTTGATAATGGAGGGATTATAAAATTTAGAGTACATTACATTCACAGACAGAACCTTGTTTATTTCATTTCATATGTATTTAATAATAATAATAATACATTTTATTTAAAAAAAAAAAAAAGTGTAACACAACTAGATCATAAGATTACTCTAAAAAGCCTTATTAAACAAGAATGTCTTAAGACCTTTTTTTAAAGCATGCAAATCACGAATTTTTATCATTTTTGGAGGGGTTTGCGGAATATTTATTTTCCAGAAGCAGTAAATAATTGAATGATCACTGAGACCATCAGCTAAAACTCCAGAGTCAATGATTCTATTGGGGTGAGATGCTAAAATCCAATCAATTAATGAAGAACTATTGACACCAGCCCTAGATGGCTCAGAGATCAATTGTGTCAAATTTGAACTATTTAAGAGAATACGTTCTGCTAGAGTTGAATCATCAAGCCAGTTAAGATTAAAATCACCTAATAAGGGGCTTCCGGTGACGTCATGGTCGGAACAACAGGCTAGATATATAAAGCTTTCAGGGTGGGAAATAGCCCGTGAATAAGATGACTACCACGGCGAAAACAAGAGGACAAACAAGACCAGGACAATTGAAAGAATCCGATAATAAACCACGGAGCACGAACACCGCTAGCTTAGATGCTACTAGCCGCGAGGAGCAGGTAACATACGGGGCGGAAATGTCCTTGTTACAAGAAATGAGAAAACTTCGCGAAGAAAACAGTCAAGGGCATAAACAAACAACACAGATCCTTGAACGCTTGGAAAAAACAGTGACTGATATTAAGGAACAGATTGGTGACCATCAACAGCGAATTGGGGAGCTGGAGGGGAGAGTGAGTGAGGTGGAAGATGCGAGAGCCGGACAACACCGTGTTTTACGGTACCTGTATCAACGCGAAAAACAACTCACAGCGGTCTGTGATGATTTACAAAACAGACTGAGGAGAAACAACCTTCGAATATATCAGATACCAGAGGAGAGTGAGAGTGGAGACATGGTTGAGTTTGTGAAAGACCTACTTCCCAAAGTACTGAAGTTACCACCAAACTTAGATATAAAAATTGAAAGGGCTCACCGCTCACTCCAGTCCAAACCGACAGCACCGGCGACTACACCCAGATCAATTATCGTGAGATTCCTAGATGCAACGGTGAAAGATATTGTTCTGCAGCAAGCTTGGCGCCAAGGAAATGTGATGTTTCAAGATAAAAAGATTTTTTTTGATCAAGACTATTCTCCTGAACTACAAAAGAAGCGAACCAAAGTTCATGCAGTCATCAAGCAGTTAAAGCAGAAGGGAATTCAGGCAAAGTGCCTATATCCGGCGCGACTGAAAATCAAGACGGGCTCGGGAGAAAAAACATTTCCCTCGCTGACAAGCGCTGCTGACACTTTGGGAGAGATGGGAGTCGAGGTGCAGAGCGGAGAGGAAGAGCGCATTGAGGAGAAACTGACTGGAGGATGGAACATCAGCACAAAGAGAAAGAAAACTAACAAACTGGCGATAGACGACTTGAAGTCTATAATCCTGGAAGATGAGGCAGACCGGCCGGAGGTAGATAACGCTTAAAATCTACTTCAGTCCGATATTAAATCAGGGCTGTTAAAGATACACACACTGTTGAACATGTCTGAATAATGCACAAACTGAAAGTAACAATAGCACAATATACAAGGACAATTTAAGTTGTCATAAAACAAGAGCAATAGAAGAGAAGAAATATCACCTGACGGACTCTCGAAGTCTACATGAGTGGTTCACACTCAATAGGACCTTTCTTACATGTTAGTGTAACACTGGTCATTATAGCACATTGGGTGCTTTTGTCCACAGAGGAATTAGGTCACCATCCTCTGTCCCAGTATCACCGGGGGTCAGACATGATTGCAGTTCATGTTGGATGTCTGACTGGAAACGTGGAAGTTCTGTTCAATGTTTATAATGTTACTGTTTTGTTGGATCTGAGACAGGTTGCGAAATTAATTTGGTTGAGTGTGGTACAGGGGGAGATAAAGTGTTCTCCTTTTTGTTCGACAGAAGATTATAAGAGGTTTCTTCTTTACATGAATAAGTTTAAAAACAAGGATGGCATTACTTAATGTGATTACCTACAACATAAAAGGAATAAACAACCCAATTAAAAGGAAAAAGATAATTGGGCAATTGAAGAAAATGCAGTGTTCTATAGCTTTACTTCAAGAAACACACCTTACAGCAACAGAACACAAAAAACTAAAAAGAGAATGGGTGGATCAGGTCTACAGTAGTTCTTATGGGAAATACAAAAAGAGAGGTGTAGCTATACTAATTAATAGATCTGTGTATTTTCACTGTGAAAGAGTCTTTCAGGATGCAGAGGGTCGATATGTTATGGTTATTGGAATGATTGCTGGTTATAAATTAACTCTTTTGAATGTTTATGCACCAAATGAGGACTGCCCAAACTTTTTTAAAAAACTGGCGAATTTGATAGCAGATCATGGGGAAGGTGTACTGTTAATGGGTGGGGACTTAAACTGTGTACTGAATAATAGAATGGACAAATTACCATCATCCTCAAACCCTCAAAGCAAAATGTCTAAAAGTCTAATGAATATGATGAAAGAATTGGGGTTGATAGATGCATGGCGCCATCTGCATCCAAAAGAAAAAGATTTTACCTTTAGGTCACAAGTGCATGGATGCTACACACGATTGGATTACTTACTTGTATCCAAAAAAGACGCACATAAAGTAACAAACTGTGTTATTGACTCAATAACTATTTCAGATCATAGCCCAGTACTAATGTCACTAGATTTGGGATGGGAGCCATGTATGAAATATTGGAGGATTAATGTTTCATTATTGACAGATGTGACCGTAAAAGAGGAAATAAGGTCAGCAATACTGGAATATTTTGCTCTGAATGATAACGGAATGGTCTCACCTTCAGTTTTATGGGATGCAGGAAAAGCCACAATTAGGGGGAAAATAATATCCATTGGATCAAAGTTAAAGAAAGAAAGATTTAAAAAACAATTAGAATTAGAAACTGAAATAAAGAGATTAGAAAAGGAGCATAAACAAAGTGGAAAAAATGAAGTATTTGAAAAATTAAAAGAGAATAGAACTAAATTGGACGAGATACTGACATATAAGGCAGAAGGAGCTCTTAGATTTGTAGATAGAAAATACTATGAACTGGGAAATAAGGCTAGCAGATTACTATCATTTCAACTTAAGAAGGTCCAAGCGAGTCGAATAATTTCTAAAATTAAACAACCGCATTCCAACGATATTGAAACTAGTCCAAAAGAAGTAGCAAATACCTTTGCCAAATACTATGAACAATTATATAAGGGCCAACTTCAAGAAATGAAAGAAGAAAAAATACAGGATTTCTTTAATAATCTTAAACTAGACAAATTGACGTCAGATGAAGCCTCCGAGTTAGTAGAGCCAATTAGAGAGAAAGAAGTTAAAGAAACAATTTCGAAATTAAAAAACAATAAGTCGCCAGGAATGGACGGATTTGCAGGAGAATACTATAAAGTGTTCGTTGAGGATCTTACCCCGGTATTATGTAAATTGTATAACTATGTGTTAAATTCAGGAAACCCTCCAGAGTCATGGTCTGAGGCTATCATCACAGTCATACATAAGGAAGGAAAAGATCCATTATTATGTTCAAGTTATCGTCCTATTAGCCTCCTATGTGTGGACTATAAAATATTAACATCTATTTTAGCAACACGAATACAAAAATACATTAAGAAATTGGTAAAATCGGATCAGA
>SSNS01000296.1:607937-665009 GCA_006937985.1 Aphyosemion australe | reverse complement strand
AAACATGTCAACTGTGTTAATTCCTGAATGTAAAACTACTTTTCACAGCAGAACACCAGATGAACTACTGTGGGCATGTGTAAACAGGTTCACTCTTCACCTCTGAGCTTAATAAAACAGCTTCTTTGCTCTGTTGTTCTTAAAACAAATGACAAGAAGCTTAATTCACTAAAGAAACACACAGGAATAACTACGGGACTCGCCTTACAAGCTATTTTCGGGTTTTTTCTGCCTAAAATTACATTAAAAAAAACAAATATACAAACGAAAAATGCCTACAAACAGAACCGCTTTAAGCTTTTTAGTTTTTTACCGCTATTTTTATAGCAAACTTACTTTTAAAACTTCACTGCTAGCTGCTTCTTCTGCTTGTTGAGAATCCAACGGCCCGCGCGCAAAGCATGCTGGGATAGCCTTGGCCCGTGAGGA
Organism: Aphyosemion australe; assembly: GCA_006937985.1. Classification (NCBI taxonomy): domain Eukaryota; kingdom Metazoa; phylum Chordata; class Actinopteri; order Cyprinodontiformes; family Nothobranchiidae; genus Aphyosemion; species Aphyosemion australe. The sequence goes on along the minus strand of SSNS01000296.1, from coordinate 664,580 downwards.
TACACCAGACCCATCCTCAAAATTCGGGTGGAATGAGGACGCATGAGGACGTGAGAATGAGTATCCTTCGAATTCGGACAGTACTCGTCGCTACGCTGTGACGTAATTGAACTCAAAATGCGTCCTCGCAAGCATCCTGCCCCTAGCCTAGTGAACTAGACCAATTCTTGCTTTGCAGAGTTTGGTCTAGGCACGCTTCATTGGAACCCTCGCAGCCCAAACCACTGCTGTGTCTATCCAATCACAACTCGCTATAGTTTTGGTTGGGCCAATCACAGCGCTCTATATCATGGGCCAATCACAGAGCGGGAGTAGCCGATGACGTCAGCGCTGCGGCCGCGAACGCCGCGAACCCAAGCAAGATGGCGGCAACTCGGAAAACACGTTCGTTTGAAACGGCTTTGTCATCAACATTGGATTATTTAGACTCCAACGTGCGTAAGTCTGTCTGATATACTTAGCGGCTTCTTATTTTTATTTTTATCAAACAAAGTAGTGCAATGTCCCAGTACACCTGATATTTGCGTGTTTTTCATACAAAAACGACAGAAATCATTGAAGCTAGACGCTATTAAAGCCTCCCGCTTTTCCGTCGCCGTGATTACGTCACGTTGTTCGTCACTCTGATTGGTCCTAGCGCTATCCAATTGCGTGCTGACATTTTGAAAGACAACAGTAGATCCCGCCTCACGACTGAGAGCCGTCAATGGTTCGTGGCCAGACTATATATACACATATATAGGATGGCTTGCCAGGCTATCCTGCCCCTGGATTCGGACACACCCAAAGGTAAAGATTGCTGCGACCGCGAGAGGACACGTGACAGGAAGTACGTCGACGTTTCGGCCGTGTTAAAAGTATTAACTTTATTAAACTACAATAAAAATGCAGATTACACACAGCACTTACAGCCCATAAGGTGTATAGATCGTTTAGTTTAAATTTGATGTTTTTTTTAAATACATTTTGTGATTCCTCTCTTCTTCTTCCTCTTCCTGTGAGACTGGTGGGGCGGCGCCCTAGCGCCCCCTATGGACGAGCCGCTACTGGTTTGCTCGCTCTCTGCTGATAATAACAGGTATGAGTGAAGTATTGTAAGGTCCAAGTCCAATAGGTGGGTCACTGTTAAAATCCATGCTAAGATTGTAGGGGCCAGGACCAGCTGGACATCAGGAGGTGGGGGCAGAGAGAGGGCGGAGGGGCCTGATGGGGCTAAGTTGGTAGACAGGGGTGGGCGTGGGAAGGCCAGGCTCATTGCCAGCATGTCGCTACCGTGTCTGTTTAGATGAATGCCATTTGCCCCAAACAGATGCCTCCTGCCCCAGAAAATGTTAAAATTGTCTATAAAACCAGTATTGTACATCACAGTGGCAGAGGAGAGCCAGTTGTTCAAAGATAAAAGCCTACTAAAACGCCCAATTCCTCTTCCACAGGTGGGTGTGGGGCCAGAGATAAAAACAGCCACATGTGTGTTTTTTAAGAGATTAAAAAGGTAAATAAAATCCCGCTTGAGGAGCTCAGACTGTTGCTTACGGATATCGTTGGTACCAGTGTGAACTATGACTTTACTCACTGCCTTGTGGAGTTGAAGGAGCTCCAGGATCTTTTCAGCAATGTCCATCACAGTAGCTCCAGGGAAACAGACAGTGAGGGCACCTCTCATCCTTACGTGCCGAATGATGGAGTGCAGGTTGAAGCTGGGCAGTGGATCCATCCCCGTCCGGGGCCTGTAGAGTGTTGAGCCGAGTTTCACCGGGACTGCTGCCGATTCGCTGTGTATCCCCAGGTTGACGTGGAGGGCAAGTGGAGTTCGACTGCTGCTCTGGCCACTGAGAAGGTTTGGATGGCGGTCCTGTAGAGCTGCGAGACTCCGGGGCTGTGAGAGGAGGGAACTCCAGCTCCAGAGCGCTAAAGTGGTTAGACAGTGGCAGGTCAGGTGGAGAAGATTGTCGGCGGGTGTTCAATAAGCTCCTGCCGCGGCCGGACCCAACCGTAGACCAGGCACCCTGGAGCACTGGAGTGGAGCTGAGGGGCACCGCTTTTGGTTTTGCCCCTAGCTGAAGCCAGCGTTCTTCCTCAGCAGCAGATGTAACTCCAGCCTTTGGGGCTGGAGACTCGGCGATGGAGCCTCCCTTCGCTGCTTCTCTGGGCTGGCAGGGAATGGTGTCAGCCAGCTGAGCGCTGTCAGCGGCCGCAAGCGTCCGCCCGAAGATAATATCCACGTCGCGCTCATGCTCCTGGATTTGGTGGAGGGTAGAAATCCTCTGCTCCAGCTCCAGAACTTTCTGTCTAAGCTTAAAACATCCATCGCACCCAGGGCTGCAGGTGAGTGGAGGCATGTTAAAAGTAAACAGTCCACACTCCAAAAAGCGCTCCCGAGAGCGAAACAGATTAATAATAAACGTTAATAATGATAAGATCAGTTAAGATCGGTTAAAACGAATCCAAAAAGTTGAAAACCAGTTTAAAAGGGTTAAAACCAGTAAAAATCCTTTTGTTTGGGAGCAGACGCGCAGCTGACGTCACTTCTGCGTTTCACTCGACAATAGACCTTACACTAAATATGGAAGCCAAGAGTGGGAAAATATTCAGATTTTCTGATTTTCCCAAAAATTAAATCTTCTTTATTGTCAAATTCATCAATAAAATTGATTTATCGCCCAGCTCTAGACAGAGTACTTGTCAGGATCTGCTCCTTCGCCCTGACACAGACCAGCACAAACAGAGGGTTTAAATACATGAGGGTAATCAGGAATCAGGTGGGTAGGATAACAAGGGGCAGGTGAGTCCAATAAACACTTAACGAGGGGAGACAGGACAACACGTCACAGGGAGAAGGAGCAGATCCTGACAGAACTGGAGTGAAGGAGGACCCTAGCATCCTCACAAACAGCAGATCACTCTGTTCTCTCTGGTTAACTCTTTCCTGTAGGTGAGATGAGAGGACATCAAGTTGTTCTGGAAGCCCAAGGGTAAGAGCAGCTCCACAGACATGCAATACTACAGCTGTACAAAATAATCGGTCAGGTACTCAATCACCCTTGCAGCTGTACAGGAATTTACCCGTATATTCTGGACTTTCTCATGTTAACACGTCGGCCTGAATCCTGGATATGTTGCAGAGAAAATACTTATTTGATCCATCTCCCAGGATGATTTAGGATGTTGCTTTATCAAGCTATGGACACTTAGGAGGGATCGTATCATGTGATACAAATAATACAACATCTGGGAAATAATAATACCAATTTTTGGTAAAAGTTAAGAACAGAATCAGAAACCATGTGTACAGACATATTTGTTGCCATAATTTGTATTTATTACAGTATAGCTTGAATCAATAGTTACACAAATGATAACATAAAAAAGAACAAATATAAAATTAACATAGATAAGTGTAACATTTATGAAACAGTTGCCGAATAGAATAGAAAAATAAAAGAGCATATTTTGCTTCTATCATTGAAAGGAGAACTAACCTTAAATCAGAGTAAATGACAACTACAAAAACTTCACTACCAGCAAATTCAATATGAATTCTGGAGTAAAGAACACAACAACTGACAACATGACACACAGACGCAGAGTTTTATTTTACATGTTCTATGATCACGGAGAGATACCGGGACAGGACGAAAGCGCTGACTCGTCCCACATCCTAGAGGTCCTAAAATGACACAACGTTTGTGTTTTACTTCCAGAATCTCTAATGTTCATCAAGGACAACAGGTTGTTGTTGGCACAGCGTTGTGCTCATTTATTTACTTCCTGTCTGGAAAATCTTCTCTGGAGTTTCGACTCTATGCAGATGACTACAGCAAATATCTTGACATGATGTATAGTTGTGCATCATCTAAATTTACAACAATCACATTATCCCAGCATCAAAGGAAGACTCACAGAATGACTGAAGTATAATTTTGTCCTCCCATCCAACACAGCAACGACTAACCTCCGAACATACCAAGGGTCCTTGTCTTCAAAGTGCTAAAATGTGACTTATGCAGAACAAAGAAGTATTGCACGACTAATAAAATCTAAGCTCAAACAAAACGGGAGACTTGACAGGTATGTCTGAACTGCACACTTAAAAATGCAGTCACTGTAGAGCAGACTGCTTTAAATCTGTGCGTGTGTGTGTGTGTGTGCACATCTCCACAAAAATGCTTAACATTTAGGTGAGATGGGAGCTTCTAGCCCTTTCTGCTCCCAGTTGAGCAGAAAGCAAGAAAACAGAACCAAACTCAGTGAAACCTTAGCAGCCATTTGGGTCCGTCTAGGATGATCATCACGGATGTGCTTTAACCAGCGTTACTGCAACACTACTGGGAGGACAACAGGAGCTTGTAGCTGATCAACTTTTAGACAAAAACAAGTCTTGACACTACGTTTCTTGCCTTGCTTTTCACAAAGACGAGGCTAAACTAGTATTTGGCATCTATCAGGAGCCAAACAGCACCTGGGCTTGTGTTTACCAGTACACATTTATATTATTGTTGCAGACCAGTGGAAATCAGCAGTTTAAAGCAGTGCTGTCCAATTGACCTGTGGCTCAGTCCCACCCCTGAACACAAATGAAGCAATGGCATTCAACTACCAGTTTCCTGGAAATAAACAGACTTGGACACTTCTGCCCTATAGAAAAGCATTAGGGTCTGCAACACTGTTGTGGTTTTCTGTGCTTTTTTTGTTTTCAGACACAAATATGGTTAAACGATGTGCCTGGAGCACATGAAAAAGTCTCTCAAGGTATCCCGAGAGGATAATGAATTGAGTTTATTTCATCCCATTCCCCAAACTGAAGAAATCTATGGACAAAGGTCTCCATTGGATCAAATTTGTGGAAGACCACACAGTAAGCTCACTGTGACAACCATAAACACGAGTGTCTTTTTGTTCCAAGGTAAAACAATAGTCTTGTATAATCTAAGCAATTGCGTCATATAAGTTCATATCAATCACATAAAACCTGGTCGTAGTGAGCTTTCTTTAGCTAGCCACATAGACAACTGACACTAGATGAGGCTTCTCCCTCTTGCTTTATCATCTGAAGATCTGTGCTTCTTATTTTAGTTTTTTTGCATATAAATTGGTTCAGAGTAATATTTCATCCCAGGATTTGACGAAATAATTATTTTATTAAGCTGAGAGAACTTGCTGAATGCTAATGGCTTCCATTCCAGCTCAGGCTCTGAAGCTCTGGTTTCTTCTATAACAGTTGGTAAAGCGTGTTGAGTGATGTTTAAAGGTTTGTTACTGGCAGACAAACATATTAATTAACCATTTACTGTCCCATCAACTAGAAATTGATAAACTAAAAGAATTTTTCAGCCATTTTTAAGTGCGTTTTGATGGAAAACATATTAGCTTCCTAAATGCTCTCAGTATGGAGTAATAATGTGTTTAAGCCTGACAGGAATGATGTACTAACAGGTAGTTTGACATTAGGGAGCCTGACCCCCAAATTCCACTATCTCCGCTCCGGCATGAACTCCGCAGCAAAAACGGTTCCTTTGTAGTCAGTCAGAGCTGTTCCACCACTGCGGCCGTGCGGCGCAGTGCGCCGCCCGCCGTTCCGCCATCCGGCAAAAATAGGATCGGTTCTATTTTTGCCGGACGCCGAAGAAACTCTGCAGTCAATGTGCAGAAATCACAACCGCCCAACAGGAAAGCGAGCAAGCACAACTTCCGTTATTTCACAATAAATCTATAAACAAAAGCGTTTTTTGTTTCATATGCACAGGTATTTTTATCTAATGACTATTACATGTATACACATATGTCTCAAAATATTTTTACGTGTTTACACATTTGAAGACCGTGTTAAAACTATTTTAATCACAGAATGATTTGTTTGGATCTAACTTCCGCATTTATTGCTCGGACTGTATCGCGAGATCTCGAAATTCCCGCGCATGCCTGTTTGCGCACCTCAGGTCTCCGCACCGGGGCGGAGCCGTTGTAGAGCGGGTATAGTGTGAATTGAGTTCGGAAGCGAGCGGTGGCGGAAAGCGGGGGCGGAGCGGAGATAGTGGAATTTGGGGGTGAGTCACACCCATCTACTTCTGGTCCATAGGTCCCCTACTGCAAAAAAAAAAAAAAAAAATTAATGGGCGTCTATGAAACGGTAAGTTATATTCTGATCCCATTTATGTGCCGTGGATTTCACATGTGATGTCCGTGAATTTTTCAAGACACATTTTGATGCCAACAAAGTGCTTATTTTCAACAGTTGGCAAAAGTTATTTTAGCTTTTGTGAAAAGACGTAGAGGACTACAACTGCTTTTCTCATCAAATTGACGTCATCAAACCAGACATGGAGAAGAGGAGAAAAATGGCTATGAGTTTGGCAAGCTTCATATCCTTGTTCCAGGATGAAAGAAGGAGCATTAAATGTGGAGAAAACCACTATAAATCTGGTCATGTAGTAAGTAGCAGCTACACTGGGGGAGAGGAGATTCTGCTGTGACGCCATATTTGTTAATTCTGTTTATATTTGCTTAAACTGGACCCTAAAAAACCTGCAGGGTGTGGTGGCCTTGATTCTTTCTTTTTAAAAATTGCAGTCACATTCGTTTCTGCTTCTATTACTGACATTTTTAATTTATCCCTACACACAGCCCAAATCCCTCATGGCTGGAAGTCAGCGCTAGTGCATCCTTTTTTTTAAAGGTTGTGATTGGCTTGATCCCAGTTGTTATAAGCCCATTTCTGTTCTGCCATGTCTCTAAGGTTTTGGAGAAACGTGTAAATGGTCAACTCAATGATTGCTTGGAAGTCCATAACATTTTATCTTCTGTTCAGTCAGGTGTTGGATGTGATTATGGATCTACAACCGCAACTTTAAAGGTGCTATGTGGGAAATTCATAGAAATCATGGTAAAAATTGCGACTCTTTAGCGCCATGCAGTTCAGAGTAAGTATTGCAGCTACGGTGGCCCACTCAAAAAGGCAACAACTCCAGCGTTCACTCCAGCCATCTGGTTCGTTTTTTTATAAAAAGCATTGATTTATTTCCAGTCTCTGTAGCCTAACCCACACAAAGCATATAACTACTCCACCAGATAAAAAACATTTTTTAATGACTGTTCAGTCTTAATGCATAATGCCACGCGTAGTCCCCCCTCCCCCGACGAGATGATGCAAAGGGATAAAAAAAAGCGTGCGTTCTATACGTGCATTATGTCTGCCAAAACGCACGTACAAGACGCACATTTGGCGGACATAATGAGGGATTTTAGGATGTACTTTATTTAGCCCCCTTTAATGTCAAAAAGCTCGTTCAAGATGCACATTTTGGCGGACATAACGCGCGTTTAGAACGCACGCTTTTATTTATCCCTTTGGCTTGCCTTAGTAGCATAATGTAGACCCGTGGTTGAGCAATGGCAAATCCACCAGTCAGTAAAACGACATGCAGTCGGTACTTCCTGTTTCGACCCGGAGCAAAAAACTGTATAGTGCGGTAAACTGACATGGGACCCCCTAACACTATCACAGGTGCGAAAAATGAACATAATAAATGGTAAATGGCCTGTATTTGTATAGTGCCTTCTTAGGGTTCTACAACCCCCCAAGGCGCTTCACAACACAATCAGTCATCCACCCATTCACACACACATTCACACGCTGGTGGGGATGAGCTACAACGTGGCTACAGCTGCCGTGGGGCGCACGGACAGAGGCGAGGCTGCCGAGCACTGGCGCCACCAGTCCCTCCGACCACCACCAGCAGGCAAGGTGGGTTAAGTGTCTTGCCCAAGGACACACAGCAGCATTCTCTGGCCGGAGCCGGGATCGAACCTGCAACCTTCCGATTACTGGACAACCCGCTCTACCTCCTGAGCTACTGCTGCCCTAATAATAGATGATAGTATGACGCCAAAACTTTACAGTAAACATTATTTTAAGGTGTAAAAGTTGCGGAATGTTGCTTTGAGGAAGGAGTGATATTTTTTCAGAAAGCTCAGAGATACTGACTAATAAATTACCAAAAAAACTACCGGTATGCACTGTACTCTAGAAAAAAAGTCTCGTATGCTGAGAAGTCAAAATTACAAGTGGCAGTACTGCATACCAACCCACTCAAAGCACTGCTCAGGTACCTTTCTTTTGCCCTTCTCCCCTACTTTGGACTGTCGTCTCTAGTTTTCTTTCACTCCTGTGAGCAGCGAACTGCAGCGTCGCAAACAGACAGGAGCTGGCAGTGTTGGTTTTTCAAAATAAAGTAAATTTAAATGTTTCATGATATTTAAATTAATTTTCAAACTCTGAAATGGTTAGTATAAGTGTGCAAATATATGTGTATATATATATATATGTTCCCTTTATTTTTTGAGCAGTGTATATATATATATATATACTGCTCACAAAAATTAAAGGAACACTTTGGCACACACTGGCATGAAATCAATGAAACCTGTCTGATAATTTTCTGGTTGATTAAGCAGCTGAGGGCATTGTTAATCACTTTCAGCTGTATTGGTGTTCATGGACTTAACGACAGGTGCACTAAAGTGGCAACAATTACAAAACCCTCAAAACAGGACTGGTTTAACATGTGGAGGTCATTTCAAGTTTCTCCCTCTTGATCTTTTTTGGCTGGTTTTCCACTCGTGCTAGTTTTGGCTTGAGTAATTATCTCTACTGGCAGCATGAGGCGATTCCTTAACCCTACAGAAGTTGCACAGGTTGTCCAACTTCTCCAGGATGGCACATCCACACGTGCTGCAGCAAGAAGGTTTAATGTGTCTCCCAGCACAATCTCCAGAACATGGAGGAGATTTCAGGAGACTGGCGGTTATTCTCGGAGAGCTGGACAGGGCCGTAGAAGGTCCACAACCCATCAGCAGGACCGATACCTGCTCCTTTGTGCAAGGCGGAACAGGCTGAGCACTGCTCGTGCCCTACAGAATGACCTCCAGAGGGCCACTGGTGTGAATGTCTCTACCCAAACAATCAGGAACAGACTTCATGAAGATGGCCTGAGGGCCCGACGTCCTGTAGTGGGCCCTGTGCTCACTGCCCAGCACCGTAGAGCTCCACTGGCATTTGCTCAAGAACACCAGAATTGGCAAGTCCGCCACTGGCGCCCTGTACTTTTTACAGACGAGAGCAGGTTCACCCTGAGCACCTGTGATAGACGTGAAAGAGTCTGGAGAAGACAAGGAGAATGTTATGCTGCCTGCAACGTTGTTCAACATGACAGGTTTGGTGGTGGGTCAGTGATGGTCTGGGGAGGCATATCCATGGAGGGACGCACAGACCTCTACTGCCTAGGAAATGGTGCTCTGACTGCCATAAGGTATCCAGATGAAATCCTTGAACCCTTTGTCAGACCCTACGCTGATGCAGTAGGTCCTGGTTTTCTCCTAATGCACGACAATGCCCGGCCTCATGTGGCAAGAGTATGCAGGCAGTACCTGGAGGATGAAGGAATTGAAACAACTGAATGGCCTTCACGATCCCCTGACTTAAACCCAATAGAACATCTGTGGGACGTTATGTTTCGGTCCATTAGGCGGCGCCAGGTTGCTCCTCGGACTGTACAAGAGCTCAGGGATGCCCTCACACAGATCTGGGAGGAAATGCCACAAGACACCATCCGTTGTCTCATTAGGAGCATGCCCCGACGTTGTCAAGCATGCACACAAGCTCGTGGGGGTCACACAAGATACTGAAAAGCATTTTGAGTTGCAGAAATGAAGTTTTTGAAATAATGGACTAGCCTGCCACATCTTCATTTCACTCTGATTTTAGGGTGTCTACATAATTGAGCCCTCTGTAGGCTGAACACTTTTATTTCCATTAAAAGACTTGGCATCCTTTTGTTCCTAAGACATTGCCCTGTCGTTATATGTATAGATATCCAACTTCATATTGAGATCTGATGTATCTAATGTGTTTCTTTAAAGTGTTCCTTTAATTCTTTTTAATAAAGGGAACACAAAAATAAGACATCCTGAATGAATGAAATATTAATAAAATAAGACATCTGAATGAATGAAATATTAATAAATACTTTGTTCTTTATGTAGTTGAATGTGCTGACAACAAAATCACACAAAAATTATCAATGGAAATCAGATTTATCAACCCATGGAGGTCTAGATTTGGAGTCAGACTCAAAATTAAAGTGTAAAAACACACTACAGGCTGATCCAACTTTGATGTAATGTCCTTAAAACAAGTCAAAATGAGTCTCAGTACTGTGTGTGGCCTCCACGTGTCTGTATGACCTCCCTACAATGCCTGGGCATGCTCCTGATGAGGTGGTGGATGGTCTCCTGAGGGATCTCCTCCCAGACCTGAACTAAAGCATCCGCCAACTCCTGGACAGTCTGTGGTGCAACGTGGCGTTGGTGGATGGAGGAGACATGATGTCCCAGATGTGCTCAGTTGCATTCAGGTCTGGGGAACGGGCGGGCCAGTCCATAGCATCAATGCCTTCATCTTGCAGGAACTGCTGACACACTCCAGCCTAATGCATTGTCTTGCATTAGGAGGAACCCAGGGCCAACCACACCAGCATATGGTCTCACAACAAGGGGTCTGAGGATCTCATCTCAGTACCTAATGGCAGTCAGGCTACCTCTGGTGAGAACATGGAGGGCTGTGCAACCCCCCAAAGAAATGCCACCCCACACCATTACTGACCCACTGCCAAACCGGTCATGCTGGAGGATGTTGCAGGCAGCAGAACGTTCTCCACGGCGTCTCCAGACTCTGTCACGTCTGTCATGTGCTCAGTGTGAACCTGCTTTCATCTGTGAAAATCACAGGGCGCCAGTGGTGAATCTGCCAATCTTGGTGTTCTCTGGCAAATGCCAAACATCCTGCACGGTGTTGGGCTGTAAGCACAACCCCCACCTGTGGACGTCGGGCCCTCATACCACCCTCATGGAGTCTGTTTCTGACCGTTTGAGCAGACACATGCACATTTGTGGCCCGCTGGAGGTCATGTTGCAGGGCTCTGGCAGTGTTCCTCCTGTTCCTCCTTGCACAAAGGCAGAGGTAGCGGTCCTGCTGCTGGGTTGTTGCCCTCCTACGGCCTCCTCCGCGTCTCCTGATGTACTGGCCTGTCTCCTGGTAGCGGCTCCATGCTCTGGACTCTACACTGACAGACACAGCAAACCTTCTTGCCACAGCTCGCATTGATGTGCCATCCTGGATGAGCTGCACTACCTGAGCCACTTGGGTTGTAGACTCCGTCTCATGCTACCACTAGAGTGAAAGCACCGCCAGCATTCAAAGTGACCAAAACATCAGCCAGAAAGCAGAGGAACTGAGAAGTGGTCTGTGTTCACCATCTGCAAAACCACTCCCTTATTGGGGATGTCCTGCTAACTGCCTATAATTTCCACCTGTTGTCTATTCCATTTACACAACAGCAGGTGAAATTGATTGTTGATAAGTGTTGCTTCCTAAGTGGACAGTTTGATTTCACAGAAGTGTGATTGACTTGGAGTCACATTGTGTTGTTTAAGTGTTCCCTTCATTTTTTTGAGCAGTGTATATATTCCATATGCTTTACATTGTTTTAAAGGAGACATATCATGAAAAACCTACTTTTTTTATCCCTTAATACAGTGTTTTTCACATTTTAAGTGTCTAAGTGTGCAAAAAGTATATTATTCACTATAGGTGCTATTTCTGTATTTAATTATAACGTTTTGGTCATTTTTGTCCACCGGTTCAGTTTTTAAATTTGACTATTACATATTTTTACTGTGTCGTCACGATAACTTCCAAATATGGTCTTGGACCTCCAGCTACACAGAAAGTAAATCCGCCATTTTTTCTTCTCGCTAAGATTTTTGTAGTCCAATGTAGAGATGGAATAAGTCAGGAGTGGAGAGTCCCAAATGTTTGTTTTTCTGAGCCACACAAATTTTAAAGTTTTATTCCCTTTAAGGACGAGTGCTGTGGCAGTATTTTCACATGTCAGGCTGGTGACTACTGCTAAAATAAAACAGAGAAGGAGACGTGGACCGGCCGTGACCAGGCTAAGAGCCGGCCGGCAGACGGGTACTTTCCCAGTGTAGGGCAGCAGACAGACAGACAGACAGCATATGAAGTCCTCCAGCACGATCCGGAGAAGGTCTTTGAGGGGTCATTTCTTCTGAATATGGCAGTAACGGACACAGCAGCAAGCGGTAAGCTTCATGTAACTCTAAAATGTCGGCAAACTTTACTTTAGAATTGTATTTATGGGCTACTGTTTTGCTAGCATTAGCATCGGGCCTGTTTAAGCTAGCGCTATGTGCTAGTTATTTAGTAACTAGATAAATGTGGATTTGGCTGATCTTTGTGGAAAAAAAACGTGATCTGCAAATTCTCATGAATGCCTTTTATCGTACCAGATAACTGCTCATGCTTTGTAGCCCAGCAGAGACTCTGTCTTACTTTTTGGGAGTGAAGTAAACCTAGCATGCTGCAAATGTCATGCAAAAATACAGCGCGAAATAAGGTCGTTAAAATGCGTCAACACAGTGGATTTAATACAAGTTTTAAAGAACAATCTCTGGGTGAAGTGAGGTGAGGTTTCATGGCTCACTGCAGAAATAAAAACTAACTCGGATCAAGTCAGACACAGCTAAACTAACACTCTGTATGAGCGTGACTGACAGAATGCTGCTAAAATAACCTGTAAAATACCCAGATAGCAAGCTTACATTGAAACAATATTGATTTTTCATCTGATTCATCAAAATGGTTGACATTGAAATCTTGATGCAAACTAGATGTTGAATCAATTTTGCAAAACTGATGAATTCTGACAGAGACAGCAGGGATACTGTGATTATTTCTCTCAATTGAAAAATGAGTGAAAATGCATTGATCTGTAGTTGTGTTGAAATTTCAATGTTGTTTCAATATTCAGGTTAATTGAAATACAATTGTAATGGCATATAGTTAATAAATCAACATTGTTTCAATATTAAATTTGGGTGCAAAATGATATTGATTCAATGGTTTAACATTGACAATGCAATGTGGATTCTACATTGTTTCAATGTAAGCTTGCTATCTGGGAATGCACCTTTGCTTTTTTTAGAGTCCACATCCAGGAGGCTGGAGCATCTTTCACTGACAGGATGTCAGACTAAAGCCCAGATGTGCTCAGTTGGGACACAGCTGTTCATAAATGATGTTTAGGTAAGCCCTACACCTCAAACCTCTAAGAAGCCACTATCATTAGAACATCACACCCCCTGAATCACTCCATCTGATGGCAGCAGAATGGTTTATTTTATGTTTTATTGGTTTAGTCGCTGTTTGGAAAGATAACATTCTGTTGAAATGATTGAATTACATTCTTTTCTGTAAACAACCACCTGATCTGAGCAGCATGTGTACAGAATGTCTGTCCCCAAGCTAAGTCTATAAAAACAGCTGCAACATTTAATAACTGCTGTTCTTTGCTTGTTGTTTATCATTTCAGCATATGTCAACGATTACATCATGGAACTGGTCTTTGGAAAAGTTTTCCCTCAACCATCTCCGTTTGTAGATGAGGTAGAGAAGATAAACACCCCACCAACCCTCTCGTCTCAGTATTCAGACAACGGAGGTCTCTGCCTACGTCTCCCGCTTTAATCCAGGACTGGTTTGAGGCCCTCATCATCAGGAAACTCCTGTCATATTCTGAGGACAACACAGGATGACAGGAACTCTGAGACCTACATACCACCATCACCAGGACACAAATCACCTGTGTGCACAACGCCTGGAACAACTAAAACCAGAAAGGGAGACATTAAGTGTCCAAAAGCCTATTATTCAAATATTTTTGTTCATTCTTTCTATTTATTATATTTTTTATTTGTTTGCTGTGACATTACTGCTTTGTAAATTAATATAAACAAATAATAAAAACATTCACTGATTGTACAATTCTTCTTAGTTGTACTGGTCCAAACTGGGCCTTGTAAACATTTATTCTGTAGTTGAACACAGGACAGCCTCAAATCCAAGATGATCCAGCATGCATTTCATTTGGCTTCATGTTTCCTCCATTCTGGCTTTAACCTAATGGTATTTATTTAGAATGCAGGTAAGATTTAACTAGATTTGTTAGCAAAGCAGGCTGATCTTGGGGATTTCTCTACAGTATTGATTTCAACCTCTGGGCATGTTAGGGCAGTTATCACCGTTACACCTAAATACATTTAATAAAGATGCAGCGCAAGCAATAAATGAAAACCTATAAAGATGTAAGCATTAGGACTTTGGTGATTACATATTAAAACATGGGGAGAAATGTACTTTATTTTATTTATCTTCAAAAAAGTAAAGCATTTGGCTTTTTTATGGAATCTCAAAACTAAATCAAAATGTAAGTGCTTTTTATCCATTTAAAGCCATTAAGACACCAACAAAATATATATATATATATTTATATGTATATATATGTATCAGATATGGTATTCATAGGTGTTAAATGATATTTTCCAGTGTGCTGGTATTGATGGTTCATGTAATTACAGTGATAACACCATCGCATTACATTCATTTGGAGCCGTTGTGTGTGTGTGTGGGGGGGGGTTGCGTGTGAAGGGCAGGATGGTGAGAAACTCTCCTCTCATGTTTTAACAATGCAAATATAACGTTTCTGCTATTCTACATAGTAATTTCTCTATCAAACTACAAAAATGTCCGACTGGGGTGGAGTGTAAGGTCTTGCTCAGTGGAGGGGGCGGGGTTTGCAGAGCTTCATTCAGATTTAAAGAGACAGTACCAAAACGGGCCACTTTTGAGACTCTGCTCAGAACAGAGGTAGAGAAGGTATCTGACAGAAACAATAATGAGGAATTCAGACCTAAGAACTGCAGTTCCACTGTATATGGACCACAACTGAATGATTTAGATGCAAAAAGGAAGAATTTAAAAGCATGATATGTCTACTTCAAATCATTGCAACAGATTATTGTTGCAATAATGATAGCATGTACAGTAAATGTCAGAGGTCACTACAAAACCCACTTTTAAATAGATACAAATCAGTCCTCAGAGGACATTTTAAAAAGCAACTTAAACTCTGTCTTTTAAAAGGCTTTCCATTGATTGTGTTTTCTGTTTTTGTTTGCTTGTTGTCATGTACAGTGCTTTGTGACTATTGCCTTTAAATGTGCTCTATAAATAAAGTTTAACTGACTTATCGGCTACTATGTGTGATCTTGTACAGTAACATGTGTATCTGTATCTGTCTAGATGCAGCCTAACAGCTGCTGGAGCTTCTGATGAAACATCCACACCAACACCACCCTGAAGCAGGTAAGTTTAGCCAGATGTCTGTGGTCTCTGACACACTCATATGTTATTGTAGTTATTATTATTGCTGTTAATGAATGAATGGTACAACCTTGTTAGTAATTACAGTAAATGTAGGAATCATTAGTCAAATAAAATAATGTTTATTTGTACATTGCAACTTTATGCATAAACTCAATTATTTTATTCATAAAATGAAGTAGAAAGACGCAGCAAGCCAAATGCAGTGGTGTGACAGTTTGGATGTGCTCAATGCTTAAATGCAGCTACAAGTCAGTCATCATGCAGCAGCAGCACCCCTTCACCTCTGAAATCCAGCTTGAAGCAGGTGAGTTCTGTAACAGCATGTTAGAGCTGAAGTCCTGTTACTAGGGCTGGGCCATATGGACCAAAACTTATATCTCGAAATCTTTTAGATGAATTCCGATATACGATATATATCTTGATATTTTTCCTCCTGCAAAATATTTACAAGTTAACACCCTTCAAGCTGTCTTGAGAAATTGTTTACATAAATTAATCAGCAGATTAAATGCATAAAAATGTATTGATTCTTGTCCAACATTAACCTTAGTGCCATTCTCTATCAGTCTGAGCTTTAGACACACTGGTACAGCTGATACAGCTGTCTGTTAACACACACGTAGGTTATATCTTTATGTGTTTTACATAGTTCATTTTTATACTGGATTTGTTACTGTTTTACAGTTTTTCTCAATTAGCCTTTCGCCACCCCCACCCCCAAAACAGCTATTGTCCAATCACACATCATAGCAACTAGGGATGTTCCGATCACATTTTTTTGCTCCCGATCCGAGTCATTTGATTTTGAGTATCTGCCGATACAGAGTCCCGATCCGATACTTCAGCAAAGCATTAAAAAAGAAGAAATAAAGGGAAAACACGTCCAGGTTTTCCTTTAATTTTTTTATTATTATTTAGGTATGTCTTTCTTTCTGTATTTATGTCATTTCCTTAGTTTATCTGCCAAAAACATCATCAGTTTGTTTAGGAAGTACATTAATAAAAAACGTGTTAATATTATGAATAAATTTAAAAGTAGCTGAGATGCTCATATTTCAAATTGTTTACGTCCTCATGGAGTGATGCGTGTTTCCGTGACCAGGAGGCACGTGTGTTAACAACACGTTGTTTTTGTGTTGTTTGCTGGTTGAAATCACGCGAAATTTTCACATGTAAAGTATGTGTTGTTGACACGTTGGTTGCGCGTTTGTGGCACACTTTGGGTTCCATAGCCACGGTGCCACAGCAGGCTATCCCTGCACAGCACCATGAAGCTACCAGCGTGTTCAGCTCAGGTGCTGCAGAATGAGAAACTCCGATGTTTTGTTGTAAGCATTAGCCTTGATAGTAGTCGTGTCTCCTTCGTTCCCCTTCAGAACCTCAAGTTCAACCAGCAACAGCCAAGCATGAGTGCTCCCCCCGCCCGCGGCTGGGTGGAGGTCCGCTTCCCAGACTATCCAAGACCCTTCATAAGACACACCGTGCCAGCAAATTCATGTAATATTACCTCAACCGTGTGTCTTATAAATGCACACTAGAAAATTCCTGAAGAAATTTTAAAAGGGGCCTGCCTCGTGGCGCAAGGTGGTGGCCATGTGTCATAGACCAGTGTGCACCACCACATCATCAGCATCTGAACTCCTCCTCAACTTGTCCTATGAGCTTGCTAATAAACTGTGCATGACACCAGCAGGTGGTGTAATGAGTGATCTTCTAAAACAGTCATTAGTGCTCTGCTGAGCTCCCAGTACCGGGAGGGGGGGGGGGGGGGGGGGGGGGGGGGGGGGGGGGGGGGGGGGGGCAGGCCCCTTAATTAAGCCTTGGTGCAACAGAGGGTGCTGTCATGATTATGTGATGAATTAATGCCGAGCTCTGTCCGGGACCTATATTGAAAATGAAAGTAAACACAGGTACAAGTTTCGTTTTGTGAACAGACTCAGCTGAGATGATAAACTGGAGCGATGAGCGCCGGGAGCTTTTAGAACTGTCTGCAGCTCAGATCATCTGACAGCTCAGCACAGACACCTGTAGCTGCTTGTGAAAAAACTTAAGGGGCGCAGCTTTGATCGCAATAAAAAGCAAGTTATGTTCAAGATACAAGTCCGTGACAGTGCAGACTGCCCACATAACCCCTTTATGCCATCCCTGGACTCCGCCTTCTCCCGAACTCCCAACTCCTTGTTCCCTGCTACGCTTCGCTCAGCGGAGCTGACACTAATATATCCCTCCACTGCATACTGTAACCCCTTTTGCCTCGATCTGGATGATATTGCGGAGGAATTGCGGTCAAAGACCTACAAGGTTGTTGCTGCAGAATGGAGGTTTCCCGAGTTTCGGTAACAGACCTCTCCCTTTAACAGCGGCGTCCCTGCGATCAGAGATCCGCGAAACTGCCACTTCATCCTTGTGGAGGCAGGCAGCCCTGCGAGGCGGGCGCCCGGCCTCTCCTGTCTCTCGGCCGGGCACAGCTGCTACACTCAGGTGGCTGCGCGGGTCGCTGTCCCGGAGCTCCGTCTTAGCTTCAGGGGTTAGCTCAGTTTAGCTAGTAGCTACTGTACATTGGTTCGTTAGCGTCCACCCTCTTTTCCCACTTATGGATTGTCTGGGCGTGACAAGACGTGTGACATGGCCAAAATGGGGGCGTTGGGACTGTCCCATTTTGGAGCATTTTGTATATTAATAGCAAAATGGGTGGGCTGTGTCCAGTTTATGTACTGTCAATGATTTACATATATGTTTGATTTACTTGCAGCTGAAGGGACAGACAGTATAAACTCAACAGTCTGAGGACACGACACCCGTCAGCACTTCCTGAAGTTCATGACGAGTCTCTCAAGGCTCCTTTAGACCTGCTGACTGAGTTAGTCCACAGAAGGTTCTATCATCTAACATCAGACTTTGGATTTCCACAAAGAGGAGAGAAACTGAAGGAAGTTGACACTAATATGCTGGTGGTCCTGAGGATTGCTGCAGTAGTGCCAGTGCCAGTTGCTGCTGCAGAGAGGAGCTTCTCCTGATACAAGCTGATTAAAACATACCTGAGATCTAGCATGTGTCAATGTTAAACAGACTTTTTTATAAACATCAACCCCAAGGTGAGACCGCTGTCATTTGTTGATTTGCTGCAAGAAAAAGAGCTGCTTGAAAGATTGTTCTTGCTGCTGTTGTTCAAATATTAAAATTAAATAAAATTTAGATGGCTGCTGTCCTTAAGTTCTGTTTGTACAGGGGGGACACTGAGAAAAAAGGTGTGCGTCTGTGTGTGTGTGTGGGCAGGAGGGTGAACCTGTGTGCGGGTGGGCGGAATAGGGATGAGGGGGCACCAAGGAGTAATCTCGCCTTGGGCACCAAATTGGGTAGAGCCAGCCCTGCAGAGCCATGTCAGCCAATACAGCACTGCAACAGCCAAAGCCTTAAGGATCTCATCTACCCACGGGGCCTTTCCTCCGAGGAGCTTTTTGACCATCTCAATGACCTTTGCACCAGAGATTGGAGAGACTGGAAGACGTGGCGGTCTTCGAAGTACTTCTCCCACTGATCCACAGCGTTCCAAGTTGAGGTCAGCAGCACCCCGTGCCCACTATAAACAGTATTGGTCGCACACTGCTTTCCACTCCTGAGGCACCGGATGGTGGATCAGAATCTCCTCAAAACCTCTTTTGCGTGTTCATTCTGTGTGTTTCTTCTAACTGCATCACATGGTTAATTTTTTAACACAGAAAAGAGTTGTTTTTACCTTTTTCTTGCTGACGGTTTGATCGCAACTGCAGTCTTCCTCAGAGCTAGCCGCTGTTGGCGGCGTCACTTCCCTTTTCGTTTATCCCATGCTCTCCTTGCCGAGACACGGTCCCATGCGTGATCCAATGTGTAAACCCCATCGTCTCTGTTCATGGTTGTGTGTCCACGTCTCCTTATTTCTATGGCTTTCTTGATCCATCTTTTGTATTTTTGTTGTTCAGTGTTTATGATCCTTGTTCTGCCCCAGTCCGTTATGAGTTTCCTTGTGCAGTGGTCTTCCAGACCAATCCAGAAAAACAAGAACCAAAACCAGTGACAACCCTTCCATACATCAAAGGCATAACAGAAAAAATAATGGCAACAATGAAAAACATAACATAAACACACCAAAAAAAACATACACAACAGTTAGGAAAAGACTAGTACACACAAAAGACAAAATACCAACAGGACATAAGTGTGGAGTCATATATGAAATCCCATGAAACCGGACGCCAACTCAACACAGGAACAATAGAAAATAGAAAAGAACATGAGAAAGAAACAAGACGAAGACACACGAGCAGCGAAACAAGAAGCGGAAAGTACAATAAAAAAATCAGCCGTAACAGGGAAAATCATATAATGGACACCGTCCTCTGTTGCCTGCAGATAAACGGAAAAGGAATCCAAGAGGCTCCTTTGGTTCTAAACTTTGGGTTGTGAGTAGGAGGCTTAGAAGTTGTGGTCAGAAACAAACACTGATTGTGCTGCAAGTCTTTTTTTTCTGTTAAAAGTAAAAACATGTTTTTGTCTAAATTAAGGTGATGTTATTGTTCATAGAATTAAAATTCATGGAGAAATTCAGAGTATTTCATCAAGTAAGACCTATGGTCAGCTGGCTCATTTAAAACATGTAACGCTTTTGGACTCTGCCTCTTGAAAGAATCGGAGTTGAGAATCAATAGGAGCCGGAATCAAAACAAGAAGCTGGAATCAGAACCGGAATCGTTCAAATTCAAACGATGCCCACCACTACCTTTGAATCTTGCCAGACAATAATCTCTTTTTCAGAACATATTAACAATTTACAAGCTAAGATTAAATCAAGGACTGGCTTCCTTGTGTGTTATTTCATGTCATCTGCAAGGAAATCACTGGTGCAATTGACCATTGTCACAATGTTTGATTATGGTGGTGTCATTTAGAGATCAGCATTTAAAAGTTTGCTCCATAAACTTGTTGTTCTTTATCACTCTGCCATCTGGTTTGTTACATACACTCCTTTATAAAGCTCACCCCTCTACTCTGTATTCTTCTCTTAACTGGCCATCATTGTGCACCTGTTGCAAAATTCACTGATTTATGCTGACATAAAATCCCTGTGGGGAGTTGAAGCTATCTTAAAACAGCATTTATGGCATTTTTACAACATATTTTTATTAAACCCATATCCTACTGTGGGTGTTGCATCATGGGGCTATTTACCAAGTGGCACCTTCTGGTGCATCCAAGGATCAGGTTTTTCAGGAATATTTGAATATTCTGTTGAAATTATTGTGTGACCCAAAACGAATAACAATAATAAACAATGTTTGTATGAAGTAGAGTAAAAGTTTAATAGTTGGAGCTGTTTTTAGGTGTTAGAAATTAATTTTGGCCCTGGCTGTGCTCGACAGTTATTAGCTCATTGATCCTGCTAAACATATGCTCTATTTCTCCAACTGCTCAGGGTGCTATCAGCGGGTATGATGGTATCACAAGAAGGGCAGTAAGTTTACACAGTAGCACACTAGAAAATGACTGAAATACCCCTTTAAAGGTTGATAGGAGCTCCTTTTGCTCAACAAGCCTCACAATAGATCTCTAACCTGCACAGAACCCGAACAGTTGGGTCTCGGTTTCATATTCTCAGAGATAAGTTCAGCAACAACAAAACATCATGCCGTCGGCAGTGAACGAGTTCATCACAATCAGTCCAACCTTTCATTGTGAGTGTGTCGTTTGGCCAGCTGATGTTTCAAAGCTCCTCTTCAGTGAGGAGGACACATTCCTGTACAGCACCTGGCTCCAACGTTAGCAGAAGACAGAAGTGGGACGTTGAAGGTCTGTGGCTCACTGATTGGACAGGAGCAGACCCTGTCTCTGAGCATGCTCCAGGATAGCGTTGTAGCAGAAGTAGTACTGGTCTGGGGTCTGAATGCTGAAGGCCCTCTGCATTCTCATGCGTCGCACCGTCTGAAACACGTTGAGAGAGCCGACGTCCTGCAGCTGAGACAGGCAGATGTCCAGGGCACAGAAGGTTCCTGCACACAGCAGCAACACTCATTAGGACAAAGCCAGGGGTGAGATATTATTTGTAGGTAGGATCTCATTACCTGTTCTACCAATCCCTGCACTGCAGTGGACCACTATCGGAGGTCCCAGTGGGTGAGCCGAACACTGAGGACCTAAAGTCTTCACCATCTTTCTTTGCTGCTTCTTCACTGCACCCAGGAAGTCTATAAGAGTCACCGCTGAGGTGGGGACCCCGTAGTCGGGCCAGGTGAGGTACTGGAAGTGACTCACATGCCTCTGCTCACACGTCTGAGCAGCAAATACACAGACAAAACAATTTTAATATTTAGTACAATGAAAACAAAAAGTTAATACTATAAAAGAAGAAAAAGCTGAATAGTTCAGACTTATAACAATGAGGCAAGCAGGGTGTGTCTTCACCAAAGTAACTGATACGCAGCACTTATTCCAGCAGAGGACTCTGATTCTTGGTTAAAGGGACACTAGTCAGTTTTGGCTTGTTTTAGCACCCTCTAGTGTTCGTTGGTGAAACTGAAAGTAAGACTTATCTCTCCTTGCTGTGCATTCATCTTTTTAACACCTTAATCTAACTGCTGAAATGTCTCCTCAGCCTTCATTAGTTTCTACGGGAGTTATTCATCACTAAATCAAACAAATCAGCTGTGTTCATGATCTAAAACATGCAGGAAACATGCTGGAAGCAGACTGCAGATCCAGGTAGGTCAAGCTGAATTTTGAAGTCCCAACAGACCGGACCGGCAACTGTGAAGTTGCAAGTGGAATATTCTGGCCACAGGGGGCGACAGGGGCTGGGTGGCCTTTCATTAACCCTGTAAAGGGTTATTTTAGCACATACTGGCTCAAGAACATGATTTAAAAATATTAAAAAGTTGCAAAGTGTCCCTTTAACAAGTTAGTGCCATTAGTGTCACCGCTCAGAAAAAAAATCTAAAACAAGGACATGTTGTTGGGGAAAAAACATGGAAATCTTTTCAGAGTAAAGTCAAAATGTCAAGAAAAAGTATCTGTTGGCTAGTTCTACAGCAGCATCCACAGAGCAGCTCTTAAAGGACCTGTGTCATGCTATTTTACACCTTCCAAAGCAACGATAGGCAACACATATGATACAATATTACCGTTGCCACCTTTTACATGTCATTTTTTTA
Source organism: Aphyosemion australe (assembly GCA_006937985.1). NCBI lineage: Eukaryota > Metazoa > Chordata > Actinopteri > Cyprinodontiformes > Nothobranchiidae > Aphyosemion > Aphyosemion australe. The sequence goes on along the minus strand of SSNS01000296.1, from coordinate 642,101 downwards.
TATATTATTTTAATGAGACATTCCTTCAACCCGAAAATAAGAAGCTTGGATTCGATGAAACCCTGCCTCCCCCATGTGAACTCCACAATAGGAAGCCTAAGTCACGCCCATCTACCTCTGGTCCATAGGTCCCAACTGCCAAAAAAATGAATGGGAGTCTATGAGCCGATATGTTATTTTTAGGGGTGGGACTTTAACGCGTTAATTATGATTAATTAATTAGAAAAAAATGACCCATTAACATAAATTTACACATTTGATCACAGTTTGAATTTCAATCAAGGCAGAACCTTTGTACGAGTTTCCGGGATGCCGATTTTTACTGACACACACAACAAAGTAGCCTTGCTCTGCGAACAGCTACTAAAGTGAAAGAACGTGCCTTGCTTGGACTTATGCAGTGTTTGGGAAAACACGCCGACCTCTTCATTAGTTTGAATGCTGCTCTTTCTTCTTCTTCTTCTTCTTCTTCTTCTTCTTCTGAATTCCGTATTCCGTACACTTTTTTGGACCTCTTCTTCTTCAACAATTTTTCAGCTATTTCAACAAGTTTGTTGTCAAACCGTTCAGCTCATTCCGGGAATGACTTTTGGTATGATATCTTCAACCGTTTCCGAGATATTCAGCATTTTCTGCGATTTTTCAGCCCATTGAAATGAATGGGAAATGCTTCAAATTGCTCAATTTTTCACAAAATCCCTTCAGCTCTTTGAACTTTAACTTCTTCAACATACTTCAACCTAGAGACTTCATTCAACTTTTAACAAACCCAGAACAAGTTAAACTATTCTCGATTGTCTCTGCTTCTTGATATGTTTTACGGTTTTTCTATAATCACAGGTTAAACTTGAGGTACGATTTTGGAAAGTTCAGGAACTTCTCCTCCTCCCCCCATTCAAAAGAATAGGGCCAAAAACAGACTTTGCTCGACTTCAGACAGTGTCCTGAGAGAACCGTAGAACCAATGGAAATGAGACTTGCGCTGAATGAAAGCTGACGAATTTTCAAAAATTGTGGTCGTAGCGTTATTTAGTTTGGAAAAGGTTTAAAATATTTCTCCTTCCAGCTGCTGATGTCTGCTAACCCATATATGGTCATGCAGTTCCCACTCTGACTGACAGCTCCAGATCTCAATCCAGACAACAAAATTCTGCTACGACCACATCTTTTGGGGAAGATGCGTAATTTTCTCAAAAACAGTAGGTTTATTTGTCTGCTTCGATGGGAGGTCTTCGATTTTGCTGTAGCTGCCATTGGCGGCCATTCAAAAGATTCTCAGCGTTTGTGCTTCGATCGCTGTCTGAGAGCTGAAATCGTCACGTCATATCTCCTACGATATTCAACGTAGCCACACAAAAATTCACACAGAGCACCATCGAAGCCTTCGGCCGCTGACGGTTTTGGAATTTTTCGAATCGGTGTAATACTTTTCGAATGGTAAGGAGACGTTCGAGGCCTGCAATTTGACATTTGGAGCTGCAGATCAGGAAATCTTCAGTTTCAGACAATTTCTCTAAAGAAAAATCTGCTACGACCACAATTGTTTGAGTACAATCATCAATTACGTAAAAACAGTAGTTTTACTCGTCCGCTTCGATGGGATGTCTTTGTTTTAGCTGTATCTGTCACGGTTCTTGAGTTACAAGCATCAGAAGGAGGATTCAGCCACATTTTCCTCCCATAAAAAACAGGCATTTTCTGCTCCGGTCTTTGTCGGACAGCAGAAATCCTCACATCTCCTACAGAATTCGATGTAGCCACACAAAAATTCACACAGAGCAGCATCGATGCCTTCTGCTGCTGACGCTTTTGGAATTTTTCTAATCGGTGCAATACTTTTTGAATGGTAATGAGACGTTCCAGGCCTCCAATGTGACTTTTGAACCTGCAGATCAGCTGCAGTCTCCGATGACTTTCTCTAAAGAAAATGTGTAATTTTTTTCAAAAACAGAAGTTTTTTTTGTCAGCTGCGATGGGATGTCTTTGTTTTAGCTGTAGCTGTCAAGGCCACTGCACACTGAAAGCATCAGCGGCGCGGAACGGCAGCGGAACGTCGCCGCTTCAAATAGAATCCATTATAGTCTATGGGGTGTCACAAACCAGCCGCGACGCGGCAATTTCCAGACGCATCCCAGAAGCGGAACGCCGCGCCGCGCCGCTAAAGATAGGATCGGGTTCTATTTTTGCCGCGTGCCGCTTCTGGGATGCGTCAATTTCCGCAGTTAACATGGGGCCAGACAGGAAATCACACTCGGTTTCAGTGTAAAATGCCCGGTAATTTTCAAAATAAAAGTCTGTTACAGCGATGCGGTTTCATATCTATGTAGATTACGTCTATACGTGTGACCTCACGGCTTATTTACTACCGCATCGTTCGAGAAGTGCAGCGGTGTGTTTTTCATGGCTTTAATCCTGGCAGTGGTGAGTAAAAACATTATATATGACATCAAACAGCGATATCAAACGTGATTTCCTTCTTTTTGGTTTAATGGCGGACATCATAAACAAACCGTGACCTTTGAAGTCTCGAGGGATCTTGTGATCTCGCGAGTCGAGCGAAGAGCGCTGCGGTGAAGCCGCTTCGCTGCTGCCTCTCCCGGTGTGTACTGGAGTGCCGCAATTGTCGCGAGTAAACCGTTCCGCTGCCGTTCCACGCCGCTGATGCTTTCAGTGTGCAGCAGGCATCATGGTTCTTGAGTTTCAAGCGTCAGAAGGAGGATTCAGCCACATTTTCCTCCCATAAAAAACAGGCATTTTCTGCTCCAGACAGTAGAAATCATCTCATCATATCTCCTACAAATATTCTAGGTAGGCACACAAAAAATTAAATATAGCACCACCAAAGCCTTCTGATGCTGACGCTTTTGGAATTTTTCAAATCGGTGCTATACTTTTCGAATGGTGATGAGAAGTTGGAGGCCTCTGATCTGACATCTGAAGCACAGATCCAAAGCCTTCCTCATTAAGGGGCCTGCCTGCTGCATCTAACAGCAGCAGAGCAGTGGTGTGATAATGGAGCTTTCTGATTGGTTCAGACGTTTCCCGCTATTTAGACTGTCTGAGAGCGGATATATGGAAAAGCTATTTTAAGTACAATCCTACTGGAGACTTGTGGCTACTCTATCAGCCTGTCTGCTTGTTTCAGCAAACCAGTAACAGAACCAGCATCTGGTTTAAGACCAGAACCAGGATCAGAACCAACACCAGAACCAGGTCCAGACCAGAACCAGCATATGGATCAGAACCAAGGCTATATTAGAACCAGGCCCAGAACACTGACCAAAGCCAGAATCAATATTGTCTCTCTCCCTCTATCTCTCTCTCTATCGCTCTCGACCCCCCCCCCCCCCCCCCCCCCCCCCCCCCCCCCCCCCGTCTCTCTCTCTCTCTCTCTCTCTCTCTCTCTCTCTCTCTCTCCTTCTCCATGATTGGCTGAGAGTTTTCACATTTTTTCTGGCTATACAAACATACACACCCACACATATTATACATCAAATTGTTCAGCTTGGTCTCAGGAAACTAGTGACACGAACCTGGTGCCCCCCCCCCATCCCTGCTCTCTGATTGGCTGAGAGAGTTCAAGCTTCTTTTTGGTTAACAGAAATACGCACCCACACATATTATACATCAAATCGATCGGCTTGGTCTTAGGAACCCATTGCCCCACCCCACCCCCAACATCCCTGCGCTCTGATTGGCTGAGAGAGTTCAAGCTTCTTCTGGGTTAACAGAAATACACCCTCAGACATGTTATACATCAAATTGATCAGCTTGGTCTCAGGAAACCAGCCGTTCGCCAGCCCTGCTCTCTGATTGGCCGAGAGAGTTCAAGTTTCTTCCAAGTTAACAGCAATACGCACCCAGACATGTTATACACCAAATCGATCAGCTTGGACTCAGGAAACCAGCCGTCCACCATCCCTGGTCTTTGATTGGCTGAGAAAGTTTTGAAACTTTAAAGTTCAATTTCTGCTCTTTCTAACAGTTTATTTTTTTTATCTCATTCTGCTAGCTTTGACAATTGAACTCATTTTCAACTTCACTTCAGTTCTAATGCATGTTCATCTATCAGTTTCAGTTGCTAAATTCACAGTTCAGCTAATTGTGAAAATTTAACTATTAAAATATTCCTACTCAAATACCAGCTGTTTAAACATCTCAGCTGTCCAGTTTTTTAAACTGTGTACTGAGATTTCAGTTTTCTGCTGTTTAGATTTTTTTTTCTCTTTTCTCCACTTACTTATTAGGCTTTATTACACTTGTTAGTGATTTTTTGCTCCTAAATCTTTAAATCTTTTCAGCTCATTTTTACAATTAAGCTAAATTTTCGCAGCAGAAAACTGTTTATATCAGTTCAGCTACTCAGCTATCAGTTTCAAAATTCAGCATATCCTTCTAATTTTACAATTTAACTAATTGTGAAAATTTAACTACTTATACTCAAATATGAGCTGTTTAAACATTTTAGCTGCTCAGTTTTTTAAACTACGTTTAGAGATTTCAGTTTTCTGCTGTTTAGGATTTTTTTCTCTATTCTCTACTTACTTTTCGGGTTTTTTAAAACTTTTTAGCAATTTTTGCTCCTAAAACTTCAGCACATTTTGACAATTAAGCTTAGTTTTAGCTTCAATTCAGCAGTTTCAGCTATCATATTCAGCAACAAAGCATTCAAATGCATTTCTGCAAGAAATGCAATTTATCTAGTTTAAAGGCACTATGTGGAAGTTTAACAGCTAATACATATATAGAAATTTAAAATTTCTTCCTCATACATTCTCCTGCAATGCCCTGGTCCTGTAGAATGAGCCCTTGCATTTTTACTGTGATTGCCTCTGTAGGCCTGTAAACTCACAGAAAAGATCTTGCTCGGGTCAAGCAAGAGGGCTTCCCCAGTGTCCTCCAGAGGCAGCGTAATGCGTGATAACGTCATGCGCGCTCACACGCCCGCAGCATTTGTTTGCTAGCTGTAGTTTAGCGGTAGAGCGAGAGGTGGTTTTGGTAGCTGATTCAGCCAAAAACAATAAGAGAGCTGTTTCAAGCACCAGCGAAACTCCAGCCCAGACCCCAAACAAGACAAAGAAACCAAGAGTGTATTCCAGCGCCACAAAAAGGGCAAAACTCGAGTCTGGTCGCCGAAGACAAAGAACGAGGATAAACATCGATCCGGCCGGCATTTGAGTATTGGAAAATGCTGAGACAAAAGTCCCGCAGTTGGCATCATTGTTGCTGGACAGGTAAGAAATTATTACTAAATACGTGTGGGGTAAGGGTTGTGGGTGCTTTCAAAGCAAACCGGGGGCTTACGTATGTCATAGTAGGAACATTTTAGGCTGCTTGTTTAGCGTGTCTCCATCAGAGTCAGTGCTGGTCAGGATATTAATATTACCGTAAATCCTCTAATACAGGCCCGGGCCTTTATTTACTCAAGCGCATCCTGGTTCAGGTCTTTATTGGAAGGAGGCCAGAATTAGAGACAGGCCTATATTTCAATTTGAGCAAAATTAACTACCAGTAGAATGAATAAAAACAAGATTTTGTGTCTATTTGAGCGGTGACTGAAGTCTCACGTGCAAATCAAAAGTGATGATTGGTGGGTTTCACTCACGTGACCCTGCCGCCGCGCTGAACTCAAACAGTGGACAGGAAGTGTTTTGCTCTACTATAAAACACAGCATGACGGATGAAAGTGAGTGTTCTAAACGAGCTGGCACAAACACGATATCTTCCTTTAGGTTAGGGCTCATTTAATTTTAAAAGTTGGACTTTTAATACACGCTGGAGGATTTACCCAACGCTGAAGCGATCGACACAACAAACTATCTCGTGTGGCAAATCTCATATTACACTGCAAACCAAAAGCCTTTTATGAGTCTGAAAGCCTATTTTATTTCAGGTTGGTTAACAGTTTAGAGATCCGGAGAAGCTTTAAATGACCGTTGTCTTGTTTATGCTCGTGAGCTTTGCTATTTTAGTTACGTAATTAACTCGTAATGATAGCTAATGCTAACGGTGATTACGTGCTAGGATCTACTTATAACTAACGTTTTAAGCCTTTTTAAATCCACATTTCTGGTACATTTGTTTCATTTTATTAAGGTATTAATGCCACGCTACAACACTGAGCTAACTGCTAAAAACATTAGCACTCTAAAAGCTATTTGCGGTCTGCAAATAGCTTTTAGAGTGCTAATGTTTTTAGCAGTTAGCTCAGTGTTGTAACGTGGCAGGTAAACAGCTTGCAATTTGCGGTGAGGACACGTGAAAACAGTATCAAACTATTTTCCTGCCATGTTACAACACTGAGCTAACTGCTAAAAACATTAGCACTCTAGAAGCTTGCGGTGAGGACACGTGAAAACAGTATCAAACTGTTTACCTGCTGTTTATGTAGCTGCGTTTCTAAATAACTGTTCAATAAAACGCCATAAAAACCTTTAGTAAGCCCTTACCTGTGATGAAGTGATCACTGCAAACTAGCATTTTCTGTTCTGTTTCTGCTCATCTTGCAGCCGGAGATTATGATCCACTAGTCCGCTGTCACCGTAAAACTTGGTATACGTGCGCCACGAAAAATCGAGTGAGGACTCACTTTACCGTCGATCTCCGAAAAAAAAAACCCAAAAAACACACACACGCTGTTTCTAATAGTAGCCCCGGCCACTATTAGAGACCGGCCTTTATTTACCCCCGCTGACAGTGACACCGGCTAATATAGGAGACCCGGCCGGTAATGGAATACAGGCCAATATTAGAGGATTTACGGTAGTCTTATTCTTATTTTTACTTCTCAGCGCACTGGGACTTTTTTCCAGGGTAGGATGAGTAACGGTACCATTATCGCTCATTTATTAGTGGAAATCTCAGAGATTTCTGCAAAAATATGTCCGTCTCCAAGTAAACACATTCCGCAAATGCGCCTTTGGAGAGGATGTGCGCCGCGCATACAGCTCCGTCAGCTTTCATCTGTATACCTTATCCTTGAAGACCATGACTAGCCCTGCAGCCCAAATTTTATTTTCTGCTTTATGCATCTTTTCCCTGGACTCTATGGACTGACTCAAACCTCATCCGAACTTATGATCTCACAATTATCCCTTGTAATGTATTTATATGTTTAATTGTTCAATGTTTATGATGTTTGATTAAATAAAGTTAAAAAAAAGAACATGGAAAAGGTTGCTAGCTTATCTCAGTGCTGCCGCCCAGTGGTCATTATTGTACACTGCAGCTTCCCACACTACAACAGGAGTGATTTCCAAAAACCGAAAACTGGACATAAAGCCTGGTTTGAAGCAACTGTTTTCACATTAAACATTATTTAAAGCTTTAAAATAAAAAAAAAGCAGAGGGAGGTGAGACGAGGCCCCCCACTCCACCCCCACCCCGTCTCATATATGGAAAACCATAGATATCATATATATCACTAAATGCCTTAACTGGGATTTGACAGTGTCCTTACACGGTGGCCATCTTACTAGCGACAGCAGACGCTCCGCTCTCAATGGTAGCAGATGGAGGGTGGTCCAAATCCAATAGTTGCTTTCAGTACGAAAGCAACGATTGGCTGATGCTTTTAGATAAATGCGAGAGAACCACTTTATTATTATTTTTTTTTATCTCCACAATGTATTTATAGCTATACTACATTAGAATGTTGTTAAGAGGCATGAAAAAAAACATTTTAAGCTAATTTGTTTTCCAAATTAAGGATTGCAGCCTGACGGGGATATCAGTTCACAATGTATGATAGTTTGAGAAGTGTGGCGTGCACTGGTACGAGCACATCTGTGGGGAGAGGAGAGTGTACGGGATTATTTTTGTGCCTAAATGATCAAGCAAAACACTCTAGAGATCAAACAAAAATTAAGAATTTGAGAAAAAAAACATTATTGTTAAAAGAAAAAATGGTTTCTAAATTAAAAATGATTAACTGCAATCAGTTTCTTAAAAGTCTTTGTCCTTTTTGTGTTTGACTATGTATTTTTGTTATTCCTTTTCTTTGTTACATTCTCGCTGCTCAGAGCTTTGCTCTTACTTTTCTGGTATAGCTCAAGGGCATCCACCAAAAGCTGTCGTGAAGTTTGCAGCTTGTTCTTTTTCCACCTTCTCTCCAGCATGTAACTCTGAATAATTATATAAGTCAATATTTTTGAAAATAAATTACTACCAATATACAGATCTGACGTTTGTTTGTCCGAACAGGACAAATCAAATTCAGCTTGCTTTCTGACACCCTAAATCAGATCCATATCTGACACAGCTGATGCCTTCATTAAATCTATAAACTTGTCTGGTGAATAAATGTGTCTAGTTTAGCTACATTTAGATTAGCTAGAGTAATATTGTATATCTGTCTCAACAGGTGCACCTGTGACCATTCTACTTCATTGCCTGCTACAGAGAACGCATGTAGCAAAGAGACGCCCAGTATTAAATAACACCATCATGAGAGAATCATTCTATTATGAGCATATTTATTTCGCACAACCTCAAACCACACACTAAAATTGACCTCTTAGCGCTGATTTAATTATTTCTTTACTGATATCAATTTTTCCTTTTTTGTAGGTAATCCTCAGGTGTCGGCAGGAGGGTGTGACCACCTGCATAACGGAGCACCCTGGTTTTGAGCCAGTTGCAGCTTTGTGCAGTCCTTTGGGGAGATGCAGGAGACAATGCTCAGCAGGTTACACAACTGTCAAATCAATTTTTAATGTATTTTTGTTTAAAACTCATCCGCCACCTCTTTCAGCTCTTACAGACACATACCTTAATGTGGTCAGGTGGAGTTGGGGTTACATGGGACGGCACATTCATGTCATCTCCTCATGCCGTCTCCAGGATCATGCTTGAGTTTCCAGAAGATGGTGCCATTAATGCATTCCTCCCTACTATGGACTTTAATCATTAATATTTATTATGGTTTACCTGTTTTATTAAATAAATCTCAATTTATAAAATGTTCTGTTTTGGTGCCTGTCCATACAAACCTGCATAAGACACTCAAAGGTGAATGGAGGCCTTATACAATATACAATGTATTGTACAATTTGACAGTGTTGGGGATTTTCGGCTTGTGGGAAACAATCAAAGCTGACCAGCACTGTCATGAGTTTTGGCAATAACCTGAACTACATGCAGAGAGACTCAGGAGACAAAAATGAGCTAAAAACAGTTTATTAAAATGTTTGAAGGATGACTGTGGAGCAGGGGTAGGCAATCCTGGTCCTGGAGTGCCGCTATCCAGCATTTTTTAGCTCCAACACACCTAATTGAATGGTTGATTCACCTGTTCACCAAGTTAACAAGCTCTGCAGAAGCCTGTTAATCACCTACTGATTTAAATCAGGTGTGCTGGAACAGGGAAAAACTAAAGCATGCTGGATAGCGGCACTCCAGGACCAGGATTGCCTACCCCTGCGGTAGAGATATCTGCTGGAGATCAGGAACCAGGAGCTTCTGCAAGGAAGAGCAGAGGTTAATATGAGGCAACAGGTCAATTTTTTAGATTTCTTAGAGTGTGTAGGTAGCTTACAGAGACTATGAGAAACGCCACTGTGATGGAGCCAAAGGTTTTTGTTTTAGAAGATCAGGAGGCCCTGAAGTAAAATTACAATTTAGTATGACTTTAGGATGACTTACAAAAGGAAGAGTGGAGAAAATAGTTAAGTTACTTACTACTTTCTAAAGCCTAATTTATGCATCTCTGTCAGCTCCGCGAGGTAGAGACGCACACACATTGACGGAGACGTTTTGACTTTGGACTTCTCTGTCATCTGGGGAGTGTTGCAAAGCAATTCCTCGCCAAGGCAACAGAGGGCGTATTGCCTTTCTGGGGCATCCTGTCATATATCCGGTCCAAAATAGTGCATTTACTATTGTGTTTATATTGTGTTTTTCAGATACTTTTTAACATGGATGAATTTGTCCCTCATTGTCCTCCACCTCTTCATGCTCTCGCCACCTCTAAACCGACCTATCCTTCCATCCATCCATTATCATCCGAGGTTGGGTTGCGGGGGCAGTAGCCTAAGCAAAGAGGCCCAGACTTCCCTTTCCCCAGCCACTTGGGCCAGCTCCTCCGGGGGAATCCCAAGGCGTTCCCTGGCCAGCCGAGAGACATAGTCCCTCCAGCGAGTCCTGGGTCTTCCTTTGGGTCCATTCCCGGTTGGACATGCCCGGAAAACCTCACCACAGACCGGTACAACGCCCGCATCACCGCAGACGCAGACCCGCAGACGCAGCACCAATCCACCTATCAATCTCTCGCTCCATCTTTCCCTCACTTGTCAACAAGACCCCGAGATACTTAAAGAGCAAATTGCAGGTTAATTTTTTTTCTAATTCATATAAAAGGCTGCCCAAAAAATACTATTTTAAACGTTTATTGTAGATATTTCATTTAAAAATACATAACAGCACAGATTTTTGAGTCAAAAGTGGCCTTTTTCAGCAAAGCTTCTAAAAACGCTTTTTTTCTAAATCTTAGCCTCTGACGTAACTTAAGGGAGTTCTAAGCTAGGTTCTGCCTCATCTCAGTGTGAAGCGTGGAGAGTTTAAGGTTACAGAGGTCATGTTATTGAGTCAGTGTGTGTGTTCACTAGTTTTGGATTGTGTTAATTTTGATAAACTATTGTTTGTGAAGGCTGTCCAGAGTCCAGGGGTTTCCTAATAAGCCTCTGTCTCTGTGCCTGAGGGCGTTATGTGCAGCTGAAAAGACGGAACTTCTGGAACCCAGATGGTGTCAGTACCAACTCATGGAGGTCCGCGCTGGCCTCCAGAGACCCTTGGTGAAGTTTAAGAAATTAATTGCGGATTTCTAGAACTTAGATCGTTGTTGGAACCAGGTCAGAACCGCCGCCCCGACCACCAGAAGAGATGAGCAGCTCAGCGGGCCAATCGAGCTGGTTTTTGGATCGGAACCACACCAGAACTGCCGCGTGGACCTCCAGGAAAGGATTCTTCTTTTAAAAATACCAGCGAGCCAGTGGAGGTGTTTCTGGATTGGAAGCAGCTCACAGCAGCGCGCAGGAGCACCAGAACCGGATCATAGGTGCTCTCTCTCTCTCTCTCTCTCTCTCTCTCTCTCTCACTCTCTGAGTGCTAAACTAACGTTACGTAAACGGATATTAACGAGTATGAGACCGCTGACAAATGCTCATCAGTTTATTGTTGTCAAGTATTAATGTTATAGCTGGCTTCTGGCGTCGGAACCAGCTCACAGCAGCGCGCAGGACCTCCAGAACCACAGCATCTCTCTCTCTCCCTCTCTAAAGAGCTAAACTACGCGTGAATGGATATTAACGAGCATGACACCACTGACAAACGCTCATTAGTTTATTATTGTCAAGTATTAATGTTATATTAACTGAGCGATACTATTTTAATTGTCTGCTACATGATAGTAATCTGTACAATATTGTGATGCTAGCACACGAGTTTAAGCTAACATGGTTAACTCACCAAGACACCTGCTGCTCCCCCGCTGCTTCTCCTCACATCACAGCTCAATCTCTCTGCTTTGGCCGATTGTTTCTACCTCTGGCTTGTCTCTGCTCTCTGAGGCGTGCACCACACTCATAATTTTATGGTTTTGGACCACCATAAGTATAATTATAAACATTTAAATGTTCCTCTGTGTCAGAGCCACATTAGATTCCATATTCTTCTCTGGATTAAGCTAACAGGACTCCCTTTGCTGGCGTCACTTGATTTGGCAGAAAAAAACATTTTTCTCACAAAAATAACTCTAAAAGCCTAAATAATTTATGTATGTGTAAAAACATTTTAAAACGATTTTCTATTATGTTTCTCTAAACATTGGTTCATGGGAGTCTCTAACTTGCAATTTGCTCTTTAAACTCCTCCACTTGGGGCAGGACCTCGTCCCTGACCTGGAGAAGGCATTCTACCCTTTTACGACTCAAGACCATGGTCTCGGATTTAGAGGAGCTGATTCTCATCCAAGCTGCTTCACACCCGGCTGCGAACTACTCCAGCGAAAGCTGGAGATCACGTTCTGATGAAGCCAACAGGACCACATCATCTGCAAACAGCAGAGACCTGATCCTTAGACCACCAAAACAGATCCCCTCACCACCTTGGCTGCACCTAGAAATCCTGTCCATAAAAGTTGTGAACATAAGTTCTTTACGAAAGAGGTTACTCCTCTTTTGCAGAGGGTATTTAATTATGCGCTAGCCAAAAAAAGACCCGCCAAAATCCTGGTCACAGGCAATAATATCTGTTATTCACAAGGAGGGTAAAGACCCTACTGTCTGTTCCTCTTACAGACCAATTAGTCTGCTATGTTGTGATGTAAAAATCCTATCGGCAATATTGGCAAAAAGAATCCAAAAATGTATAAACAATATAATTAAGATAGACCAAACAGATTTCATTCCGAGTTGTTTGGGAATAAATAACATAAGAAGGACGTTAAATGTCATGTCTGCGGCAAAGCAGAGGAAAGTACCATCAATGCTTCTCAGCTTGGATGCTGAGAAAGCATTTGATAGGGTAGATTGGTTGTATTTGGAATGTACATTGAAGAAAATGGGTTTCCATTCTGATTTCATCAAATGGTTTAGAGTCCTGTATATAGGACCTACGTCACAAGTACGTGTTAATGGGCACCTCTCTGCATCATTTAGTTTGAAGCGAGGGACTCGACAAGGATGTCCTCTCTCCCCCCTGTTATTTGCATTAAGCATTGAACCTCTGGCGGAAATTATTTGAAGTAATGTCAATATACAGGGTGTGCCAGTGGGTGGAGAGGACTGTAAGATTTCGCTTTATGCTGATGATGTGATATTGTACATAACGAATCCACGGAACTCGGTCTCTGTACTTTTAGACTGCCTGGGAGATTTTGGAAAGGTTTCAGGCTACAAGGTCAACCAAACAAAATCACAAGCAATGATGTTAGTAGGAGATAGACCTAAGGATTTAGATGAAGTTGCTTTGTTTAACTGGCCCTCTCAAGGATTTAAATATCTGGGTGTAATGATCACCTCACAAACCTCACAATTATATAATGAAAACTATGACAAACTGATACTGAAAATAAAATCTGACCTGGCTCGTTGGGAAATTCTTCCTTTATCGCTGATTGGGAGAATAGAAACCATTAGAATGAATATCCTTCCACGCTTCTTGTATCTTTTTCAAGCCCTACCCATCTGGATCCCACCGTCTACTTTCAGACTGATAGATAAAATGATATCTATGTTTGTGTGGCAAGGGAGAAAACCTAGAATCCGAATGAAGCTATTATGTAGTCCTAAGATTAATGGGGGTTTGGGTTTGCCAAATTTGAAACTGTACTACTGGGCAGCGCAGCTGTGCGGGTTGGTGGAATGGGTATCACAGGATGAGGAAACAAACTGGATTAAAATGGAAAATAATTGCTGCCAACAGGTTTCTTTGGAGACTGCACCTTTTTTAGAACAAAAAAAATGGAGAGAACTTAAGATAAAAAATGAATGGATTCTAAACACGCTTCGAGTAAAAAAATTGGTGCACCTTTAACAACATCAAGGGCTCTTAAAATTGCTAAGATCGCTGATTTTCCACCTAATAAACTGGACTCTGGACTTGTATCTTGGGCAGAAGAGGGCCTGATAACTATACACCAAATGTTTGATGGCGAGATTCTGAAATCCTTTAAACAATTACAAGATATATTTGGCCTGGGCTCGAATGATTTTTACCGATACTTACAATTACGTGATTACATATTGTCAGGTGCTGAAAGAAACATTTTGAGACAACTACCCAGTCCTATTGAACTCTTACTAATTAAAGCCGCTGAATAAAAGTTTAAGGTGAAAATAATATCAAATCTATATAAACATCTACAATCCCACTTGTCTGATAACTCCTTAGACCTGAAGGGAAAGTGGGAGTTAGAGGCTAATACAATCATTGAGGAAAAAGAATGGGAGGAATCCTGTACAAGGGGATTTAAAATTACAAACAGTCCATTATGGAAGGAGTTCAATTGGAAGGTTAAAATGAGATTTTTTAAGACTCCTTTCTCCATATCAATTTATGATAAAACAAAAACCAACTTATGTTGGAGGGATTGTAAGCAATTTGGTGATTATTCACATATCTTCTGGGACTGCCCTGTCCTCAAAGCCTACTGGTTGGGGATCCAGGCAGAGATTCGAGCCATTTTGAAAATCAATTTACCCTTTGAATTTAAAGATTTTATTCTAGATTTGTTTCAAGAGGGAGGTCTGGATAGAAAGAAAACCCAGATACTTCATATTTGCCCGTTAGTGGCGAGAAAAATGATAACACGGCTTTGGCTTCGGCTGCTACCTCCTACTCTCCCTCAATGGCAAGAAAGCCTAAAAAATGTTTATTGGATGGAAAAAATCACTGCGAAGTTTCATTTAAGACTGGACTCGTTTACTGATGTATGGTCTCCTGTCATTGAATATTTTGGCTGGACTTAATTATATTCACAAGGTTTTTTCATTTTATTTATTTATTTATTTTCCTCTATTTTGAACGGTAGTACAATGGTTAAGTTAGTCAGAATTTTAATGGGATTGTAAAGCCATAAAGTTGCTATCAGTTCAGTTAGTTGTTACATCTCTTTGCTGTAACTGTATATGAAAAATTCTTTTTTGTTTAAATAAATGTTGTTCCCAAAAAAAAGTTGTGAACAGAATCGGTGACAAAGCGCAGCCTTGGCGGAGTCCAACTCTCACCGGGAACGGGCCTGAATTACTCCCGGCAATGTGGCCCAAGCTCTGGCACTGGTCATACAGGGACCTAACAGCCCATATCAAAGTACCCCATACCCAGGTCTGGTACCCCATACTCCCAGAGTACCCCCCACAGGGCCCCCCGAGGGACATGGTCGAACGCCTTCTCCATATTCACAAATCACGTGTAGATTGGTTGGGCGAACACACACGCACCCTTCAGAACCCCACTAAGGATATATAGCTGGTCCAGTGTTCCACGGCCAGGACGAAAACCACATTGCTCCTCCTGAATTCGAGGTTTGACTATCCGACAGATCCTCCTATCCAGAACCCCTGAATAGACTTTACCAGGGAGGCTCAGGAGTGTGATCCCACTGTAGTTGGAACACACCCTGCAGTCCCCCTTTTTAAATAGGGGGACCACCACCCTGGTCTGCCATTCCAGTGGAACTGCCCCCGATGGCAGTGATGGCAGTGTTGGTCACGCACTGCTTTCCTCTCGAGGTGCCAGATGGTGGACCAGAATCTCCTCAAAGCCATACAGAAGACTTGCTCCATGGTCTCACCAAACTCCTCCCATGCCTGGGTTTTTGCCTCCGTGACCACTCGAGCCGCATTCCGCTTGGACTGCCGGTACCTGTCAGCTGCCTCTGGAGTCCCACAAGCCAAAAGGACCTGATAGGACTCTTTCTTCAGCTTGACAGCATCCGTAACCGCCGGTGTCCACCAACGGGTTCGACAGGCATCGACGACCTTGCGGCCGCAGCTCCAGCCGGCCTCCTCGACAATGAAGGCACGGAACATGGCCCACTTGGACTAAATGTCCCCTGCCTCCCCCAAACTTTTGGAAGTTCTATTGGAGGTGGGAATTGAAGCTCCTTCTGACCAGATGAGACGACGACAAAGTTGATCATCGAGCTGCGGCCTATGGTGTCCTGGTGCCAAAAAAGCACATATGGACACCTTTATGCCTGAACATGGTGTTCGTTATGGACAATCCACGATGAGCACAGAAGTCCAATAACAAAACACCACTTGGATTCAGATCAGGGAGGCCATTCCTCCCAACCACACTTCTCCATGTCTCACTGTCATTGCCAACGTTAGCATTGAAGTCCCCCAGCAAAATAGAATAGAACAGACCAGGGGTCGCAAACCTTTTAGACACCGTTAGCTACTTTTACACAAAGATCAGAAGAGCTACTGCCATATGATTTATTCACATGGATACTTTCCATGTGTGAATATGCTTACTATATTAAGTAAGTAAGTAGTAACATGCATTGTATTCACAAGTTGCTTTCTCTATTTCAATACATCAATATTCTAAAAAAAAAAAAAAGGAAAGGAAAACGAAAATAGTGACACTCCTGTTTGGAAACTCAAACTAAACAAACTGCTCACGCAACCCAAAGTGCTGTACATAACAATACCACATAAAACACACCCAAAAATGAACATGTTAAAAAGACAATAGACAATAAAAATAATAAAACCTTGAGTAAAATGACAGGTTGAGAGTAAAACCACAACTACACGATCAAGTAATAAAAGCTCAGAAAGGAGTGTTCACATCCGGGTAGACCGGCAATTTTCCGCGCGCAATTGGAGGTATTTTCATCCCTCTTCCCAAGGCGGTCTGCCTTGGGCTGAACCGGTCCAACACACCCACTGCCGACTGATTGGCCAGCTCAAATTCACGCCTACCTTTAGGGGGATAGAATCAGCCAGCGGGGGCTTCCCACATGCGTGATTCATTATCATTCTGTATCCGCGTTATTCTTATGGCCAGTGATGCTTTGTGCGAAAAATGCAAGCAACTTCCAGTCCGCTTTTATTAACAGTCGTGGCCAAAAGTTTTGAGAATGACACAAATATGGGAAATTGAAAAAGTTGCTGCTTAAGTTTTTATAATAGCAATTTGCATATACTCCAGAATGTTATGAAGAGTGATCAGATGAATTGCTCCAGCTCCGGTGGCCTAGCGGTAGAGTGTCCGCCCCGGGACTGGGAGATCGGGGTTCGATTCCCGGTCAGGTCATACCAAAGACTTTGAAAAATGGGACCCAATGCCTCCTCGCTTGACACTCAGCATTAAGGAGTTGGATTGGGGGGTTAAACCACCAAATAGTTACCGAGCGCGGCCATGTCTGCAACTCACCGCTCTCCACCATGGGGATGGGTCAAATGCGGAGATGTAATTTCACTAGTGTGTGATGAATACTTGGGACTTTAACTTTATAGTCCTTCTTTGCCATGGAAATTAACTTAATCCCCAAAAAACTTTCCACTTCATTTTATTGCTGTCATTAAAGGACCTGCCGAGATCAATTCAGTAATGGTCTTGTTACCTCAGGTGAGAATGTTGACGAGCACAAGGCTGGAGATCATTATGTCAGGCTGATTGGGTTAGAATGACAGACTTGACATGTTAAAAGGAGGGTGATGCTTGAAATCATTGTTCTTCCATTGTTAACCATGGTGACCTGCAAAGAAACGCATGCAGCCATCATTGCATTGCATAAAAGTGGCTTCACAGGCAAGGATATTGTGGCTACTAAGGCTACATTCACACTGCAGGTCTTGATGCTCAATTCCAATTTTTTGAGTAAATCCGATTTTTTTGTGTGACTGTTCACATTATAACTGAAATGCGACATCAAACACTCTCCAGTGTGAACGCTTCCCGGCCCCAAAGCGACCCGCATGCGCAGAAGACAAGAAGTCACAGTCAGAACTAGGGGAGGTGTGATGTGAAAGCCTTCACAGACAGTTGAGACACAGGATCACACCTGAGTCTCTCGTTTTGGGGTGGAAACTATTTTACTCCTTATTCCCACCGTCTTCCCGAGTTAGTATTCCCTGAAAATGTTTTGGTATTAAGTTCATTCACGGAATCCCCCCGCCCCGCTGTCACGGAGACCGAGACCGGAGATGCGCTTCGCTCCAGCAGCACCTCCCGCTCTCATGCTTTCTTGTATTTTTAATTCCAAAACTTGACAGGATGTCCCACAGACCCCTGAATCCTTCTGTCAGCACTGCTCTTCAGCGCTCCTCCTGAGAAAAGTCCTGACACGACGCTCACCTCCGCTGAGCAGTGACGTAGGAGGTGGATTTAATGTGACATGACCGCTCAGACTGCAAAAAACTCGGATTGGAGGTGGATTTAATGCGACATGACCGTTCAGACTGCAGTCGCTTTCAAAAAAAGCGCATATGTGTCGCAATCAGTACTACATATTGAAACGACCTGGATCGGATTAGGAAAAATCGGATCTGTGCTGTTCAGACTGTCACAAAAAAATCAGATAAGGGTCACAGGCAAGTCAGCATGCGGATTTGATGCGCTTTTGCCTGCAGTGTGAACATAGCCTAACACTGCACCTAAATCAACAATTTATAGGATCATCAAGAACTTCAAAGAAAGAGGTTCAATTCTTGTTAAGAAGGCTTCAGGGCGTCCAAGAAAGTCCAGCAAGCACCAGGATCGTCTCCTAACGAGGATTCAGCTGCGGGATCGGAGTGCCACCAGTGCAGAGCTTGCTCAGGAATGGCAGCAGGCAGGTGTGAGCACATCTGCACGCACAGTGAGGCGAAGACTTTTGGAAGATGACCTGGTGTCAAGAAGGGCAGCAAAGAAGCCACTTCTCTAGAAAAAAAACATCAGGGACAGATTGATCTTCTGCAAAAAGTATGGTGAATGGACTGCTGAGGAATGGGGCAAAGTCATATTCTCTGATGAAGCCCCTTTCCGATTGTTTGGATCATCTGACAGCTCACAGGGATGGTGGAGGACAGACACCTAACGCTCCCTGATGCTGCATTGGCGTTGCGGTATTGTTTTATAAAAGAGGCTAGTGAAAGCCTAAAGGATTGCTTCCAAACCACTGACTGGAATACACTCTGCAGCATTCATGGAAATGACCTTGAGAGCCTGACCCACTAGCCCTTTCTATAAAACAATGCCGCCAATTTGCTGCAACGTTGATGCGGCATCTGGGAGCCTAAGGTTGTTTATAAGAGCTCAGACCGTGGCGGTAATGTTGCGCAATCATGTCCGTTTTATAAAAGATTACGCGATGGCGGCATAAAGGAGGTATGGGGGCGGTCTCTGCAGTGTCGCGGACTTCCGTGTATCTTGGAAATAACTTGCTTTTTATTGCGATCAAAGCCGCACTCGTGAAGTTTTTTTTTCCACAAGCAGCTACAGGTGTGTGTCCTCCACCATCCCTGTGAGCTGTCAGATGATCTGAGCTGCAGATCAAACGGAGAGAAGCTCCCAGAGCTCCGCATCGCTCCAGTTTATCATCTCAGCTGAGTCTGTTTAGAAAACTAAACTTATGCCCGTGTTTACTTTCATTTTCAATATAGTTCCCGGCCGGAGCTTGGCATTAATTTATTACGTGGTCATGACACCTCCCTCTGTTGCGCCAAGGCTTAATGTGCGTTTATAAGACTGGCGAAGCCGCAATATTACCGCAATATTACCGCAATATTACTATCAAGCGTGGCAGCACGAATGCCGCAAAATTCCCGCTGATTTGCCGGCATGGTGTGTCTTATAAAAAGGGCTACTGTGTCACTGACTGTGAATTCCTGTGTGAAGAATACTGTCCCAACACAGTGAGTGAGGTGTTTCTTGAATAATAAGCCCTGGCTGACCCCTGAGCTCATATCCCTTCTGAATGATAAGAAAAAAGCTTTTATCGCTGGTGACAAGGAGGAGCAGGGATGAGTGCAGAAGGAGCTCAACTACAAAAATGATGTGATGTGAAAACCAAATTCCGGTCCTGGTCTGTACTGACCCAGATGTGGAAGCGCGTTTAGCTCACCAGCTGCATTTGCTGCATGCGACCATGTTGCATTTTCATTTTATTGCAACACAGTAATTTGCAATCTAAAAAGAAAAAACAAAGAAAAAATAGCTATTATTTAAAGATATACGTTTTATGTAAAGATTTAAATAATTAAAACATTTATTTGACAAATTATTCATTACCTGTCCTGGATAACAAGCAAACCAAATCTGATTTATCCTGTTCTGACAAACGTCAGATCTGTATATTGGTAGTAATTTATTTTCAAACATATTCACTTACATAATTATTCAGTCAGCTTTACATCATTTAATCAATTAATTTGATTGAAAAAGGAGTAGGCAGAAGTATGAACTTGTTTAACCCATCTAATTAACATGGAATAAAGAAAATGTATTTATCTGTGTGTAAATGTAATTCAAGTGTCTTCAGTGTTGATGTCGTTGAAGAATTATTTTCGTTTTTTTTTTGTGATGAATGAACTTTTGCGGACTAAAACTAAGCGAGAACGAAAATATACACACCAAAAAAGACTACATTATGACGAATCTTGACCGACATTTTTGTTGACGAATAAGAGACGAAACGAAAATTGACAGAAACGAAAATCCAATCAGAAAACGGAAAAGATGGGCGACCGGAAAAAAGAACCAATCATCATATGGAAGAGGCGGGACTAAATAAGAAAAGAACCAATCAGAGTCTTGAGCCGGCTGTTGTTTGAAAAGGCTAGCGGTAAGCAAACATAAGATGTTTATGCCGGTAAAAGTTATGTCTGAAGGGAGAAAATGCCCGCGGTTGGAAGGAAAAGCTTCAAATATGTCCATCTGAAAAGTATTTGCTTGGTGAGTACACACCTGGGGTTTCCCCTGGTTTTAAAAGTGTTACAGTGTTGTTAGCAGCGAGCGGAGGCGGAGTAGGAGTGGTCACTCAGCACATTACTGCTGGTGCCGCAGCTCAGCGAACCGAACCGAGTTCCCGCACGGCCAGCGCGCTGCGCATCTTGTTATCTGATCATTTTTCTTTTCTTGGCGCTGCTACAGATGATATAATCAGTGTTCGGTGTTCTCGTGGTGTTTTTGAGGGGAAACGTTCAGGTGTCCCACCTTGATAAATCAGTCTAAGCACAGTCTAAGAAAACAATTCTTACCTTTAGTTTATATATTTGTATTATAAGAGTAACACCTTTTAATGTTTTGATGGTATGTCTTATTGTATTGGTGGTATTAGTCTTATTTTAGTCGACTAAAATTAAAACTAATTGGATGACTAAATTGTGACTAAAATTAAAAAGAATTTTAGTCAAAAGACTAAGACTAAAACTAAATTAAAAATTCTTGTCAAAATTAACACTCAGTGCGTTTACATGCGCATCAGAAAAGCGAACTTTTGCCCTAAAAAGACTAAGGTCGGGTTTTTTAAATGCATGTAAACGCGTTAGTCTGGCTGACAGTGAACTTCTTCTAATCGGGCTGAAGCACCCAGATAATGCAGTAGTTATCGGACTTCGTTCTGCATGTAAACGGGGAAGCCGAGCTGACCCGAGTGGACACTCGCGTTCCGGAAGTGACGCGACCGCAGTAGCGCTCGTCTGATAATATCACCGCCACAACGTAACACGCGTAACAACATCTAACAGCGCAGTACGTACCAATAAGCTGTGCTGCAGCGTTGTTGTTGTCCATTCTTTCATCCACGGTGCATATCCTGTTTCAATTCCATCTCATTTACTCCCGCCAGCGTTTGTTTACAAGTTGTGTTGCTACAAGCTAACCGGAAGTGACGCGGCGCAGTAGCGCTCGTCTAATAATATCACCGCCACAACGTAACACGCGTAACAACATCTAACAGCGCAGTACGTACCAATAAGCTGTGCTGCAGCATTGTTGTTGTCCATTCTTTTATCCACGGTGCATATCCTGTTTCAATTCCGTCTCATTTTCTCCCGCCAGCGTTTGTTTACAAGTTGTGTTGCTACAAGCTAACCGGAACAATGCCCGACATGAAAGGGCGCATGTCGCCACCTACTGTACCGGAGTGGAACGAACTTCATTTGAGAGGTCAGTTTTCTAAAGCACATGTAAACGAGGATAAAGAAGCTTATTATCATAAGTTCGACCAGGATCGACTTAGATGTTGATACTGCACATGTAAACGCACTGACTGCTTCCCATTATAGCTCATGTTGATTTTGTCTGAGTCACGACATAAAAATCCTGCAGTTCCACTAAAAAAGCAATTACCTGCAAACAGCTCTCCTTGACAGCCTGTTAGCGCTGCTCCCAGTCCTGCTTCCTCTGTTGGCAGAGTTCAGACACAGGTTAGCTCCTGTAGCTGCAAAGTCTCTGGTGTTCCACAGATTCCTGAATAATTAGCTAATAACAGAAACAGCAATAATGCACATTTCCATGCAACCAGTAATTAATGTAGTGAGATGAGGCTTTAACACACCATCTCTGCAGCGGTCACTTAGCCCTAAAGCATTCCCTGTCCTGTAGGCTAGCACAGTAGCAGCTAGCTAGTGAGCTAACGTCTGGTTAAAGCCAACTTAAAAACTATCACTTGGCTGAACTTACAGATTAACTAAAAGTGCCTAAGAAAAGATCAAATATATTTTCAATACTCACTTTAGATCCTCAGTAGACACTACAGACAGCAGAAATAACGTGTCTGGAGCTCAAAGTACGCATCTACCCATGTTTGGGAAAAAAAGTCCTGGAGGCTACGACACTTCCGGGTCACTGAACTGTCACTCATGAGAAACCACTGTCCTATGGGAAAAGACTACTCAGAAGTCCCACTCGCCCGAGAGGATTGTGTCAGAATTGCAAACAAAAAGTCAGGAAGCGTAACTGCATAGCTGGCAGTGAGAGCAAAGTTCTGAGCAGCGAGAATGAAGTAAAGGAAACTGATAACAAAAATACATACAGTAGAGTCAAGAAGGAAATGGACAAATACCTAATTACTACTTTTAATAAATGAATTGCAGTTAGTAACGTTTAATTTTGAAACCATTTTTTATTTTTTCAATGATTTTTTTCTCTCTCAAATTCTTAATTTTTGTTTGACCTTTTAAGGGTTTTTCTTGATCATTTATGCACAAAAATAATCCCATTAGAGTGGAGGTGTCAGCAGCAGCACACCGCTGCGCAGCCGGAGCACATTAGTAATCAGCGCTCCTGCCCCTTTATATACAAAAGGCGGAGGAGGAGACGCAAGTCTTTGACTGAGACAGCAAGAGTCAGAGACACTGGAGTGAGCAGATGGTGCGTTCCTGTTGTCCTCGGAACTCGGAATTTCCGACCAGGAAATGACGTAACAAGCTCGTTTTGCATTCCAGATTCTAAGTTGGAAAAAAATGGACACCGCCAGTAAAGCAGCGTGTGTTGTTGCTCTGTATGAGTACAAAGAACTAATGAAGTGTTCTCTGCACCTAATGTCCCTCGAGGAGGAATGCAGGAAACGTGTCACACACAATTGGCAGTTGCCACATAAAACCAGAAAAAAACATTAAAAATCAAACGTCAAAACGACCAGGAACAGTTAAAAAACCATAAACACCAGTAAATTTCGGCAGCAATGCTGACGTTTTCAGCAACGTAATTATTGATGACAAGAATAAAAAACAACTCGGTGCTGTTAAATAGCAAAACGAAAGAAAGCAGAACATAAAAAAGATGAAAAAAATAAAGACAACAACTTACCGGTAGCACTGGGCACGGCCATCTTTAAAATGGTGATCTCGGGGTCTTCTGAAACAAACGAGCCCGCAGCTTGGAATTCCGAGTTCATTGTGTCATTTCCGGTTAACTTAACTCGGAAAAATGAGTTCCAAGGACAACTGGAACGCACCATTACAGTCACAGCCAGGCTCTGAATTACAGAGGCTTCCGGGGGAGCCCAGTGAGACGCGTGTGTGTGTGTGGGGGGCTATTTTGCCATGGCCCCCAAAACGTCTTGAAACATCCCTGGGTGTGGGACTGAGTTTTGAAGGTGATCTGAACTGTATCAAGTATATAAATTCAATTATATTAAATTCAGTTTATTTCTATAGCGCCAAATCATGACAAGAGTTGTCTCAAGGCACTTCACAAAGTAAACATTCCCATACAGTTCAGCTCATTAAGCCAATCAGTAAAAAAGTTTCCTATATAAGGAACCCAGCAGATTGCATCAAGTCACTGACTAGCGTCAGTATCTATACAACAATTCTCATACTAAGCAAGCATGTCGCTACAGTGGAGAGGAAAACTCCCTTTTAACAGGTAGAAACCTCCAGAGGATCCTGGCTCAGTATGAGCAGCCATCCGCCATGACTCACTCAGTGCATTTACATGCACATCAGATAACCAAAGTATTGCCCTAAAAAGACTCACGTTGGTTTTTTAAATGCATGTAAACGTGGATAAAGACTACCAGCTTATTATCATAAGATCGACCTGGATTGACTTAGATGTTGATACTGCACATGTAACAGAGCAGGGACACACACACACACACACACACACACACACACACACTGGTGGAGTGGGTGGGGAAAACAGGTTTTTATACTGACCCTTATTATGCATGGTTTAGTTGGCCATTTCTCAGGTCTTCTGGGACATTTTAAGCTCCATCAAAATATTATGTGCTTTATAGAGGCTCAAAGATCAGTTTTAGATTGCTGATTAACTGCATTCTATATAGCTATATAAAAAAATAAATAAATCAAAAATTTATTCTGACGGGCACATAACTGGTTTTATGTTTATTACATCTACCAGCCACTAGAGGGCACCGTTGTGGTAAAAATCCGCTCGGCAAGATGAGGCTGGGACTGTGTAAAATGGCGGACTTGACAAGTCAAGCAGCTGATTCTGTGCCCAGAAGACGTTCTAACAGTAAATACTGTTGTAAAATAAACTTATTAGTAGAAATTAGTCCTTACTCTGTATGATTTGTCACTGGACATGGTGCTGGCTGGTCACATAATGTGTCAGCAGTGAACCAACACCCTGACTGCTGGAAAATTTGTTCTGTTGTTGCGATAACACCTCTGAACACTAGAGCTCACCAGAGTCTCCGTGTTCCATATTCAACCTTTAAGATTCAACGGTTGGTTGAAAGAATTTAAAAACTGATCAGGTTCAGAAATGATGTGCATCCACTGTCATGAAATCGGCCCAAAAAATCTGCAGCATTTATAGGCCATCAGCTGACCATGACCACCACCTATAGGCATCGGTATCGGCAATAGAAAAACCAATATCGGTCGACTTCTAGTAATGAATGTATGGTCACGCTCTCAGAATAAATTCACACGCTTTTGGTGACTTGACCCAGAAATAACCTTCCTTGTTGAGAGCAGAACTAGAAATAAAGTAGAGATGTGTACCTCTGTGTTGTGCAGCTCTAGGGTGGTGTGGTTGTAGTGGGTGTGGTCGTCCACCCTCTGATTCACCACAGCTATGTGTCCATAGACCTCCTGTCCCCCTTCCTCCAGGGGCCAGTACTGTCCACACTTCCTCCGACTGCCCTCGTCTGTCCTGTAGCACGAAGACAAGGTACACTTAGCCCAATCAGTTCTGACCGCAGCTTCCTTTTTTGTGGCTCTTCACTATAATTACCTGGTTGTCATAACGATAATGAGAACATTTTGTTCCCAGACCATCCTCCAGAAGTCTCCATAGGTCCTTTCTAGTGGTCCTGCAGAAACAGAAGAGCCACAGCTTTAAGACGTTCCCTCAGGTGGATTGTGGGTAATTCTGTTTAAAAATAGATTGTGACGTAACGTCACAAAGAACTCTGGGACTCCTTATCCCCTTTCCAAAGTTGGGTAATGTCCATGACCACATGAAACAGCTGGAAAGGGAAACAGAAAGCGGTGGTAGCTTTTATGTGGAAGAGCGGATTTTACCTGTGTGGAGCAGATCAAGAAAAGCATGTATATTTGTTCAGAATTTACTCAGAAATTATTTAGATTAAAAATGAATTTAATGCTAAATGATCTGTAGGACTATAGCTCTGGGTCACTCACTCATACACACACACACACACACACACACACACGCACACAAAATTAATTGGGATTTTAATGTTTAACAAATGAATTTATAGGTCACACACATATTAAATGGTTAGCTTCTGCTAGCTGAGACGTTCTCTGCTGTTTCCTGAATGCTAAACCAACAACAGCCTTCCCCGTCGTGAGTCAAGATGGGTGAGTCCATGAATGTTCAGTGACAGTGTGACGTAGATCTGTCAGGATTTTCTAATCCTAGAGTTTCACTGTCTATTTTCTATCAGAAGCTAATGCAGGAGGTAGGTGGAGGAGACTATTTTCATGTTCAGCCTGCATGAAAACATGGTTTTTCAGTGAACCACAACTTTATTTATTATTTATGAGTTTTCAGACCTCCAATTCAGTGTCTTTAAGAAGAAATAACAATTCACAAGAACAAAAAATAAAAATGATAAAAAAAACATCGTAATAAAAAATGGGGGAAAAGGAAAATTTTTGATTAAAAAAATGTGAAGGAAGAAAAAAAATTAATAAGAAAAAGGTAATTACGAGATCCCATTAACTCATTAACTGCCAGCCGTTTTCTGATCAGAAAGCCCCTGACTGCCAGCATTTTTGAGCGTTTTTACTGTTTTTTGAAGAGTCACAGAACATTGTGCTCTATGATCATGTAAACGCCAAAACTACCAAAAGAAAGAGTAGACTCACTTCTTACATCAGGAAGAATCGCTGTATTTCTAGCGTTATCCATTCGTTCACAATCTGGTGCCCAACCGCCGCTCCAGACGCATTTCCGGTTCGGTGCATCGTTTTTTTCACAGCAGCGGCCCAAAACAAACTCGTAATCCATTGATTTTCCGCTTCCTGATCACGTGATGTGTGACATACATGGATGAAGATCCGCTTTAGACACGTGATGTTTGTTCTCACGGTGCGGGGGCTTGCTCTGACGCCCACCCTGTAAAAGAAGCGAAATGACGACTATAGTCGTCATTGGCAGCCAGCGGTTGGATTTGAAAAGACGACTTTAGTCGTCAATGGCAGGGAATGAGTTAAAAACAGAATTGACAGAAACAGCAGCATGAAGAGAAGGTAGTGAGGAACAAGAGGATGAACAGAAGGTCACACCAAAGCCAGCCTGAACAGGTGAGTCTTCAGCTGCTTTTTAAAGGAGACCACTGAGTCCACTGATCTCAGGCTCAGAGGGAGAGAGTCCCAGAGTCTGGGGGCCACAGCAGCAAATGGTGATTTTGGGTGGGGGAGAGGGCCACCCTTGAAATCTGATTGGCCACCCCAGGCCTGATAGGTTGATTCTGCAGTTTGTAATTTTAAAATAAATACCTATCAGTGAAAGCTACAGCTCACATTAGTTGCAGATCTAGAATCCAAAATACAAGCATTCATTGAGAAAGAACTTTTGTAGCCATCAGCAACTTTCTAGAAATAAATACCTACTCCAGTCCAGTAGGTGGCAGACACACACGTAACAGTTGGTCCGCGGCACGGGCACCTCTATAAAAGATCTGAAAGCAACGCCTGAGGCTCAGTTACCACTGGTATTTTTTAGCAGTTTAGAGAAGAACATCCACACTACATCATCTGCTTGGCTAAAGTCTTTTGTGAAGTGCTACGTTGGTTTATTCCATTTTCTAATTGTAAATCTACATTTTATTTGTTTAGGTCATGAAACTTTAGCTGTTAGTAAGTTAGCTTGGGCTGCTAGCTCACTAGCTAGCTGTAAGCCTGATGGAATTGAGTGTTTTCAGCTATTTTAACATTAGGCCGTTTCCACTATTGGAACTTCAGAGTAAATTAGTAAAATTATTTAACCCCCCCCATAACAACGTAATTTACTGGGCTTTGTTGTCTCACAGAACATCATAAAAAACGGCGCTTCTTCTGGTCATTGAACGTCACACAGCCGCTGTTCCGGACGTCCTACTCAGTTAAATTATGCCGTAATTTGACAGAATACAATTTAAAATGTTATTTAATGTTCGCGGATGTACTGTTTGATGGTGTTATATGTCGTGGCCATGATATTATCAGAAGACCGCTTCCATGGTGTCGTTACTTCCGGAAGGCGAGTGTCCAACTGATATCCAACCGACTGAGCCATTTACATGCAGAGGAAGTCAGATTCCACCTGGGCACACATTCAGCCAAACTAATGTGCATTTAAAAACCGACATCAGTCTAGTCAATTTACTGATGTGCATGTAAACACACTGAATGATGTCATTCATCGCCGAAGCAGTGGTGATGTGCTGATGATTTGGCAAAGTCCTGAAAGGGCTAAATTTGAGAAGCTGAGAGGACAAAGCTAATGTATCTCCTAGTTAATTTTCCCCCTCCCAGAAATTTCTTGAAACTCCTAAAGTGGAAATATGGCTATTCAAGACACTAAGAAGTCTATTAAAATGCTCCAATTTAAAGTGACCTGGTTTATTTAAGAACTCCCATACTCTTATGAAGTTATTCTCTCTCTAAATGTTGTCTTTTACAGTTAGTCTCAGATAAACAATTCTTACAAAACATATAAATTGACGTAATGTCTATGCACTTATTATTGATTGCTATCATTCCCACAGTTATAATTAACAAAAGTCATGAAAAGACAGCGGGATATTGAAAGTTCCTTCAAGAAAAGAAAGGTGTCAGAATCAACCACTGCTGAAGAGCAGTCAGCTTCCTCTACCCAACAAGGTAGGTCATGTTCACATAGTCTGTGTGTCACAGATAAACATAAATCCAGTCTGTTGTTTTAGATTTATGTTTCTGGTGCCTCTCTTTGTAGAAGGAACATCAACTTCTTTGGAGCAGTCAACAGTGTCAGAAGGCCCTTCGATTCATCACGGTAATTTAAATTTGAACCTGGATTTATGTATTCTGATTATCTTGAGCAACAGTTTAAAATATCTTAGTTGAGAACTGTTTCCATCTGAAGGCATGTAAATAATATAAAACACAACTGTAAAGATAAAGCTGTATACACTAGGAGTTATGTATTAAACTGAAACTTTTTTATCATCCTCAGGTCATTTTTTTAGTGAGGAAAATGATTCTGTGGGCATATCAATACCTGATGCTGATGGCTCTGAGGTTCCTTCTGCTGCACCAGCTGGACCCCATGGTATTAATGAATATTTACTCTCTTTCTCACACACACAACCCTGTAAAATGGGGACTTTTAATCTGAGTTTTTGTCAGATCATTAACTTTTTCATCAATATTGTTTATATATATTTTTATTTTTTAACTGACAAAAATTTTGTGTACTTTTCAGATATTTCCCAGTCTGTAGCAGCAGGTCCAATTCAGCCACAGCTGAAAGCCTTTCCTCGTGTAATGCAAGGCCATCGGAAAAGATGCTTCAACAATGACTGGTACAAACAGTATCCTTGGCTTGAGTATTCCCAAAGGCAAGACTCCTCTTACTGTTTTGCTTGTAGACATTTCTCTCTTCCATCTGTTTTCACATCATTGGGTGGATTCTGCAATTGGGAAAAAAGCTATGTATAAAGATGCAGGGTTTAAAGTACACGAGAAGTCTGAATGTCATGTCAATGCCATGTTCGCATGGGGGGAACACAAGAAGGCAGTCCTCTCTAATTCTTCTGTCCGTGAGGAAAAAGGTCCAAGAAAATCAGAACTACATTAAAACTGTTGCTGAAGTACTTCTTTTAACTGCAACACAAAACATTGCCCAAAGAGGTCACGGTGAGGTGGATAATAGAGGAAACCTTTTAGAAATATTAGAATTAATTGCAAAGCATGACCCTGTGGTTAGAAAAAAAATAAGAGGAAAACAGAATGCAAAGTACACAAGTTCAATGATACAGAATGAAATCTTGGCATGTCTTGCCAATATGATCCGTGAAGACATTACTCAAGAAGCTAAGTGCTGATGAGACCAAATACTTAAAAAAGACAGAACAGATCTCACTGGTACTCCGTTATTACTATAATGGAGCTGTACATGAAAGTTTTCTTGACTTTCAACAAGCAACTAAGTTGGATGCAGAAGGACTTAAGGACAAAATAGTTCACTGTTTGGAAAAATATGGACTTGAGTACAGATCTAACCTTGTTGGGCACGGTTATGATGGAGCATCTGTGATGAGTGGGAAGAATTCTGGGGTTGCAGAAAGAATAAAAGCTGAAGCAAAGCACTCTGTCTATGTACACTGCAATGCCCATTGTCTCAACTTGGTACTTGTTGGTACTGTGAAGGCTGTTCCTGAAGCTGATTGCTTTTTTTCATTGTTGCAAAAGATTTGTGTTTACATGTCTGGGTCTCATGTGCATCAGAAGTGGCTTGAAATTCAAAAAGAAATGTATAAAGGTCAGCCAAGGGAGTTGCAGAAGCTGAGTGACACCAGATGGGCATGTAGATACATAGCCTGCAAAAATCTTATGGATTGTTTACCAGCTGTGCTTCATGTTCTGTGGGACATTGCTTAAAAAAATATGGGAGAAAGATCTGTCGATGCCAGAGGTTTACTTGCTCAGATAGACCTAAGCTTTGTTTGTCTTCTTGCAAGTCTCCAAAGACTCCTTGGCGATGCAAAGCTGCTTTCTGACACCCTCCAGTCTCCCTCACTTGACTTGGGTATGGCAGTGGATTTGGTGAATGCTCTCAAAGACTCCTTTCAGGATCTTCTGTACGTTCATTCTGTGTATCTTTTACTTAATCGTTTTACATTTTGTTCTTTTTAATATCATCCACTGTACTGAGTCATTTATTGATATTTTGTGGAATGATGTAGTTGACACTGCCACACAGTGTGAGATAGCAATTGAAAATGCAGAGAAGAGATCTCAAACAGTATCTTCCAGACTTAGTGGGTCTATCATCACATCTACAGTAGGTCAGTACAAATGCACAATCAGGGACAAGGATTCTTTTTGGGTGAATATTTTCTACCCCATTGTGGACTCAATAATTGGAGAAATAGAAAAACGTTTCTCCAAAGACCGCTGTGACATCATGAGAGGAGTACAAGCTCTGATTCCAAAAAGTTCAAGTTTTCTTGAAAAAGAAGAAGTCTGTCACTTAGCAGGATTTTATAAGAGGGATCTTGAATATCTAAGTCATGAACTCCACCAAACAAGAAGGCTTTTGGAAAGAAAACAAAGTGGAATGAAGCCACTTTCAAGTATTGTGGAATTTGCAGTATTTCTTGAGCCTCACAAGGATGTTTTTCATTAACTTTTTCAACTCTGTAAGATAGCCATTTCACTACCAGTAAGTACAGCAGCCTGCGAGAGAAGCTTTTCAGCTCTTAAACTAATCAAAACCCATTTGCACACAAATATGTCTAATGACAGACTGAGCAACCTGGGTGTCCTTAGCATTGAGGCTAGAAGAGCAAAGTCACTTGACATGGATCGGTTCGTACGGGTTTTCTCCAGCAATCACCAAAACAGGAGAATTTATTTATTTTAGGATGGATAAATGCACATTTTTGTATTGTTCATATGTATGATAAATATATCAACTATTTGTACAATGTTTTTAAGAAAAATGCATAACCTGTTTTTATAAATAAACAGACCTTCTGACTTGGACCTACAGTTAATGGGCATGGCCGTATAAGTGATACCCTCTGCTTGTACGCTACTCAGGGGTTCACTTTACGGAGGAAGCAGGGTAAAACGGCCAGACAAATGTAGGCAGGACCTAGGCGTGTCCCCTCATCACCAGCTTAAATAAAATCCTTAGCAGGTCCTGAGTTGGTTAATACTCATCAAGTCTAAGGATTTTCGGACGCTAAAAGACGTAGAGCTGGTCACAACCCCTCACACAACACACTCCCAAGTCCTGCTTGCCTCTCCTGTCACTGACACCACGTCACATCCGGTAAGCTGCTCTCTTCAAAATAAAAGGCTCACAAAAGTGGGTTACAATAGTTTTAAAGTACTGTAATGTATACAATATTGACGAGGTAGCCTACTTTATACTATTTTACGTTTACCGATACATTGAAAAGGCACTTTAGAAGTGACATTTGTTTGTCTCTGAACATATTATTATACACTGGACTACAAGTAATACATCTGAAAAGTTATATTATTGCATGAGTAAAATAAATGTAGGAAATTTACGATTTTGTTAAGTGGACCGCAACCGGACCGAAACCGTGACCCAAAAACCAAGGTACGGACCTGACCGTGGGGAAAGTGGACCATTGCATCCTTACTGAGCAGTGAGTCTGTTTTGTTTGTGTGCTCGTGTGTGCACGCTTGTTAATGACTAATTTTTCCAACTGAGAAACACAGAGGGCGCACTCAGGGGGGTTGTGGTGTCAATCACTGCCTCAGTGCCGCTCTCTTGGTCCTCCAGGCAACACCTATTTTCGAAGTGTGGTTGAAAAAAGTTTCCACCCATGGTGTTACTCACGCTTTAACAACATAGAGCTTTCAATGTTCTTGGCAGTGGGGGCCCATCCATAGGGGGCACTGCCCCACCAGTGTCACAGGAAGAGGAAGAAGAAGATGATAGGAATCACAAAATATTTTTACAACACCTTGAAAATTAAACTAAACGAGCTATATATTATGCAGAGTATAAGTGCTGTGTATAGTCTGTATTTAAGTGTAGTTTAAAAATGTTCTCTTACTCTTTTACATAGACATACATACTCTTTTACCACTACTGAAAGGTCATGTGATGTATTTCCTGCTCCTTTGGGGTGCAAAAATCTTTACCATAGAGCTAAGCTACAACTGGCACATGTGCGCTGGATCCTTCTCCAATACAAAACATAGGAGAGCCTTCAGGTGCAGAACTTTGCACCTGAAGCATTCGCAGAGTCTCAGCTCAAATCAGAACGTTCAACTGGAAGCTCTCCACAGTCCAATTTTTTCCTGGACAGAAGATGCCAGGTTAGTTGGCTGTGCCAACACCTGTGATTTGTTGGGTTTCTCCTCCTTGTGCTGCCTGGATTCAGACAGGTATTACAGATTACAACTGAAAACACATTGTAGTTTTGTTTTATTTTAATCTTTTACAGTTTTTCTCGATTGCTAAGACACATTTCTTGAAAGCTGCTCTCCCTTTCTCTAACCTGTGAACACAAAACCCAATTTTCAAGCTACATTCACAAAACCTCAGACTCTTCTTGCAAAACCAAACTTTCACCTCAAAACAGTTCAGTCTGTGCTCAAAACTGAATTATGTTGTCAAATTGTGCCCCGAGTGAATCAAAATGACAGTTCCTTCTGAATAGTCACTAAACACTACGTAGAAAAATAGAAAACACAATGCTCAGGACATGAAGCTGAGAAATAAATGTTTATTGTTCACTGTAGGTGAAATGCATGTTGCAAAACAAAAATAACTGCATTTAGCACTTATACAAAAAGGCAAAACAGAAATCTTGTGCATTTACATGTAGCACGTGCAAAAACAAACAGAAATCTTATGCGTTTGA
Source organism: Aphyosemion australe (assembly GCA_006937985.1). NCBI lineage: Eukaryota > Metazoa > Chordata > Actinopteri > Cyprinodontiformes > Nothobranchiidae > Aphyosemion > Aphyosemion australe. Next base: position 609,121 of record SSNS01000296.1, on the reverse strand, counting down.
CACTTCTGTACAGTGCCCATATAAAAAATAAAGTACAAAAATATACAAATACTAAGTGCAAAGAGCAAAGATTCCAGTACGTACAGGTTGGCATATTATCCAGACACATTCAATGTTGATTACGTAGTGATAGACTGTAGTGGCCTAAATCACTTTTTCTGTATCACTTACAAAACTAGATCTATTTCTACAGAGGGGTTTTCAACTGGATGCAATGGAAAGACCCCATGAATACATCTATAAGGATGAAGCACTGTGTATGTTCCCTCACATCATTAGCCACAAGTGTGATCAACTTTTAGTTGTTGGGTTCAGGTGGTGACACCTGTGCTTTACTTGTGATTGACTTTTGTTACCTGTGCTCACCATTATGCAGCACAGGTGCATCACAATGAAAATGTGTTGGCAAGTGGAGTCTAAACAGTTGAAACTGAGCATTTGGTTCAGACAACAGGGTTTAGTGTTTCAGCAATTGAGAAAAACTGTAAAATAATGTGATGAATAAGAATGGTACTTTGGCGTACCCTAGTGGTGATATGTGGTTAGAGCTCATCTGAAAACTAACTTGCAAAAATGCACCCCACCAAAAAATTATTTCACCAGCCGCCACTGATCGTTGGAGAGACATGGCTGCATGTTTTCAAATATCCCAAACATTTCTATCACTACAAATAGATAATGGCAACAAACAGAGACGTGAAATGACGAACGGCAGATTAGATATATGGGAACAAAGATATTTCATGGAGATTATCACAAATAACTGAAAATGCATTTTTCCTATCATTAAATTTAAAAGCCAAACAAGATGAAGAACCAAGACAACTTGGCAATAAATGATCTAATACAATTAAACATTTAAACTATGATTTAAAAATACATATGTTCATATGTTTATTGGTGTTTTAGATTAGCGATTTCAGTGATGATAGCAGAATCACACCGTGACTACTTAGAAGGTAGACAAATTTATGATATTCATAACGTTTCTTTCAGGGTTAGAACGCCGTAGTTTTAGAAATCACAAGACTCTAGCGGGGGCCTAAATCAAATTATCAATCAATCAACGTTTATTTGGTTATTTTTAAAGATAGAAAAAGAAAAGAAAACACAATACAATAATTACAAGTAATAACCAAAAGGTGTAGGCTGAAGCCTAGCTTTTTATGCCTACCCTTATTACG
>SSNS01000296.1:558916-606718 GCA_006937985.1 Aphyosemion australe | reverse complement strand
TTTTTTTATTATCAATTGCTTTAGATATTCCCTCTACCATGTTTATTACTGCCATTGCTGTAGATCTTTTTTGTCTAAAACCATACTGTTGCTCACTTAGTAAATTATATTTTTCAATGAAATGGTCCAATCTGCTAACAAATATTTTTTCAATTATTTTGGAGAACTGGGATAACAGAGAGATTGGCCTGTAATTGGATGACAGTTTTTTTTCACCTGACTTAAAAATAGGTATAACTTTAGCTATTTTCATTTTACTGGGAAAAATGCCTGTTTTAAATGATTGATTGCATATGTATGCAAAGGGTGTTGCAATACATTCTATAATGCTTTTTATTAATAACATGTCAATTCCTTCAGAATCTTTTGACCTTTTGTCTTTACATTTTTGTACAATGGAAATTATTTCATTTTCATCAGTATCCTTAATAAACATTGTATCTTTGTTCGCAGGTATGTATTCAGTAACGTCCATTTTAACTTTGGGTTTTTCTATTTTATTTGCTAGGCTGGTCCCAATATTTACAAAATAATCATTTAGTGCATTTGCAATTTCTCCATGATTATATATAAGATGCCCATTTTCACTGGTCAGAGCCTCTATTATGCTTTTTTTCCCCTCATTATTATTAATAATGCTTTTCAATATTTTCCATGTTCCTTGTGTATTATTTTTGTTCTGTTGTAATAATTTATCAAAGTGTTCCTTTTTATTAATCCTAATTATGGTTGTTAATTTGTTTTTATATTTCTTGTATCTGTTTTCAGCCTCTTTTGTTCTAGTTTTTATGAATATTTTGTATAGAGTATTCTTCTTTTTGCAAGCATTTTGTAGCCCCTTTGTCATCCATGGCTTGGTATTAAGTTGTTGCTTCTGTTTTTTAATTGGACAATTTTTATTATATAGTTCAAGTATTTTTTCTAGAAGGATTTCAAACGCTTTACTTGGATCACTATGTTTATATAATTCTTCCCAGCTTTCATGCTTTAAATCCGCTTTAAAAGCAGTGATGGATTCTACGGTTCTATATCGGGTCAGTTTGGGCTCTTCAACGTTTATATTATTGCCTATATTTTTCAAGGTTTGTATGATGGCAAAGACTGGAAGATGGTCACTAATATCGTTGATAAGTAAACCACTCGTTATTTTATTTTCTCTTTTATTTGTGAATATATTGTCTATTAGTGTTGCTGAGTCTACTGTTATTCTAGAAGGTTTTGTAATTAGAGGAAATAAGTTAGTGGTGTACATTGTATTTATAAAGTCTGTTGTTTTTACATGTTCACTTGGATTTAACAGATCTATATTGAAATCGCCACAGACTATTATTGATTTTCTGTTATTTACTTTGTCATATAACTCATTTACTTTATCTATGAATGTCTGGAGGCAACTTCCAGGTGTTCTGTAGATACATGAAACAATTATATTTTGAGATTTTTCAACATTTATTTCCAGCGTTAGACATTCATAGGTATTTTCAAATAGCAACCCCACCTCCTTTTTTATTCCTCCTATTCATTGTATATAATTGATATCCGTCAAATTCCACTTCAGTAACATTATCCCTGTCTAGCCAGGTTTCAGATATGGCTATTATATTGAACTTCTTAAAATTTTTCAAGTATTCCTTTATTTTACAAAAATTTTTGTTTAGACTTCTGCTATTGAAATGTATTATTGACAGGGCCCCATCTATTTCCACCTTTTTATTAAAGGATTCCTCTGTATAGTAATCACAGTTATTTGTAGTGTTATAGAAATAGTTTTCTGGATCTATGTAATTGTCTAATTCGTATACTTTATCTTCTGTATGGTCAGTGGTTTGTGTCATCATCATCATTGTTATGGTTTTTTCTGCCTGGGTTCACTTTCGTAGTCACTCATACTTTTCCAGTTCAACATGAGGTTAACTAAGAAACAACATCAAGAATTAATATTAAAGATAAAATACCTGCGTCTGCACCTTAAAGATGCCTGTTTTTGCCACAGGCATTCTGGACCACCTGTAAACGGTTCAGGGAGGTTCTGCTCAGACAAGTTAAAAGCAAGTTGGGACTTAGTTCAGCAATGTTCCTGAGATGGAAGAAGGAAGAGCGAACAAGAGAACTGACATGGGAATCTAGGGTGAGAGATGCGTCGAAGGTCACACCAAGATTCCTGACAGAGGGTTTGGTGTGAGAAGCAAACTGACCAAGAGTCTCTGACTTTGGGAACCAGCTCGTCTGGGGCACAGATTAGGATCTCAGTCTTGTCATTATTCAGCTGTAGAAAGTTCCCAGCCATCCAGTTTTTAATAGAGTCTAAGCAGCTGTGCAACAGCTGCAGCTTAGACATCTCATGGGGATAAAAGGAGATGTACAATTAATAATACACTGAGCATAAATATATGCTGTCTAATCAGCCCCTTGATATGTCACACCTGTGAGGTGGGATGGATTATCTTGGTAAAGGAAACGTGCTCACTAACACACATGTAAACAGATTTCACAACAATATGTGAGAGTCATGGGTGTTTTGTGCATGTGGACAAAGTTTCAGATGTTTGAATTCAGCCCATGAAAGACAAGTGTTGCGTTTATATTTTGTTCAGTGTAATAATAATAATAATTCATTTTATTTATAGGTGCTTTTCATGGTAAGTTAAAGTTAAAGTCCCAAGTCATCATCACACACTGGTAAAATTACATCTCCGCATTTGACCCATCCCCATGGTGGGGAGCAGTGAGCTGCAGCAGTGAGCTGCAGCTGTGGCCGCGCTCGGGAACTATTTGGTGGTTTAACCCCCCAATCCAACCCCTTAGTGCTGAGTGTCAAGCGAGGAGGCATTGGGTCCCATTTTTCAAAGTCTTTGGTATGACCCGACCGGGAATCGAACCCCAATCTCCCTGTCCCGAGGCGGACACTCTACCACTAGGCCACCGGAGCTGTACAGGAAAGATCACAACATAGTAAAACAAAGTAAGATCCCCTAAAGTAAATCAATACAACAATTAAAAAGCAATAAAAAACGTTAAAAAATGACAACTGAGATTCACAAACAAAAAGCAGTTTTGAACAAGTAAGTTTTGAGATGTGATCTGAAAAGTAAAATGGAGTCAATGTTGCGAATCTCTTGGGGAAGAGAATTCCAGAGGTAAGGGGCAGAGTGACTGAACGCCCTGGCCCCCATGGTCGACAAACGATAAGGAGGCACTAAGAGATGGATGGAGGAGGAGGATCTGAGACTACGTGTGGGGATGTTAATTTGCAGCAGTTCACAGTGATATGTAGGGGCGAGGTAGTTGATGGCCTTGTAAGCAAGAAGAAGGAATTTAAAATCAGTTGGATGTCATCTGCGTAAAGATGGTAGAAGATTCCTTTAAAAGAGCTCAAGATGTGCTGGAGAGGGAGCAGATAAAGGAGGAAGAGTAGAGGGCCCAGCACAGATCCTTGAAGATGGCCACAGAGAAGGAACACTGACAGATAAGAGGAGAACCACTCCAGAGCAGTTCCTGAAAGGCCTACCCGGTCTCAGCCTATCCAGTAGCAGGTGATGGTCAACATGGCTGCAGTCAGGTCCAGCAGAACCAACACAGAACAGTCTCCTGCATCACTGTGAGTCAGAAGGTCATTAGAGACCCTGAGAAGAGCTGTTTCAGTAGAATGAGCTCTACGGAAACCTGACTGGAAACTATCGTAGAAGTTATTTTCATCAAGAGCAGCTATGAGTTGTTTAGCCACAACTTTTTCCAAGATCTTGGAAATGAACGGAAGTTTAGAGATGGGTCTGAAGCTGCTATGGAGCGTTGGATCAAGATTGGGTTTTTAAAGAAGTGGGTGGATTACAGAGCACACTGGGAACAATGAACTGAAAAGCATTTTTAAACAAAGATGAGGGTAAGATGTCGAGGGGGCATGCAGATGTTTTCATAGCGGTAACTAGCTTGGTTAGCTCAGGCAAAGAAACAGGAGCAAAGCTATCTAGGACGACGGGCTGGGTTGGAGTCGGAGGAGGCAGAGATGAGGCTGAAGGAGAGATGCTAGATCTAACCTTATTGACTTTGTCCACAAAGGAAGACAGGAGGTTTTCACAATCTACATCAGAGTGAATGGAGGCTGTAGGTGAAGCAGGAGAGACAATACTGCTGATGGTGTTAAACAGCACCTTGGATTCCCTTTGCTCTGGGATACCAGGTTGGAGAAATAATCAACCCTCGCGTCTCTGACTGCAGAGTTAAAGGAGGTCAGAAGATCCTTTAGATCAGGGTTTCTCAACCCTGGTCCTCAGTGCCCCCCTGCCCTGCATGTTTTCCATGTTGCCCTTTCAAACACCAGTGTTTTCCCTGCTGCCACACACCTGACACAAATGAGTGAGTGATTAACAGGCTTCTGCAGCCACGTGCTGAAGCAGAGACATGGAAAACATGCAGGGCAGGGGGGCGCTGAGGACCAGGGTTGAGAAACCCTGCTTTAGATGCAGCAGATGTACGTGGAGACGAGTTTCCTTCCACAGACGCCCAGTTTTCCTGCACTGGCATTTCAGACTGCGAATGCTGTCATTAAACCAAGGAGTAGGGTTAATTGCAGGAACTGATCTGGTTCTGACAGGACAAATGTCCAGAATGGAGAGGCAGTGCTCGTTAAAGTGAGTAGTCAAAAAGTCAGGGTCAGTATCAGAGGGTAAAGGTGGATTGAAAGCAGCAGAAAATTTGCTAGTTGTGCTCTCATTAAGAAAACAAGAACTAACCAAACGGCGAGTAGGAGGTGGGGACGCAGGAACTGACAAGTTGAAGAGAATGCAGTGGTGAGCTGAGATTTAAACATCCTCGAGAGAAACACTGTCAACATTAAACCCAGGGTAAAAACAAGGCCCAGAGTATGACCTCTGGTGTGTGTGTGGGGCCAGAAACATGCTGAGTAAAAGTGAAAGAGTCCATGAGGTTGGAAAAGCTCTTAGCAAAGTGGTCAGAGTCATCATCAATGTGAATGTTAAAATCACCAATCTGGACAGCTTCACAGTGGAGGATAAAAAGTTACTAAACTCCTGAAGGAAGAAACTGTTTGGACCAGGTGGACGATGAACCACAGCACACAGTGACCGCTCGTCCATAGGGGGCGCTAGGGTGCCGCCCCACCAGTCTCACAGGAAGAGGAAGAAGAAGATAGGAATACCAAAATATATTTAAAAAAACATAAAATTTAAAATAAACAATCTATACACCATATGGACTGTAAGTGCATTTAATTGTAGTTTAATAATGTTCATACTTTTACCACGGCCGAATCGTTGACATACTTCCTGTCACGTGTCCACAGCGGCTGAGGCGACAGAAAGATCGCCCAAACCTGAGTGCAGCAGCCAATCTGACAAGAAATTCAAACGTATAGCAACGGGAATTCATCCAATCAGCGTCGTCGATTCGGAAGCCCGAAGGGTGATAGAGCTATCGCCCAAGGCTGGTGTACGGCGAGATCAGCGCCTTTCAGATACAGAGTTCGGACACTCCCATAGGCTTCAAATAACGTCGGCCATGGAGCTCCCAAAAGGTGATTCTCTACGTTTCGGAGTGTTTTTCTTCTGGTAAGTTAATGAAATTACAACATGTTGGCATTGTGAAGCATTAGCTGACTGCCTCGAACCAAAATAAGTCAATAATGATTTTTAACGTAATCAGTTTTAGTTAATTAATTGTGTTAACCGGCTAACTGCAGCTAGCGCTAGCTAGCTAGCTAGTTAGCGGCCGGTCATTGTGTGTTTAAACGGGCCTATTTAGCTTCTTAACTTATTCATAGCAGTTATAAAGTTAAAGTCCCAAGTATTCATCATACACTGGTGAAATTACATCTCCGCATTCGACCCATCCCCGTGGTGGGGAGCGGTGAGCTGCAGCTGTGGCCACGCTCAGGAACTATTTGGTGGTTTAACCTCCCAATCCAACCCCTTAGTGCTGAGTGTCAAGCAGGGAGGCATTGGGTCCCATTTTTTTTCAAAGTCTTTGGTATGACCCGACCGACATTTGAACCCCGATCTCCCAGTCCCTGGGCGGACACTCTACCACTAGGCCACCAGAGCTGGTTAAATATAACTGATCATGAGTGGTGAGCTGAGCGATGAGCAGGTTGGTGGAACCTGCCGGTCCAGTCAGTGATGGCGTTAAAGCTGGTAAGTGGACTGGTGGAATGCTGCAGCTGGCTGGGTGATGGGGAGGCTATCAAAATAAAATTCATATTAAAGTGATTTATTAGTGATACATTTATTTATCACCTACCAACACTAATGCAAACAATAACTTTTTCTGAGGTTTCCTGCATTGTTTTCAAAATCCTTCTTCTCACCTTTAAAGCCATCCATAACCTTTCCCCCCCATACCTGTCTGACCTCATTCACATTATCTCTCACATCCGCTCACTCAGATCATCATCCTCTATCACCCTCTCTGTCCCATCTTTCCGTCTCAGCACTATGGGGAGCAGAGCTTTCAGCTGCTCTTTCTGGAATTCTCTCCCTCAAGCCATCCGTAATTCTGACTCTCGCTCCACCTTTAAATCTAGACTCAAAACCCACCTGTTTCAGACTGCCTACTGCTAATGTCACCTTTTTCATTTTCCCCAGATTTTATCTACTTTGTATTTTTAATGACTTCTATGTGTCTTTTTGCTGTTTTTTAATTTAGTTTTCTTGTTGTTGATTTTATTGCTGTAAAGTGTCCTTGGGTTTCTTAAAAGGCGCTTTTTTAAATAAAATGCATTATTATTATTATTATTATTAATTCTTAATCTCAGCCTGATGAATCTGCCGCTTATTTGACTTTACACATCATGACATGAAGCCTGCAGCTTTCTAAAAGACTTGCTTCTCTCTAGAACATCCACCACATCTGGGAGCTCCATGAAAGCAGCAGCAGACACCTGGTTCCAGCTGAAAGTGTTGACGTCTTCTTTGGTGGGTTCTGATGTCAGAGAGAGGAATCCTCATGTCCTGAAGAAGTCTGGAGCCTGTTGAGCTCACTGAAGTGGACATTTTTTGGGGTCTCGTGCATTTGAGAGTAAAACGTGTCGATCCCTGACTGAAAATGTTTATGCAGATTAAACCTATTGCACACAGTTTACTGTTATTGTGACCAATGACTTTAATTAAATAAATATATGACAACTGGCAAACGTTCAGTTGCCTTCATTCAAACTCAATTTGGATTAAAAAAAAAAAAGATTAAAAAATGCGCCCCACCAAAAAAATCACCAACCGCCACTGACAGCACAGTAAAATGGGTCCTTATGCCCGACTTTAATCAGCTGCAGTTCAAAGGAAGCAAAGTGACCTGTGGTTGTAGAGCTACAACCAAGATGTTCTCTAAAGACAATAGGTAGCCCTCCACCTCGACCAGAACCCCGGGGCTGACTAAGGAAGGAATAACCACTTGGACAGAGTTCAATCAGACCAGAATAATCAGAGGTTTGCTGCCAAACTTCAGTCAAAAACAGAACAGCCAGTTTTTTTTTAGAGAGGATTAAATCATTAAAGAGACTATGTGGAAGTTTAACAGCCAATAAATGCATAGAAATTTTTAATTTCTTCCTCATACATTCTCCTGCAATGCCCTGGTCCTGTAGAATGAGCCCTGGCATTTTTACTGTGATTGCCTCTGTAGGCCTGTAAACTCACAGAAAAGATCTTGCTCGGGTCGAACAAGCAGGCTTCCCCGGTGTCCTCCAGAGGCAGCGTAATGCGTGATGACGTCATGCGCGCTCATGCGCCCGCAGCGTTTGTTTGTTAGCTATAGCTTAGCGGTAGAGCGAGAGGTGGTTTTGGTAGCTGATTCAGCCAAGAACAAGAAGAGAGCTGCTTCAAGCACCAGCGAAACTCCAGCCCAGACCCCAAACAAGACAAAGAAACCAGGAGTGTATTCCAGCGCGACAAAATGGGCAAAACTCGAGTCTGATCACCAAAGGCAAAGAACACCGGCATTTGAGAAGTGGAAAATGCTGAGAGAGTCTCCCGGTATGACAAAAGAACCGCAGTTGGCATCATTTTTGCTGGACAGGTAAGAAATTATTACTAAATACGTGTGGGGTAAGGGTTGTGGGTGCTTTCAAAGCAAACTGGGGGCTTACGTATATCATAGTAGAAACATTTTAGGCTGCTTGTTTAGCGTGTCTCCATCAGAGTCAGTGCTGGTCAGGATATTAATATTAGTCACTTCTTATTTTTACTTCTCAGCGCACTGGGACTTTTTTCCAGGGTACGATGAGTACCGGTACTAATACCACTCATTTATTAGTGGAATTTCTGCTCATTTATTAGTGAAAATCTCAGAGATTTCTGCAAAAATATATGTCCGTCTCCAAGTAAACACCAGGCATTCACAGTCCCCCCGCTGACCCGCCCCTCCCGATAGGCAGACCACACGCTACAAGCGCATTAGGATGCATTCTCTCCAAATGCGTAAAAGGTGCATCACTTCAGTGAAGCGCGCCGTGCATACAGCACCGTCAGCTCCCGTCAGCCCAGGCAAGAGGAGAGAGAGAAAAAAGACGAGTTATCCGACACCGTGCACGTTCCCTCAATGATTGACAACACGCAGCATCTGACCAGCATCAGATGTGCCGACAGACAGGTGGATACATGGAGGTGGAGAGGCAATATAGATCAGGAACAAGCACAAGTCATAACCAGAGGAGTGTGTTGTTGGAAAAAAAAGAAAAACTTTGTGGGCATAAACATCCCAGCTTCTGTTCATGAGACAGAAGATAGGATAATTGTGTCTGGATGTGGAGAATAAATGATACAGCAGTCCTGGTTATCATTTATGAGAAGTCTTGGTAAATGCAGAAACATGCAGAGCTTTTATCATTTGATTCATAACCTATGTTTTTGTAATTGATGTTTTCTGTTTGTTTTTGTAGCATCAAATCGATGGAGCTGAAAGAACTCTTTAGATGAGGAACAAGCCAATAGTTTGGAAACAGTGTGTAAGTAACAAATTATTCTCATAGAAATGCAATGGCTATACGTCAGGATATATAATCATGTTTTGCTGCTGTTTTTACTTCCAGATTAGAGCTGGAAAGAGAAGGAAGGAGCTTTAGACCCGTATGATTCAGATTATGTACCTCCAATATCAATAAGATATGTTTTATTATTGTTTTTTTAATACCGTAGTAACATCCCACTCTCACTTTCTATTCACTGATTATATAACATTTATTTGTCTTGTGCAATAGGTGTGCATCACAGGATGAGGTTGACCAACTTCCTTGCATTGGCCTGGATGAAGCTGACAATTATAACAATTATAATTATTATATAACAATTATAATTATTATATAGGCTAACAATTATATGTGCTATTTGAGTTTCACTCAATATGCTAAAATTCTGCTTACAATAGTGACCTGCACAGAACCCAACTAATGCTGCTACTCTGTGTATATATTTGCACATATTATTGTTGATTTATATTTATATTATTTCTGCATTATTTTTTGTATTCTTTTACATTTTGCACCAAAGGGAGTGGCACTCCAATTACACTGTACCCTGTACAACAGGGGTGGGGAATTCAACCCCCTTATTTCAAGTATTGTAGCAATAATGTTATGTATAATATGTAAAATATCACTGATGATGTGCATTGTCTTTTAATGTTGCTTTTATTGATTAATCAAAAACAATAGAGGATCAAATACATCCTTCACAGAGGAGAGGGAAAATAATTTTGATATTTAAAAATCAGATGTGGGCTGGAAGATTTTTTTAATGTGTTGAATCGTTTAAAATAGCATCATGAAATGTATCGAATCGAAAATCGTTTTCAAATCATTAAAGAATCGTCAGCAGGGATGAATCGTATCGAATCGTATCGCCAGAGGGTTTCACCGTATCGTTAATGTATCGTATCGCTGGTAGCGTATCGAGATACGTATTGAATCGGCCTCAGTGGTGGAGATTCACATCCCTAATACATACAAGTCATACTTGTCGTATAAAGGCCTCAAAACAGTGATTCATGCTTTAATAACCTCCAGACTGGATTACTGTAACTCTCTTTATGCTGGGTTAGATTCCTCTCTTGTGCGGCGCCTGCAACTTGTGCAGAATGCTGCAGCCTGTCTGCTCACAGGTTGCAAGCGACGTGACCACATCACCCCTATCCTATCCTATCCTCCTTGCACTGGCTGCCTGTACGTTTTAGACTTGATTTTAAGATTTTAATCTTGGTTTTTAAATGTCTTAATGGTCAGGCACCCTCATACCTATCAGAGGTCCTACATAGGCATGTTTCTAGGAGAGGGTTGAGGTCTGGAACCAAGTTGTTTTTAGAAGTTCCCAGGACGCGCATGGTGACCCGGGGAGACCGAGCATTTTCAACTGTTGCTCCTAAGCTGTGGAACAATCTCCCTCTAACTGTTAGGGTGGCTGCAACCATGGATGATTTTAAGTCTCTCTTAAAGACTCATCTTTTTAGTTTGGCTTTTAATACTGAATGAGCAGAAACCATCAGGCTGTTTTTATCATTGATGTTTGTTTTAATTGAAATTTTCTCTTGGCGTTGTGTCCTTTTTGTGGTTTTGTTACCATGTACAGCACTTTGGTCACTTTGTGTGTGTAAAGTGCTTTATAAATAAAGCTTGATTGATTGATTGATTGATCCTCATGTTGTTGGTGCAGTGATGTTTTGGTTCTGTTGTAGTTTTTGTGTCCCTTTTTGACTTTTTTTTCTCTTTTTCTCTTTCTGCAGGTCTAGAAGCGGATTCTTTTGCATCCTTTATTGTTTATTTTTGTGAACTCCCCCCCTTCCTTCTCTTTCCCCCTTTCTCTTTCTCCTCCGTGTCCGTTGAAATTTTAACCAACCGAAAACATTTCTAATAAAGTTCTGATATCAGGCAGGGTGTTATAGCTGAATCTATAATGATCCACCTGTGAGAATAAAACTCTAAGGCTTGTTTTCAGCACTCATACATCAATTCTGTTTGCTATACAGCCAAACAGGACATGGGGGAAATAAACAAAACAAAACAGTGCTTCTCATTATCTCTAAAGCTACCTCCCACAACAATGTGATGTGTTTGGTGGTGACATGTGAGCTAATTCACCTGGTAAATACCTTTTAATATTTTTTTTTCTTTGATATCAAGAATAAATTAATAACTTACATTCTTGTTTTATACAGATCTCTGGAAATCTCTCTCTCCTTGAAGATATCACACCACATCTCCTCTTCCTGGAAAGTCCTCGGCTATTCTTCCATGACTGAGAATCATCTTCCTCACTACCACCATCCAGCTCTGTCTCCTGTCTGCCTACAATTATAATAAATGCTGTATGCGTCTAACAAGTTCTTTGTGCTGCCAAAATGTCTCATTTTAATTCTAGTTTTGTTTATATTTTGATATTTATATATAAATTTCACATTTATTAAATTATCATTAAAATTGTTGCACATTTCACTAGCTGTGTGATGAATTAAAATAGGCACCTCACTGTTAAGAGCTCATTTTATATTCAAGTGTGTGTTTATAAACTGAGGGCATACTTAGAGGTCTTATTTTAGAGTTTGAAAACAACATTAGTTTAGTCTTGTCAGCATTGAGGACCAATTTTAACTGCAGAAGTGTTTGTTGGACCTCATTAAAAGCTTTCTGTAAGACTTCAACAGCTTTAGTGGGGGATGTTCCAAAACAGTAAATGATTGTGTCATCAGCGTAAAAGTGCATTTTAGCATCCGAAACATTTTGTCCTATGTCAATATACATAATGAACAAGAGGGGTCCCAAAATTGAACCCTGGGGTACTCCCTTGTGGACACTCAAAAATTCAGAGGACAACCCATCACATTTAACGCATTGAGTTCTGTCCTTCAAGTAGTCTGTGAACCATTAGATTGCATGTTCAGACAATCCCAAACAAGGAAGCTTTTGTTTTAAAACAGCATGGTCTACAGTGTCAAAGGCTTTTGACAGATCAATAAAAAGTGAGGCACAGAACTGCTTTTTATCAAGAGCAAGAGGTATGTTATTGATCACCTTTGTGGCTGCAGTGATGGTGCTGTGCTTTTTTCTGAAACCTGATTGCAGACTTGAGAAAAGGTCATTTGAATATAAAAAGTCTTTCAATTGTTCACTTACTAGGGTCGCTAGAATTTTTGCCAGGACACACAGATTAGATATTGGTCTGTAATTTGTTAATAGAGCTGGGTCACCGCCTTTTAGTAAAGGAGTCACAAAAGCAGACTTCAGCAGCTATTTTCAAAAAATAGGGTTCCATCATGTCTGGGCCAGAGGGTTTTCTGGGATCCAGAGTTCTAATAATTTTATGCACTTGCTTTACAGTAAACGGAACAAAGTTAAAAGAAGCACCAGGGGTCATTTGGGAATCTGTGCAGGGGGACACAGAGGGTGTTCCAGTAGAAGTAGACACTGAACCAGATGAGATAAATTGCTTGTTAAAACAGTTTAAAACCTCAGTTCTATCATGCACTGGGACAGAGTCATTTAGGACACATTTTGGAAGAGCATGAGAAGTTAAGTTGACAGATAAAGATTTAATGACTTTACAAAATTTCTGTGGATTATTTAGGTTCTCAGTTGTGATAGATAAGTAATAGTCTGATTTGGCCTGATTTGGAGAGTAGAACATTTATTTCTTAGTTGCCTAAAGATAGCCCAATCAGAGGGGAGATTTCCTTTTCTGGCTTTGGCCCATGACACATTACGCTGATGGATAATATTTGACAGCTTGGGGGTGAACCAGGGATTTTCTCGTCCTTTGATTCTGAGTTTCCTGAAGGGGGCGTGCTTATTTACAATTTCCATGAAAGTCTCTTTGAAGAATGCCCATGCTAGCTCGACATCTGGTTACAAATCTATTTGCCTCCAATTAACCAAGGACAAATTCTTATGAAAAGCCTGTTCACTGAATTGTTTAAAATTTTTCTTGCAAATGATGCGTGATTTGGATTTAGGCATTTTAGTGCTCCTGCAAGTGGCAACAACATAATGGTCACTCAAGTCATTGCAGAAAATGACTTGAATGATCATTGATCATTGTAATGATAATCTATTGGTACTTTTAGTGAGGGGAACAGTGGGAATGATTAGTTTAAGTGTTGATAACTCTTAATGTTTGACACTGGTTATATTGAGGAGTGTATATTTTAATATTTAATAAACACGGAAGAAAACTAATACTTTGGAGGTAATGACTAATGACTTAGGATTGATAAAAAGCTTGATTTTATCTCTTAAAGTGGTGGTTTTAAATCAGAGAAACATATTTTGGCAAATTGTGATTGAATTGAGCTACAATGTTCTTGGGTGGTAAATTTGGTTACTTGGAGAAGAAAACTGATAAAAACCTTAGCTCCTAGACCCCTAAAATGAACTTCTCTACAAACGCCTGGATCAGGGAGGACTTGCAGAGGAGGAATGAGGAGACCTCAAAATTGCTGGCAGGCTTGGAGAGCCTTCTGAAGAATCGAACCATGGCCTGGGCCCTGGAGCGATGGACCAACGAGAAGCATCATCACTTAGGACTGATTTACATTTCTCAGACTAGGGACCCTTTTAGTGTTCTCTTCCTTTCCTTTCACAGATTTAGATTAACATTTTAGTTTTTGTTTTTTCACTTAGCTTAGTTCATTCCAAAGCTTAGTTTTTTCCAAATCTAGAGTTTTCTGCTGTATTTAGAATAGTCAGTGACTGCACACATCCTGGGTGACTCCCTCGTTCTGCTGGGGTACTTAAATGCTCACGTGGGCAACGACAGTGAGACCTGGAGAGGTGTGGTTGGGAGGAACGGCCCCCCCTGATCTGAATCCGAGTGGTGGTCTGTTATTGGACTTCTGTGCTCGTCATGGATTGTCCATAACGAACAACATGTTCAAGCATAAAGGTGTCCATATGTGCTCTTTGCACCAGGATACCTTAGGCCGCAGGTCGATGATCGATTTTGTTGTCGTTTCATCTGATCTGCGGCCGCATGTCTTGGGCACTCAGGTGAAGAGAGGGGCGGAGCTGTCAACTGACCACTACCTGGTGGTGAGTTGGCTTCGATGGTGGGGGAAGATGCCGGTCAGACCTGGCAGACCCAAACGTTTTGTGAGGGTCTGCTGGGAACGCCTGGAAGAGTCTCCTGTCAGAAGGAGCTTCAATTCCCACCTCCGACAGAACTTTGAACGTGTCCCGGAGGAAGCATTGGTCGAACCTCGGATCCAGGAGAAGCAATGTGGTTTTCGTCCTGGCCGTGGAACACTGGACCAGCTCTACACCCTTGGGGGGGTCCAGTGTCAGAACATGGTCCGCATTGCCGGCAGTAAGTCGGGCCCGTTTCTGGTGAGAGTTGGACTCCGCCAAGGCGGCCTTTTGTCACAGATTCTGTTCATAACTTTTATGGACAGGATTTCTAGGTGCAGCCAAGGTGGTGAGGGGATCCGTTTTGGTGACCTAAGGATCAGGTCTCTGCTTTTTGCAGATGATGTGGTCCTGTTGGCTTCATCAGAATGTGATCTCCGGCTTCTGCTGGAGCAGTTCGCAGCCGAGTGTGAAGCACCTTGGATGAGAATCAGCTCCTCTAAATCCGAGACCATGGTCTTGAGTCGGAAAAGGGTAGAATGCCTTCTCCAGGTCAGGGACGAGGTCCTGCCCCAAGTGGAGGAGTTCAAGTATCTTGGGGTCTTGTACACGAGTGAGGGAAGGGTGGAGCGTGGGATCGACAGGTGGATTGGTGCTGCGTCTGCAGCGATGGGGGCGTTGTACCGGTCTGTCGCAGTGAAGAGAGAGCTGAGCCGAAAGGCGAAGCCCTCGATTTACCGGTCGATCTACGTTCCAACCCTCACCTATGGTCACGAGCTTTGGGTAGTGACCGAAAGAACAAGATCACGGATACAAGCGGCCGAAATGAGTTTTCTCCGCAGGGTGTCTGGGCTCTCCGTTAGAGATAGGGTGAGAAGCTCGGTCATCCGGGAGGGGCTCGAAGTAGACCCGCTGCTCCTCCACATCGAGAGGAGCCAGTTGAGGTGGCTCGAGCATCTGATTGGGATGCCTCCTGGACGCCTCCCTGGTGAGGTTTTCCGGGCACGTCCAACCGAGAGGAGACCCAAAGGAAGACCCAGGACACGCTGGAGGGACTACACCTCTCGGCTGGCCAGGGAACGCCTTGGGATTCCCCTGGAGGAGCTGGCCCAAGTGGCTGGGGAGAGGGAAGTCTGGGCCTCCCTCCTTAACCTGTTACCCCCGCGACCCGACTCCAGATAAGCGGAAGAAAATGGATGGATGGATGCACACATCCTCCCAGCCTTCCTAGATTTGTTCACAAAAGAAACAACTTCCAGTTCTTGCGGCTTATTTTCAAAAGCCCGCTTTGCACACAGTGCCTAAGGAGGGCTGACTGGGAACTGTCACCACAGTAATGGCGGTGGCTCGACTTCCGGTTATTTTGCCTAATCGGTCTATAAGTGATAATGTGTGTTCCCATGACAGGGAAGCGCTGTTCTCGGCACACAGGTTTGTTGAGCAGAATGCGCACTGCGGCTGCATGCTGGTGGGACACGGAGACCGCAGCAGCGCGGTTACTGTTTTACATATGACAGCTAGGCAGAAATGTGCATTTTGAGCATAAGCTTTGTCAAGTCTCATCTAGTCAACAAAAACTCAAGCATGTCTCATCGTGTTTTGGTCACCAAAGAGCTATTTTTAGCTCATCGGTGTCTTGTTTTTGTTACAAGAAAACGGGGGAATCAACAAAATTATTTATTCATCGCCATCGTTGACAAAACAAAAGTGCTCCTGACAATAATCTCACCTTGAGTACCGATGTAGGCATTCTTCTGTTTGTAGCCGTCCATGAAGCTGGCGTTGATGTAGTCAGACCTCTGGAAGAACAACAAAGAAAAGAAAGAAGTCCTCACACCAGCTGAGGAGCAATTGGACCCAAATGGAGCAGCTGAAGACCTTTTAACTGGGGTTGTGAGTCCACTTGGTCCTATATCAGCCTTTGTAAAGCCCTATGTGAAAAACCTTGGTTTTTTTTTGGGATGGTTCTTTTAAACTTGATAGGCAGATAAGTGCAGTAGTCCAGTCTGGTTTTTATCATTTAAGGCAGCTGGCAAGGGTCAAACAATATTTACCTGTTACAGTCTTTGAACATGTTATCCATCTGTCTCCTTGTCGGTTGGACTACTGTAATTCCCTCTATTATGGCCTGGCACAATCCTCTTTAAATAGCTTACAGCTGGTTCAAAATGCAGCAGCCCGACTTTTAACAGGTACTAGGAAGCATGATCATATCACTCCGGTGCTCGCTTCCCTTCACTGGCTTCCTGTATGTTACAGGATCCAGTTTAAATTACTGCTTTTTGTTTTTAAATCCCTCCATGGCCTAGCCCCACCCTACATAGACGATCTGCTGACAACCTACACTCCTGGCAGGAATCTGAGGTCCAGTTCCCAGTCCCTGTTAGTGATCCCAAAGGCTCGTCTCAAGGCTCGAGGAGATGGAGCTTTTTCAGTGGCTGGCCCTCGGCTCTGAAACAGTCTTCCCTTACAGCTTAGGACCTCTCAGAGTTTGGAGCAGTTTAAGTCGTTGCTTAAGATTTATTTCTTTGACCTGGCTTTTAATGTTGGCTGATCTGTCTAGCTATTCTTTTACTTTTTATCTGGTTTTACTGTGTTTTTATTATTGGAGCGTGTAGTTATTGTTTTTTTCAACCTCTCATTTTATTCATGGTTTTATTATTTTTATTGTCTACTTTTTATTTTTTTAACATGTTAATTTTCTTGGGTGTGTGTTATGTGGTTTTGCTATGTACAGCACTTTGGGTTGCGTGAGCAACAGTAAGTGTGCTATAGAAATAAAGCTGACCTTGACCCGATTGCTTCAGAACCTCAGAGGACTTCCTGAGGTTAAACTGCAGCTCACCTGAGCGTCACTCAGCATATTAAAGTGACCCAGAATGAAACTGAAGGTTTTTACCTCGTTCCTCCTTGGTTTCAACCGGACCCTGGTCTGATCGAGGCACATCACGTCTCCATAGCGATTCTTGTCTTGATTATAGGATGCTCTGTGGAAGACATTAGCAAACCATTACTAACACCAGCAGCACCTATCAGAACCATCTAGAGCAGAACAGTTGTGAATGTGAGGACTGAGTGTGTCTGAACCCACTGAGCGTAGTGGAAGGTACCAGGTGGCACCTCTCTACGGAGTTCCTCGTACTCCAGATGGACGCCTGAACGCTGAAGCCCGCCAAGGTGAGCCAGCAGTTCCTGGGGCCGCATGGATTCAGGCCCCGGGACGTGGATGGATGAGTCTTCCAGAGGGATTCCCACCAGCTCGTCAACAGGGTCCACTCTGCCGTTCTGACCCACCAGAAGCTGCTGGTTCCAGCTGAATGAGTCCAGAGGCAGCAGGCCACCAAGGTGCTGGGGGAGGCAGTCTCTGGGGAGGTGAAGACGCAGCTCCGCCATCTTCACCATTTGAACCTGGAGTTAGAAAGCATCAGCTCACACTCAGCATAATAAGCTGTGCACAAGCACACACTAGTGATTTAGAGATCCCTAACCCAGGTAGACATCACCCAAAGGTCACTGAATGTGAATAACTTGTAGTTTTAACCTCCAGGGCAGCCATCTGTCAGAGGTGTGTGACGTGAACGTGCAGCTGCCCTTACCCTCTCTCTGAGTTTCTCCTTTAGGAGCAGGCTGAGCAGGTTGTAGGGGACCCGGAACCAAACAGGAGCCCCAACAATCAGCACCTTCTTCAACCTGGCAGGGAACGCTCCCTGAGGGACACAAACAACACAGCTCATCAGAAAACATCAGAAACTCTGGAAAGAGAGAAACGAGTCAATCTTATTTTCTTATCTGTTGATCATTTTAGAATGATCTTAAAACACAAACAGACCATAAACAAGTTCTGTTTAATGCTGTCCTGTATCTACAGAAGGAACTGGGACCAGTTCATCTGCTGCTGACAAACTAGAAATATACTATCAATCCTTTAAAAGGAGCAGACATGGAGGTAGCGACCCATAAAGCTCACACAGCTTCTAACCCTAACCCATCTCCAGAGTCGTGTTTTTGCTTCTGTTTCCTTCTACAACATTTTGATTCACACCTTCAGTAAGTTGAGGATCTTCTTGCTCAGGTCCAGCTCAAAGTTGGTGTAGTTGGAGCCGGCCATGTCGTAGATAAACACCAGGCCGTTCCTCTGGGTCTCAAAGCTGAGGAACACAAACCTTCAACCATAACCAAACACGACAGAAGGACTTCCCACATTACCTTTGTCTAAATGAATAATGACACAACATTAATCCAAAGAGCACCTTTCTACAGCCCGGTCCAGGAGATAGAAGAGGGCCTGTAGCACCACATGGTTGCCCGTCTTGTTGGGATGATGAAGTTTAGCTGTGTACAAAGCGATGGACGCTCCTGAAGGGTCACGCACGCTCTGGAATGACACAAAGTTCTTTAATCGGTGTTCCTGCTGTCTGTGTGACTCCATTAAACTGAGTTTATCAGTTTTTATAGCAGCTTCTATTTCTGTTCAAGAGGAGAATGCCTGATAATTGAACACAAGGGGGCGCTTCAGCTCATTTTCCTGTTGTTGGAGAAAACATAAAGAACCATGAACCATTTCAGCAGGAGGAATGATTATTATCTATAAAAAGGCTGTATTGGTCTTGGGTTACCTGAGCAGAAATGTGGCTGCAAGGATTCTGAGAGTCAGAACCTCTGAGCAAAGACACACCAGAACTGTCAGTAAATAAGCCCGTCCCTGTTCTCTAGCACCAGAGCTAAAAATACATCAGACAGGATATGAATCCTGCTGCTGAGGCTGGAGAAGCCTAACGTCAGATGGCAGGATGTGCAGCATCAACGCCACTGAGTGTGTGTGTGTGTGTGTGTGTGTGTGTGTGTGTGTGTGTGTGTGTGTGTGTGTGCGTGTGTGTACGTGCGTGTGTGTGCGTGTGTCTGTGTGATGGAGGGGTACAGAGCTAAATCTTTCTGGAACAAGAAACACCCAGGGATAAGTGAGGGTGGTGTCATGATCACGTGATGAATTAATGCCGAGCTCCGGCTGGGAACTATATTGCTCCTTCTCACATATAAAGCTCTTAATAAACAAGCTCCATCATACATCAGTGATCTGATTGTTCCATATGTTCCTAACAGAGCACTTCGCTCTCAGACTGCAGGTCTACTGGTGGTTCCTAGAATATCTAAAAGTAGGATGGGAGGCAGATCTTTTAGCTATCAGGCTCCTCTCCTGTGGAACCAGCTCCCAGCTTTAGTCCGTGAGGCAGACACCTTGTCTACTTTTAAGACTAGGCTCAAAACTTTTCTATTTGATAGGGCTTATGGTTAAATTCTGATGTTAGTCCAGGTTTAGACGAGTGGGGAGCAGAGGGAGGTGGAGTGTACAGAGGGGACTACAGTCGTTAAAGACTTTTCTCCCTGGCCCTGCCTCCCACATGCCTCCATCTGAAAGGCTAGGTTATCCTGAGTTATCTCTGTAGTTATGCTGCTATAGGCTTAGACTGCTGGAGGACATACTGACCACTTTCCACACTCTGCTACTCTCTTCTACCACCACTCTCTAATTGCATTATTTCCTGTTATTTCAGCTGTTAACTTTATTTTCTCTCTAAGTGTTTTTCTCCCCAGAAGAAGCTACACTGGCGTTCTGCTGAGCTGTGGTGGCCTCATGGAGGGGGCCATCGGCTGGCACACTGCTGCCAACCACCAAGCTCCATCATACATCAGTGATCTGATTGTTCCATATGTTCCTAACAGAGCACTTCGCTCTCAGACTGCAGGTCTACTGGTGGTTCCTAGAATATCTAAAAGTAGGATGGGAGGCAGATCTTTTAGCTATCAGGCTCCTCTCCTGTGGAACCAGCTCCCAGCTTTAGTCCGTGAGGCAGACACCTTGTCTACTTTTAAGACTAGGCTCAAAACTTTTCTATTTGATAGGGCTTATGGTTAAATTCTGATGTTAGTCCAGGTTTAGACGAGTGGGGAGCAGAGGGAGGTGGAGTGTACAGAGGGGACTACAGTCGTTAAAGACTTTTCTCCCTGGCCCTGCCTCCCACATGCCTCCATCTGAAAGGCTAGGTTATCCTGAGTTATCTCTGTAGTTATGCTGCTATAGGCTTAGACTGCTGGAGGACATACTGACCACTTTCCACACTCTGCTACTCTCTTCTACCACCACTCTATAATTGCATTATTTCCTGTTATTTCAGCTGTTAACTTTATTTTCTCTCTAAGTGTTTTTCTCCCAGAAGAAGCTACACTGGCGTTCTGCTGAGCTGTGGTGGCCTCATGGAGGGGGCCATCGGCTGGCACACTGCTGCCAACCACGGAACATTCTCCCTCTCCTGATATTACATCTCACTTTCTTTAACATAGAATGTGCTACTATTAGTTCACCTATTGAATTAATTATAGATTCACTCAGATAAAGACAATAAAGTTTCTCTTACTAAATAGAACTTCTACTAAGAAATCACAGTGTAGCCATAGAAACACTACTTGATCTATATGGTGTGTGTGGGTGTGTGTGTGTGGGGTGTGCGTGTGCCTGCTCTGTCTTCTCAATCCCCAGTGAGTCATAGTGGATGGCTGCTCATACTGAGCCAGGATCCTCTGGAGGTTTCTTCCTGTTAAAAGGGAGTTTTCCTTCCCACTGTCGCTACATGCTTGCTTAGTATGAGGATTGTATCAACACACAGTCAGTGTCTTGATGCAATCTGCTGGGTTCCTTATATAGGAAACTTTTTTACTGACTGGCTTTATGAACTGAACTGTATTGGAATGTTTACTTTGTGAAGTGCCTTGAGATGACTCGTCGTGATTTGGCGCTATATAAATAAACTGAATTGAATTGAAATTGAATTATTGAAAATGAAAGTAAACACGGCATAAGTTTCGTTTTGTAAACAGACTCAGCTGAGATGATAAACTGGAGCAATGCAGAGCGCCCGGAGCTTTTTTCCGTTAGAGCTGCCTGCAGCTCAGATCATCTGACAGCTCACAGGGATGGTGGAGGACAGACACCTGGAGCTGCTAGTGAAGTGCGGCTTTGATCGTAATAAAAAGCAAGTTATGTCCAAGATAAACGGAAGTCCGTGGCAGCGCAGAGACCGCCCCCATACCTCCTTTATGCCGCAATTGCATAATCTTTTATAAAAAGGACAGAATTGCACCACATTACTGCCACGGTCTGAGCTCTTATAAACGACCTAAGGCTCCCATTGCATCCCCGCCACCGCTCCTCGGATCCATGCGTTCCCGGACGCCGCCTTCTTCCGAACTCCAAACTCCTTGTTCCCCGCTACGCTTCGCTCAGCAGAACTGACACTAATATATCCCTCCACTGCATATTCTAACCCTTTTTGCCTCGATCTGGATGATATTGCGGTGGAATTGCTCCAAAAAATGTTGCTAACACGTATCTGTCTACTTCTTTCCATCACGGCAATCTGCCGAGCTGGTCAGTGTTTGACCCACGTTGTTGGACTTAGCAACAGTAACTAAGGGGGGCGGGGCTCAGCAAAAGGTCAATTGAAGTGGAGGACTTTTCTCCCCCTCCTTACCCAGAAAAAAGAGAGGAAAGGGACTAAGGCTATTTGGAGGAGGAATGTGGACCTGAGCCGTATGGTTTTGAGCTTGTGAGTTGCCTGAAACCACTGAAGCTGAGCCAGTGGGGACCAGCTGTGAATGGTAAATAGCCGTTAGCCATAGCTAAGATTAGCTGCAGGGCTAGGCAACTCAGAGCTGAGCAGCAGCAGAGCTGAGCAACAGCAGAGCTGAGCTGGCTCATCTACCTACCTCATCTACCTACCTGGAATAGTAGCTGCACCAACCACCAGGTCCAGCCACCACACCATACCCAGGATTCAGCCTCTACACCAGCCACCAGGCCCAGCCCAGGTCCAGGCTCCTCGGTACCGGCCATCAGGCCGGCCTCCAGGTTCCAGGCTCAACACCAACCATCACACCCAGGCCAGGCCCAGGCTCCAGCCTCAACACCTGATCCAGGCTCCAGGCGTAGCTGCCACGCCCTGGCCCAAGCAGGTTCCAGCCTCCAGCACCAGCCACCAGGCCCGGTCCAGGATCCAGCCTACGACAACAACCACCAGGCCCAGCTGCCACGCCCTGGCCCAAGAAGGTTCCAGCCTCCAGCGCCAGCTATCAGGCCCGGTCCAGGATTCGGCCTACAACGACAACCACCAGGCCCAGCTGCCACGCCCTGGCCCAAGAAGGTTCCAGCCTCCAGCACCAGCTATCAGGCCCGGTCCAGGATTCGGCCTACAACGACAACCACCAGGCCCAGCTGCCACGCCTGGCTCAGGCACCAGCCACCAGCACTGACCACCAGGCCCGGTTCAGGATCTATCCTACCGACATCAGTCACTGGGACCAGCTGACAGATACTTGGCTACACCACCAGACACCAGGACCTGCTACCAAGCTTCACCAACAGCCACAGGCCCAGCTGCCTAGGACTGTTGCCTGGCCATTGGTGAGCTTCTCCATCAGTTACCAGTAAAGGTAAGACTGTTTACATCATGCCACCAAAGAGGAATGTTGTTAAAGAAGATGAATTGGAAGACATCAAGAAGTCACTTAATTTCATGTCTGAAGAAATTACAAAGATTTCAAAACAGCAAAAAGTGATTCTTGACTTAATGGGAGAGATAAAAGACCTGAAAAGACAAAATGAGGAAAAGGATAAAAAGATTGGTCTTCTAGAATGCAGAATCTGTGAGTTGGAACAATACAACAGAATGAATGATGTGATCATTAGCGGGTTGGAAACCACTCACAGATCGAATGCTAAAGTTGCTGCTGCTGATAGCAGGGAACCTGTGGAACATGAGCTAATTTCTCTGGAACGACAGGTGACTTCCTTTTTTGAAAACAAGGGTATACACCTAGAGAGCAAAGATATTGAGGCTTGTCATCATATTCCAAAAATGAAAAGCCGGTCATCATTATCCGATTTATAATATATTTATATTGTACCAGCTCCGGTGGCCTAGTGGTAGAGCGTCCGCCCCGGGACTGGGAGATCAGGGTTCGATTCCCGGTCAGGTCATACCAAAGACTTTGAAAAAATGGGACCCAATGCCTCCTCGCTTGACACTCAGCACTAAGGGGTTGGAGCGCGGCCACAGCTGCAGCTCACCGCTCCCCACCATGGGGATGGGTCAAATGCAGAGATGTAATTTCACCATTGTGTGATGATGACTTGGTACTTTAACTTTAAGCAGGAAACAAAAGAAGCAACTACTTAAACAGGGACACAAGCTGAAAGGAACTAATGTTTATGTGAATGAACACTTGATAAAGAGAAACGCAGACATTGCAAGACAGGCAAGACTACTGAGGAAGCAGAAGAAAATTCAATCTACATGGACATCTGACTGTAAGATATTTATAAAGTTAAATGGAACTCCAGAGCAGGCCAAAGTACTAGTTATATGTGAGATGAAGGAACTAGAGAAGTATGAGTAAACTATAGGTCTCTATTATTAATAAAGATATGGTTGATCAATGAGGTGAAAATGCTTCGGAGCATACTCATACAATGTCATCTAATTGTAATCCGATTATCTTAGAAGATAAGGATTTAGGGTTACAACATTGGGTTAAAGACCATGAGCATGTGGAACTGAATTTATTTGAATATACTGAACACAACACACTTGACTTGGAAGATCAATTAGACCCGGATAATTTATTTCTAGTATCTAACAACATTAACTGCAACTACTACTCTCAAGATGATTATAATAATACTGTTAAGTCTGAAGATAAAATTTCAATTATTCACTTCAATAGCAGAAGCATGTATGCAAATTTTGTTGAGCTCAAAGAATATATACAACACTTCGTGCAGCCATTTAGTATTATTGCATTTTCTGAAACATGGTTTGATGATGATAAAGGCATTGACTTTGAGTTAAAAGATTATAATCTATGTTATGTAAACAGAACTAACAAATCAGGAGTTGCCCTATATGTTCTTAAAAAAATTAAATTTAAAGAAATTGGGAATATGACATCAACAGTGGATAATATACTTGAATGTGTATCAATAGAAATTATCAATGATAAAAAAGAAAAACTTGATAGTAAGTTGTGTTTATAGATCACCAGGTTCAAGCTTGGAGATATTTACAAATTGGATGGAGAAGACATTTTCTTCAGTAAATAATAAGGATATAATTATTTGTGGGGATTACAATATTGATTTGCTTAATCCGAATAAACATATACCAACTGATGAATTTATTAGTACAATGGATAGTATGAGCTTATACCCATCTATTATAAGACCTAGTAGAATTACATCGCATAGCGCAACCCTCATTGATAATATTTTCACAAACAATATGGAATTTACAAATGTCAGTGGCCTAATGATTTGTGATATAACTGATCATCTGCCTGTTTTCATTCTGTATGAGGAGAAATTTGAGTATAAGAAATAATTTCAGAAATCCTGGTATAAACGACTTAGAACTGAATTAATTTATATGGAAGTTTAACAGTCTCACCAGAATATGCCTTTTTTTAGACATTGAATTTTTGACACTGAAATTTTATTCTGTGAAATTATGTATTTGAATTTTTTTACTCAAAATACACCAGCAAAAATTTCATCTGCAAAAATTCATCTGCAGATTTTCAACGTTAAAAATTCAACTACATTATTTCAATGTAAAAAATTCATCAGCTAAAATTCATCTGCAGATTTTCATCTTTAAAAATTCAGCTACATTATTTCAATGTAAAAAATTCATCAGCTGGAATTCATCTGCAAATTTTAAACGTCAAATTTTCAACAGCAGAAATGGGGTGACCTCCTGGTGACCCAGGCCAAAGCAATCGTTTGTCAATCCAGTCGATTGGCTTTTAGCCAATCAAATCACGCTCATTTGATCACGTGACACTGATTGCTTACCCGAGGACCCTCTGCAGCCGCCATCTTAAATCTGGCGTGCTATCAGCTAACATGAATCATAGCAGCAGTTAACAGGATACCTGAGCTCTGTGCAGCTTATTCTTGCTCTAATCGGCGGACTATTGAGACCAGATCTCGGGGGATAACTTTTCACAAGTAAGTTTGAGCTTTTTTGTTGTTTGTATTTTGTAAATATAACTGCTGTAGTGTACACCAGCAGCAACTGCTTCACTTGACAGTGAAGGCTAAATGAGACTTAATTAATACATTTATTCCAAAACACTGACTTAGGTTACAGCTGACACGAGAATGCTGCTGTAGAAATCAAACAAGCCTTCCTGCTATCAGATAAATCTCATGTCTCAGGGTGTGTCCGAATCCAGGGGCAGGATGCTTGTGAGGATGGGTCCTCGCCGGTCTAGCAAGGTCGGGTCCTTGCAAGACCGCTAAGACAGGAAGCCAGCGGCTCTGAATTCGGACAGTACTAGCCTCGTTTTTAACCCCGCCCCCAGGTCCAGCTACCGTGACGGCGGCAAACAGGCTAACAAGCTAACAAGCTAACAAGCTAACCTAAAACATCAAAATGGACCCACAACTACGTTTTTTTTTGTTATATTTTTTATTTGAGCAGCTACAACTGCTTAATCTCCGTCGCCGGCACTTTTATTTAAGGCTGAGAAGCAGCCAGGTAAAAAAAAAAAAATGTTTTTTTGTTTAGTGAACCAGCTATTAGGAATTACATGCTAACTTTAGCTAGTTTAATTATTTTTAAGCACCAGAATGACCTGTGGCTAAATGTACACATTACTATAGAGTAGACTAACATGTAGATAATTAATATCACCTATATACATTTTAAATTATTAATAAAATTACATTTTCCAGAATTTATTTATCTTAATGCTTCTTTGTGTGTATAAAGCTTGTAGTAAAAAATAGCATTGAAATGTTTTTTGTTTATTGTCCTTTTCAACTCAAGCCTAATAATGCGTAGATCTCTTCTAAAACTGTCATTCACTTACACATTTTTTTTTATTACTCTACTTATCTTTAAACAGAACAGACCCCTGTACTGCAGGATTAACCTGAGTGTCCCAGTCCTGGACCGTTTTTTTAACCAAAAGGACCCCAGACCAGATTTTCGTCTAAGCAGGGAGTCTCTGGCAGTGCTGCTAAATCTCCTGAACCAGGATCGGCGACACGGTTGGGGTGCTACAATCGAGACCCTGGTGTTTCTTTTCTGGTTGGCAAGTGGAACATCCTACAGGGTGGTCTCAAGAGTGTTTGGGGTGCCTCGTTCAACTGTCCACGACATCGTCCATCGAGTCACAGAGGAGGTGGTCGCCATTCTCCATCATGTCATACACCTCCCCAAAACCCCAGAGGAGATGGAGGTTGTGTCTCGTGGGTTTGCTGGGCTGGCTCGCCACAGAGCTTTCCTGAAAGCAGTTGGTGCAATCGACGGCTGTCACATCCGGATCAAGCCTCCAAGCGGTCCTGATGGTCAGTGCTACAGAAACAGG
The DNA here is from genome assembly GCA_006937985.1 of Aphyosemion australe. Classification (NCBI taxonomy): domain Eukaryota; kingdom Metazoa; phylum Chordata; class Actinopteri; order Cyprinodontiformes; family Nothobranchiidae; genus Aphyosemion; species Aphyosemion australe. Next base: position 580,239 of record SSNS01000296.1, on the reverse strand, counting down.
AAACTGTTTCCATCCATCATCCTGCAGGCAGTTTGTGACCATCAGGGCCGCTTCATCGACACCTATGTGGGCTGGCCTGGGTCGGTCCACGATTCCAGGGTGCTCCGCCACAGCCCACTGTACAGGCAGTCAGACTATCCTCCTCCAGGGCACTTCATCCTCGCAGATGGAGGGTACCCGTGCCTCCAACATCCACTCCCCCTCATCACCCCCTACAAACGGGTGGTTCAAGGTGTGGGAGTCCAGCGCTTTAATAGTCATCATTCCAGGGCGCGCTGCATCATAGAGCGTGCTTTTGGAATGATGAAAACCAGGTTCAGGGCCATCTTCCTGAAAGCGCTGGAGGTGCACCACACCTTTGTACCTCATGTAAGTTAACACACAGTGGAAAATATTTTTGGGTGTATTCTTTGTTTAGAATAAAATTTAGAATTAAATATAACATTACTTTTTATCTCCATTACAGGTCATCACAGCATGCACTATTCTGCATAACATCTGCCTCAGTGCTGGTGACATTGTGGCGCAGGAGGATGAACCTGAGGAGGATGTTGCAGACGATGAGGGGGAGGCTGGTTTGGAGGCAATCAGTGGCGCCCTCTGGCGGGACCAACTTGCTGCTGAGGTGTCTGCTCTGGAGGAAGTACCGCCAGACCACGATTACCTTTAACAGGCACGTAACTTATGTAGGAATCTCTAGTTTTAAAAAACATTTACTCCTGTTATCTGCTAAAGAGTATTATACTCATGAATCCATATATCTCCTTTTTGCATTTTTCTGAATGTTAGTGATGTGACAGCCGTCGATTGAGCCAGCCCAGCAAACCCTTTTGATGGACGATGCAGTGGACAGTGAGATGAAGTACCCAAAAGCACCCCCTGCTGACCACTCTGTATGATGTTCCACTCTCCAACCAGAAAAGTTCAGCCACGGGTCTCGGTTCCAGCACTCCATCCATCTCAGATCCATGTTCAGCAGATTTAGCATCACTGCCAAAGACTTCCTGCTTACCAAGTTTAACTAAACGGTCCAGGAAAGGTCACTCAGGTTAATCCTGCTTTAAATGCAAATACGTTACTAAATTGTACTTATCTTCAAATTAATTTTATGCATTACATTGTTCCTTTACCATTTATTTACTATGTTATGTTACTGTTTAAAAAGATGAATAATAAAAATGTTGATGAAAAAGCAGTTATCAATTCATAGAAATTTTATTACATTTAATCAAACCAGAACCAGAACAAAATACATTTAAACTATTTCTCGATCATTCTTTCCATCAATGCTAAAAATCTGTCCATCCTTCTTTCTCTCCTCTCCTCCGCTTCTCTCTGCTGTCTCATGTCCTCCCTGATGAGGTCAAGAAGTTCATCATCCCTGCTGTTCTTTCTTTTTTTCCCTGATGATGTCTGCTGACTTCCACCACTCTCCCTCTCATCTGTCTCCCCCACTGCTGCACTTGGCCCTGGTGTGTCCTCAGGGATGGAGGCAATAAGTACAGGAGGTCTAGTGGAAGGCCTCTGTCCCAACACCTCATCCATGAGGACAAACCAGGGCCAAGTTTCAGCAGTGGGCTTTCCACTGACTCCCTCTCCTGACCCTGGATACTTGCAGTCCTAAACACAAAGGAAATTAGAATTAGAAGGCATTGTACAACAGAGAACGCTGCGGGCATAATGACATTACAGAGGCTCCTTCAAGGTACTGGTTCTAGATGAGTAAGAAAATAAGAGAGGATAGAGAGAAATAGAAGAACAAAGCCAAATTAGAAATCATAGTTGATAAAAAAAAAATGCAATAAACACAATTTTAATTTATCAACATGTTGAGATTGTGTTCTGTACCACACATGTACATACTTTATACTTCACTTTGAGGTTGTCCCACTTTTTTTTGGCCTGCAAAGGGGTGACTTTCTCCTGCAGGCCCATCTTCTCCAGGATTATCCTAAAGAGATGGTAAAGAAAACAAGGGAAGAAAGAAAACATGTCAACTGTGTTAATCCAAGAATGCAAAACTACTTTTCACAGCAGAACATAAATGGAACTATTGTGCTCTTATCATGTGTAAATAGATTTACTCTTGTACCTCCATGCCACCGTGGCAGAATATTTAGCACCGGTGAAGAGAGCGTCGTTTTGCCCTCTCAACTTTATTAGGGTGCTAGTCTGTTCAGATGTCCCTAGCACAAATAACACAAAATATTAGCGATGAAACAATACAAGAACAATCAAGCTAGTTCATGGTGTTTTATATTTTTTGCCTAAAATTACATTAAAAAACACCCAAGTTCTTTGTGTTTCCTACAATGTCATTTAAAATACATTCTACCTAATTTAAGGTTAATTTTGTCCAGTTAAATTAGATGAATAAATACGATTCAAGTTCGTTTACGGTGTTTTTTTTTTCATATAAAACATTCAAGCTAGTTTACGGTGGTTTTGTTGCTTTAAATTACATGAAGAAAACCCTTCAAGCTCTTTTGCGGGGATATTTTCGATTAAATTTCATATTAAAAACAAACGAAAAAAAGCCTAAACACATTTAAATTTTTTTACCGCTATTTTTTTAAACAAACTTACATTTAAAATTGTACTGCTCTCCCGCTCCGTCGGCCATCGTTGCGAATCTGTAGAGTCCAAAGGCCGGCGCGCAAAGCATGCTGGGATAGCCTTGGTCCGTAAGGATACACCAGACCCATCCTCAAAATTCGGGTGGAATGAGGACGCATATGAGGACGTGAGAATGAGTATCCTTCGAATTCGGACAGTACTCGTCGCTACGCTGTGACGCAATCGAACTCAAAATGCGTCCTCACAAGCATCCTGCCCCTGGATTCGGACACACCCTCAGACTGGAGAATAGTTAGCTAACAAGCTAACATGCTAGAGGACTTATATGAACTTATTTCTGGTTCTACCCTTTGGAGCTTTGGTTCATTATCAATTAAAATGCAATTGTTAACGTTAAAGAAATGTTCTAATACATTTTAAGGAAGAAGTAAACAAAAGAGTAGGAATAACACAAGAGGAATTAAGAAAATAGCATTGACCTCCTTTGTACAATGTTGTGTAGACTCTAATCTGCAAATCTCTCGTTTTTGTTTTGAAGGCTCAAACATTAATTTATTTTAATAAACTTAATAAGGGTCATATCTAGGTGCCCCAGAGTTTTCACAGCACCAGAGGGCAACTGATTTCAACTGAGAACCACAGGTGTGTACTATAAACAGTATATTATTGTCAAATATTATGCTTGTTTGTTTTAACCAGAAAAGTGCAGAACTACATCCAGAAGAGCTGAAGAGAGCCTGTCTGTGACCTCCCAAGATGCCCATCAGCCTGATGATGTGAGTATTTAAACATCATATCATAATGGCCACACACACACAGCTGCTACTATAAGAATGTGGGCCAAACTCTAGTGGTGTCAAAGGGATGTGTTCGAAGTGAAACATCACTCAAACCCTTCAGATTATTTTTATAATGAAGAGGAATTATTAACATTTGCTCTTCAGATGGACTTTATGGCAAAGCAGCACCATAAATACACAAAGAACTACAGGAAGTTCTCCCCACCCATCATTTCTATGGTAATAACGCACACAGATACCTCAGAGAGACTCTACATGTGCCCCTACCACATCCACACACAATACAAAGCAAGTCTAAATGTTGTCAAATTCAACTTTTGGAAAATGCTGATGCAAATGTTAATGTTAAATATGTTTCTATTCTTTTACAGGAGGCTGTGATTGGTGGATGACAAGCCTGGCCTGAACAAGATTATGCCAGAAAGACCAGGCTAAACACAGATGTGTATCTCTCATGTTAGATGTCACGGCTGTCAGACTTGATGTTATTGGTCAAGTCTGTGGTTCTGGAGGGGAGTGCACCAGGTGGTCGTAACTTAAGCCATTCGTAACTCCTATGTCTGACTTAGCTAAGTCAGACGTGAACGCACACGATACGCCCAGGCGCAGCTACGACAGGTCCTAATCTGAGTTGGTGCACTCGGTACTAACTCCAGTCCTTACGTCTGACTTAGATACTCAGACCTTAAGTCAGGCTGTTGTGTAGTGGCGGGACTAGCCAGCTTAAAAATAACCAATCCAAAAAAAGGCGGAAATGACAACTTATCGTGTGACGCTGTAGTTTTTAGCTGTAGTCAAAGATGGCGTCAAAGGAGCGCTGCTAACAATCTCCCTCTCACTGTTCACGCCAAGCTGCACTGCAGTTAACCCCAGCTTTCTGGCATTTTTTACTTGTTGCTCTATTAGCGCAAGTAAAGGTGACACCACTATGTGTTTTCTAGCTGGGTAAGGACCTTCCTCAGAAGGTTCTGGTTCTGGCTTCAGACGCCATCTTCGTTGTTTATGAGAAACTAAACTTTGCTGTGTGTGACGTTCGCTGCTCAGCGCTGATTGGCTCGGTGAGAACTCTCAGGGGGTGGGGTCATTTCAATGGGAGTGTTACCAGACTAGTTCTCTGTGTAGAATACAGAGGGCAAGTCTGGCAGGCCAGGCTAGCTTTTGTGACAGCAGCGTTGTTCAGCACCGGACATCACCAGATAAAAAAGCGCTGCGCTGAGGAAAGGACAGCTCAAAACACCAATGGCAGGTCATTCATGAAGAAGCTCCAAATAATCCTTACATCTTCGTTTTATTAACAATATTAAACATTTAAATTCAAATGAGAGACCGGAGCCTCCGGAGGACAGTTCCACATGAGTGAAAAAGTCCGTGTTCTTCTCAGAGACCAGGATGAGCTTCAGAAAATCCTGCTGGAAATAGAGATCCAGAGTGGAGCTGGAAACATCAAAGTTAAAGACTGTACAGGAAAAACTGGAGCTTGAAAAAGAAAAATTAAAATTAGAAATTACACTCCATCGTCAGATGATTGACTACAGCGTGTCGTGCCGTGTGCGCAGCACTTCCTCAGCGTGAGAACGCTGCATCCAGGAAAATGATCGGAATAGGTCAACTAAATGACTCATATTGGTTATTATTACAGACACACAATGTTCTGTTATGTAATGAATAAAATATCACTTAAACAATGAAGATGGCCTCTTTATGGCGCTTTATGAACAAATTAATCAGCTGCATCCTCGTCTCAGCTGTGCCAGGTTAGCTTCTCCGTCTGCACATATAAACTGTTAGACGATCATACAACAACTCCAGGCTAGAACTTTTAACTTACGTCTGGTGTAGACCAAGCACAAAATGTACGCCTGGGCATAGCGACTGAAGGGCTTACGCCCAAGTGGTGCACTCAAGCTGGGCGAAACTTTCAAATCTACGTCGGCGGACAGCCACGACATTTAGACCAGAAATTGCTTGCAACCGGTTGATTGTTAATTTTTCCTAGAGTTTCTACTTTAATTCCCGTGTCAGCCTCGTTTTTAACATCATTAAATCCAAAGTACTGATATTGAATATGAAGTCACACGTTTAGGCAACATAACCACATAAAGACACAAATAAAACAAAAATAAACTCTCCTTGCAAGGTTGCAAACGTAGTCTGTGGTAATTCTAGTTATGTAAATGAAATTGTTAAGTTAAACTCAATAATAATAAAATCTTGTTGCAAATCTCGTGGCTTATATATACAGTCTTTGGGCTGTCCGTGACTGGCGTTGAAAATCCCGTGGCAGTCCGTGACTGCCGCCGGAAATGACGTGGCTGTAGCTGGCTGTTGCTGGCTGTCATCGTGGCTGTCCGTGACTGCCGCCGGAAATGAGGTGGCTGTAGCTGGCTGTTCGCGGCTGCTGCTGGCTGTTATCGTGGCTGTCCGTGACTGGCAGCCACCTCCACGATTTGAGCCTGCTGTCTCTCAGTGTTGGAGCTGAGACACGTGGCTGGACGTTTCTGGTCAAAGAGTGGAGCATCATACAGGGCGGTCTGCAGAGAGTGCTTTGGGATGCTTCCTCTCACTGTCCACTGCATCATCCATCTACAGGGATTGCTGGATTGGCTCAATCGACGGCTGTCACATCTCTAAGACATAGTCAGAAAAATGCAATGAGGAGATGGTTTATGGATTCACTAGTATAAAAATTATTGGAAAAAAATATACTGATTATGGTACACAATTGTGATTATCAGTTGAAATCAGTGGCCCTCTGGGGCACCTAGATATGACCCTTAAATTTATTAAAATAAATTAATTTTTGAGCCATGACAAAGACAAGGTATGTGGGGGGATAAGTATTACACTCTGCCTTGTGATTGATAAAAGGATATGTACATTTATGAATGCTGATGGCCTTATGATACACTACTGTTTGAAGGAGAACCAGGAAGCTGAAGATGGAATAAACTCCATCTCTGAGTCTCAGTCTGACACAGCCCAGTTCTAATCATAATAAATCAGCTGCAGGAAGCCTCACACTTCTTCCTCACATCTTTTGTGGGAAACCTTCAAAACAAAAACAAGAAATTTGCAGATTAGAGTCTACACAATATTGTACAAAGGAGGTCAATGCTATTTTCTTAATTCCTCTTGTGTTATTCCTACTCTTTTGTTTACTTCTTCCTTAAAATGTATTAGAACATTTCTTTAACCTTAATAATTGCATTTTAATTGATAATGAACCAAAGCTCCAAAGGGTAGAACCAGAAATAAGTTCATATAAGTCCTCTAGCATGTTAGCTTGTTAGCTAACTATTCTCCAGTCTGAGACATGAGATTTATCTGATAGCAGGAAGACTTGTTTGATTTCTACAGCAGCATTCTCGTGTCAGCTGTAACCTAAGTCAGTGTTTTGGAATAAAAGTATTAATAAAGCCTCATTTAGCCTTCACTGTCAGGGGAACACCAGCAGTAAATATGTAGCTAGCTAACTAGGAGTTGCTGCTGGTGTACACTACAGCAGTTATATTTACAAAATACAAACAACAAAAAAGCTCAAACTTACTTGTGAAAAGTTAGCCCCCGAGCTCTGGTCTCAATAGTCCACCGATTAGAGCAAGAATAAGCTGCACAGAGCTCAGGTATCCTGTTAACTGCTGCTATGATTCATGTTAGCTGATAGCACGCCAGATTTAGGATGGCGGCTGCAGAGGGTCCTCGGGTAAGCCATAGATATCATATAAACACTAGATGCCTTAACTGGGAGTCGACAGCGTCCCTACGTGGCGGCCATCTTACCTCGGACAGCTTACGTTCCGTTCTCAATGGTAGCAGATGAAAGGTGAGTGAACAACTTAAACAAAAACACTCTTAACTCGATTAAATATTAACAGATTTACAAGCGGGTTGCATTATTACAAACCTTATAACACATAGGCTTGATAGGACATACTTTAACATTTTTAAATTAACGGGCCAAATCCGTCATATTTTACAGCCACATCTCTGGCGTTTATAACAAACCAACCCGTTTGAAATTCGGTTGAAAATTGAGCAAGTTAGAGTTATTTAAATAGTACATGCACCATTGACACCAATGTTACGAAAGAGGGCAGCTGTCCGAGGTAAGATGGCCGCTGCCTAGGGACGTTCGTCCAATCAACGAACAGCGCGGGTAAGGCATCTAGTGTTTATATGATATCTATGGGGTAAGCAATCGGTGTCACGTGATCAAATGAGCGTGATTTGATTGGCTAAAAGCCAATCGACTGGATTGACAAACGATTGCTTTGGCCTGGGTCACCAGGAGGTCACCCAATTTCTGCTGTTGAAAATTTGACGTTGAAAATCTGCAGATGAATTCCAGCTGATGAATTTTTTACATTGAAATAATGTAGTTGAATTTTTAACGTTGAAAATTTGCAGATGAATTTTAGCTGATGAATTTTTTACATTGAAATAATGTAGTTGAATTTTTAACGTTGAAAATCTGCTGATGAATTTTTGCAGATGAAATTTTTGCTGGTGTATTTTGAGGAAAAAAATTCAAATACATAATTTCACAGAATAAAATTTCAGCGTCAAAAATTCAATGTCTAAAACAAGGCATATTCTGGTGAGACTGTTAAACTTCCATAAATTTACTGTATCATGATTTAGCAGAACAGGACTGGAACACTGTATATAGAGAAAAAATATAGATTGTGCTGTTGATACATTTTTAGGAATATTTAGTTCAGCATATAACAGGAACTGTCCATTACGGCAGAGCAGTAAAAGAAACTCAGTTATTAAATCAGCTAACGGAGCTAACTATCGGTTAGTGTGTACTGTTTTTTTAAACTTAATAAACTAAACCTAACAAACAAATGACTGTAAGATGGCACCACCAAGAAAAATGGACAAAATTGAGGAAGATATAGAGGAGATAAAGATGTCAATAAATCGCATATCTGGTGAGATGTCATGTCTTAGTAAGTTGATGGAGGAGATCAAAAAACTCAAAAAACTTGTGGGGGAAAAAGATAAACTTATAGTGAGACTTGAACAGAGGATAGATGATCTGGAACAATATTCCAGAAAGGAAGATGTTTTGATAACGGGCTTGGAGACGAAACATCGCTCCTATGCCAGAGTGGTGAATTCTGGTGAAGCTACTGGGGAGGACGCACCATCAGGAGAACGCATGACTTTGGAGCATCAAGTCACAGCATTTTTGCATCAGAAGGGCATCGATATTCAACAGGAGAATATATCAGACTGTCATATGATCCCATCTAAACATAGTAAAAATATACCAAACACCATTGTAATGAGATTCACAAGCAGGAAACACAAAAATGAATTATTAAAACAGGCAAAAAAACTGAAAGGAACAAATGTGTACATAAACGAGCATCTAACGAAAAAGAATGCAGACATGGCAAGGGAAGCACGATTATTGAAAAAACAGAAACACATCGTTGATACATGGATTTGGAATTGTAGGATTTGGATAAGGGCAAGAGAAGGAGCAAATGGTGTACAAATAAGAAAATAATAACAAACATCTGTAAGAAAACATAGATGACCTCACGAAATACAGGACAGAGTAGACAAATCAGGATAATTGCAGTCAGAAATGTGGATAGCAAAAAACCCACTTGGACATGGATACATATGAGAAAATATATGATATAGATAGTATTATTGATGAAAGGATATTTAATTTAAACACTCACAGTTGTGAATATTATGATGAAGATCAATTAGACCAATTAAATAGTGGTATGGAAATGGAGGATACACTCACACTCATCCACCTAAACAGCCGCAGTTTGTACTGTAAATTGCCAATAATAAAAGATTACATTAGGGAATTTAAAAGTACAATTAGTGTGGTTGCAATTACAGAGACTTGGCTTAAAGATAACATGGATGATGTACAGCTGGAGGGGTATGAACCTTATTTTGTAAATAGAAAAATTAAGAAAGGTGGAGGTGTGGCACTGTTTATTAAATCAGAACTGAAATGTAAATTAGTGGAAGAAATGACATTGATGGAAGAAAATGTTATGGAAATAGTAAGTGTGGAAGTAAGCAATGGCACAGCGAAAAATATACTAATTAGTTGTGTTTATAGAGCACCTGGCTCTTGTATCGAGACATTCTCTGACAAAATAAGTGAGGTGACTGATGAAATCAAGAACAAACCCTGGTTCTTGTGTGGAGATTTTAATGTTAATTTAGATCATTCTGCGGGCCTGAGAACATCGAGTGATTTTCTTGATTCAATGTGTAGTTTAGGTTTATTCCCCTTGATCAATAAACCAACCAGGATTACTTCACACAGCGCAACAATAATAGATAATATATTCACAAATAAAAAGGATGATGTTATGAGGAGTGGGATATTGATGACAGATATCAGTGATCATCTACCTGTTTTTGCAATATTTAAACATAAACAATTGACTAAGCAAAATATCACTATCTCAAATGTCAAAAGAGATAAGTCAGTGAAAGCCCTGGAGGCACTAAATAAAGATCTTGTAAAACAGAACTGGGAAGGAGTTTATGTCAGTGATGTTAATGCTGCATACTCATCCTTCATTAAAACACTAATGAAATCATATTATAAAAATTGTAAATTAAGGAATACGGTGAAGAATAAAAGAAATAATCCATGGATGACTAAGGGAATAAAAAATGCTTGTTCAAAAAAGAATATAGGTATAGGTGTTTCCTAAAGGCCCAAATAAAAGAAGCAGAAGATAGATATAAAACCTACAAAAATAAATTAACAACAATAATTAGGAAACAAAAAAGGGATTACTATGGTGAATTATTGAATAAGAATAAAGATAATTCTAAAGCTACATGGGGAATAATAAACAGTGTCATTAACAGAGATAAAACAAAATCTAAAATACCAAATTATATGGTCAAGGACAATAAAGAAATTTATGACTGTAATGAAATCATTAATGAGTTCAACAAATTCTTTGTAAATATTGGGGAGAGTCTAGTGGATAACAAACCAATAGTAGAAGATACATTGAATACAATAGTTAATAATGTCAATAGTATTTTCCTTGACAAAGTGGAAAAAGATGAAATAAGAAATAGTTTAAAAAAACTGTGGAAACAAACAATCAACCGATGTTGATGATTTGGACATGATGACTGTTAAAACTATAATAGAATCTGTTATCGATCCATTCACTTACATCTGTAATCTGTCACTTTCTACCGGCATTTTCCCTGACGACATGAAAATTGCTAAAGTGGTACCATTGTTTAAAAGTGGTGATAAACACAATTTTACTAATTACAGACCAGTGTCACTGCTTCCACAGTTTTCCAAAATACTTGAAAAAGTTTTTGTATCAAGGTTGGATAAATTCATTGAAAAAAATAATATTATAAATCATGAACAGTATGGATTTAGGAGTAAACATTCAACTTCAATGGCAATAATGGATCTAACTGATAAAATAGTAAAAGCAATAGATAATAAACATCCTTTTATTAGCATTTTTATTGATTTAAGGAAAGCATTTGATGTTATCTATCATGAAAGACTACTTCAAAAATTACAATAGTATGGAATACGAGGAGTGGCTCATCAATGGGTCAAAAGTTATTTAGATAACAGGAAAGTTTGTGCAGTTAAATAACTCAAAATCTGAACTGAATGATATTTGTTGTGGAGTGCCACAAGGGTCGGTTCTTGGCCCTAAACTGTTCATATTGTTCATTAATGATCTTGTAAATGTGTCTAAACTGCTTGGTTATGTTTTGTTTGCGGATGACACAACATTGTTTTATTCTGGGTCAGATATACAAGAAGTAATTCAAGTGATAAACAATGAATTGATGGAGGAATTATGCTAACATAATTTAGGAAGAGGTCTGCAAAGCGATTGGAGAGTGGAATGAGCATATTGAAAATATTTCCTTTGTTTTGTATTGTAAAAAGGGGCAGAAAATATAAGAATTTTCTTCTCTCTGCTCCTTTTCATTCATTTGTTTTGTATGGTTTGTAAACACTGTATGTTTTTTTTTTCTCATTGTTATTTTTTTTTTATGAATGAAATAAATAAATAAAAAAAAAAAAATCCCCATGGCTAACTAAAGGTTTACGGAATGCTTGTAAAAAAACACACATTGTATAGAGAATTCATCAGATTAAGGACTGAAGAATCTGAACATAGATACAAAACATATAAAAATAGATTAACTAATATCATAAGAACTAATAAGAAATTATACTAACTTATTAAACAGCAACAAAAGTGACAATAAAAGGGTATGGGGAGTACTGAACACTATAATTAGACGTGATTCTAAAAAGCATTTATATCCAGAATATTTAGATAAAAATAGTGATAATTATAATATGAATGAAATTACAGATAGTTTTAATAAGTTTTTTGTTAATATTGGACCAGAATTGGCAAAGAAGATCCCTATTAAAAACAAAGAAGTGGATTACACGCAGTTAGAAAAATTCAAAGACAATGTAACTGAAGCAGAGATAGTGAATGTGGTTAATCAATGTAAAAATAAGTCATCTACAGATTGTTTTGATATAGATATGGCATTAATTAAAGAAATCATACAAAGTATATCTAAGCCTTTAACCTACATATGCAATCTATCATTTCAAACAGGAACATTTCCAGGTAATATGAAAATTGCAAAAGTAATACCATTATATAAAAATGGAAACAAACACATCTTCACAAACTATAGACCGGTCTCTCTGCTACCTCAGTTTTCTAAAATTTTGGAGAAAATTTTCAATAATAGATTAGAGAAATTTATAGAGAAATGTAATATAATTGATGAAAGTCAGGTTTAGGTCAGCATTAGGTCAACATCAATGGCTATAATTGATGCAGTGGAAGAAATCACAAACAGTTTAGATAAGAAACAATATGCAGCTGGAATATTCATTGACTTTAAAAAAGCCTTTGATACCATTAATCATTCAATACTGTTAAAAAAAACTTGAAAGATATGGTATTAGGGGTTTGGCCCTTAACTGGATCCAAAGTTTTTTAACTGACAGAAAGCAGTATGTGAAGATGGGTGAGTTTAAATCTAGATTATTGGATATTGTTTGTGGGGTTCCACAGGGTTCTATATTGGGTCCAAAGTTGGCGACGGTGGCATAGGAGTTAAGTGGACGCCCCGCAATCGGAAGGTCGCGGGTTCGCGTCCCACTCGGTCTGTAGCCGTCGTTGTGTCCTTGGGCAAGACACTTAACCCGAATTGCCTCTGTTGGTGGTGGTCAGAGGGGCCGATGGCGCAACAATGCAGCCTCGCTTCTGTCAGACCGCCCCAGGGCGGCTGTAGCTACTCAGTAGCTTACCATCATCAGCAGTGTGTGAATGTGTGAGTGCATGCAGCGTCTTTGAGTGTCCTAACAAAGCGCTATATAAGTTCGATGAATTATTATTATTATTATTAAAGTTGTTTAATCTATACATAAATGATATATTTACCGTATCTAAATTATTGAAATTAATTTTATTTGCGGATGACACTAATATATTTTATTCTAGTGATACCTATCAAAATTTAATATATCTTATAAATACTGAATTAATAAAACTAAAAAGATGGATGGTTATCAATAAATTATCCCTGAATTTAGATAAAACTAAAGTAATATTCTTTGGAAATTATACAGGGAATTTAGACCCAGGAATATATATAGATGGTATAGTTATGTAGTGTCAGAAATTTAATTCTTAGGAGTGACTATTTACAGTAAGCTAAGCTGGAAACCACATATCCAGCATATCAATATCAAAATTTCAAAAACTATTTCAATTATAAACAAAACTAAATAATCTTTACAGTGCAGTGCTTTATATGTTGTATTGTTCATTGGTGTTGCCTTATATAACCTACTGTATAGAAGTATGGGGAAACAACTATAAAAGTTCATTAAAACCCCTCTTCATACTCCAAAAACGTGCAGTAAGAATTATTCATAAGGTAGGATTTTGGGATCTCACAAATAGTTTATTTCTGCATTCCAAACTCCTAAATAAATTCTTTGACTTGGTGGATTTTGCCAACACTCAATTGTTATTCAAAGCCAGTATAGGTATACTTCCTAAAAACATTCAGAAGCTTTTTTCAGAGAGAGAAGGGAGTTATAACTTAAGAGGAGAAGGTAATTTTAAAGTTCAGGCAGTAAGAACCACAAGAAAAAGCATGTGTATATCTATATATGGAGTTAAACTCTGGAATCAAGCAATGTTCAAATATTCATCAATTTAAAATGAGGTATAAGGAAATTGTATTATCAAAATATAAGTCTGAGGTTGACGGTGTTTGACGGTCATGGGGATTGTTCCGAATAACTTTTATTATGATCAGTTATTGATAGATATTATTGTTGTTATCATTATTATCAGTTATTGATAGTTATTACTATTGTTATCAGTTATGGATAGATATTGTTGTTATCATTATTATTGTTATAAGTTATTGATAGATATTGTTATTAATTATATTGTTTGTTGTATTGTTTTTTTTGTTAAAAGGGGCAGATAACATAAGTTTTTTCTTCTTTCTGTTCCCTTTTCATTTTGGTTTTAGAAATTGAGTTTTTGTATATTGACTTTAATGAATAAAATGAAATAAGTGATTAAAAAAAAAAAACTCTGGTCCTAGAGAGCTTCTATCCAGCATTGTTTTAGAGGTTTATCTGCTTCAACACAGCCGATTTTAATCAGCAGGTGATTAACAGGCCTCTGCAGAAATTGATGAGCTGCTGAACAGCTGAATCAACTGTGTTGAAGCAGAGAAACAACTACATGTGCTGGATAGCAGCTCTCTAGGACCATGGTTAGTAACCGTGAGCTAAAGTCATTGTCTGCTGCAGAGAAACGCCCAAGTTATAAATAAAAATACCCCATGACAAAATCATTCTGTAATGTGAACATTTATGTTACACAATCACAAACATTGCACGAAAATTGAATCTGTCATTTTTTGTCTAATCAACTTGAAACTTGGCACATGTGATCTATTGATCAAGATAAGTAATTGTGATGAAGAAAATCACAAAAATGTTGAAAATTGCACAAATGACGCAATGTCAAAATCAGTACGCTAGCTAGCACATGACCTAATTCATGATATCTCCACCATTTTTCAAGATTAAATGATGAGACTCTAGATTCCCATAAAGGATTAGATGTAAGCCAACTGTATTTAATTTTGTACTGATTCACCAATAGGGGTCGCTAAAGGATCCAAAACTTTATTTCAGCATAACGGCTTGATGGATTTTCACAAAACTTGGCACAGATGTTCATTACCGCACCCTTAAGCTTTGGGGGCTTTGGGGCCTTTGCAATCATAATCAAACCCTATCTGACTCCCTCTGTCAGCACTCCTCCTCAGGAAGGTCAACACACGACACTCACTTCCACTGACTCAGTGACGTAGAAGGTGGATTTAATGCAACATGATCGTTCAGACTGAAGTATGAAAGTGACCTGGATCGGATTTGAATCGGATGGTGGACCATGAGATTCTTTTGGGTAGATTAGCATCGTGGGTTGGATTGGATGGCCCAGCATTAGAATGGTTTAGATCATATTTGACTGGGAGATCTTTCTGTGTCCAAATTGGTGACCACTCCTCGTCTTACCTGCCACTTCCATGGGGTGTTCCGCAGGGATCAATCCTTGGACCACTACTATTCACCATCTACATCCTTCCCCTTGGTTCTATTTTTGCTAAACACTCCCTACAATATCACCTGTACGCTGACGACTGTCAGATTTACCTCTTGCTGGATCAACCTGGATCTCTTAGCTCTCTTGAAGAATGCCTCTCAGATGTAAAAACATGGCTATCATCGAATTTCCTCAGTTTGAATGAGAACAAGATTGAGGCTGTGATTTTTAGTCCTAGGTCTGTAAGCAAAATAACAGGTTCAGGCTACCCTCTTCCTGTAAATGTTACCCCCACAGTTATCAGTCTGGGGGTGACACTGGATACAGATCTGTCACTAGTCCAACAGATAAATGCCACCGTGAAATCTTGTTATTTTCATCTGCGTAGAATAAGGCCTCTAAAAAACATCCTGAAAAGAAAACATCTGGAATCTGTCATCCACGCCTTCATAACCTCACGACTTGACTATGCAAACTCCCTTTTCATTGGTGTAAAAGAGTCCACAATCAGCCGCCTTCAGAAGGTCCAAAATGCAGCTGCCAGATTCCTCACTGGGACAAAGAAACATTGCCACATCTCCCCGGTTTTAGCCGAGCTGCACTGGCTCCCAGTGTCCTATAGGGTGAAATTCAAAATCCTTTTATTTACATACAAAATTGTCCATAACAAAGCTCCCGGTTATCTAGCAGAACTCCTCAACTCATATGCTCCCCCTAGGTCTCTCCGCTCAGCTGATCAACTCTTGCTGTGTATTCCAAAGATGAGGTGCAAGACTCGTGGTGAGCGTGCCTTTGCTCACGCAGCTCCGAAGTGTTGGGATAGCTTGCCACTCTCGGTTCGTTCGGCTCCGTCTATTGCCCTGTTTAAATCCGGTCTTAAAACTCACTACTTCACTATGGCTTTTGGTGTTTGATTCTATGGACAGGGCTGTAGCGTGTATGAATGAATGACTTATTTTCCGATTTTATGGTTTTATTGTCTCTTGGTTTTAATTTTTAGTCTTTTATGTTGTTTTTAGTATTTATTTGTTTTTACTTACATTTTTTTGATATCTATTAACTTGTATTTTCTTGTTATTTTAATCTGACCTATGTGTTTTATCGCTGTTTTTTATTATTTTATGTTCAGCACTTTGGTCAGCTGTCATGCTGTGGATAAATGTGCTATATAAATAAATCTGGATTGGATTGGATCTGTGCTGTTCAGACTGTACCAAAGAAATCAGATATTGGGGGGGGGGATTGGATTTGATGTGCTTTTGTCTGTATTAAAAAACTATTTAAAATAAATAAGTGACGCTTAGCCTGGTGGCCCGCCAGGCCTAAAAAGCACTGGGGGAAACCCTGTGTAGTGTGAGGTGATGGAGGTGAGGTGTGTGTGTGTGCGTGCGTACTTGTGAGTGCATGTGTGTGTGTGTCAGAGTTTGCTTAAAGTTGCCACATTTCTCCATCAAGATTTTCTTTCTAAATCACAAAGTTTGTGTAAGAAAATAACTTGTAGTTCTCAGACCCATTTTGTTTGTGCGTAAGTCGCTTTAGAAATGAGGCCCCGGGGCTCTCTAAAAATAATTTTTGTTCAGCATTTTTCAGGGTTGTGGGGTTATGATGCTGATAACACCCCACCACCACCACCACCACCTACACCACCCTGGCCCCATTAAAGTAGTAAAACTGCTACCACATCTGGGTCAGTACGAGCTGGGCTGGGTAGCTTAATTGGTTTCACATCTGGGTCATATGTGCGTTTTTCGTTCTGAGGTGACTCTTTTTTTCAGACCTCTTCCTCGGACGTCCAACTGGGACCAAAGTGACACTACAGACTGATTGGCCGGCTGAAATTCACGCCTACCGCCTCCGATTGGCAGGTAGAATCAGCAGGGACTTCCTGCGTGCGCAATTCATTATCAGTCTGGATGCTGTGGAGTAAACATCTCTCTGTCTGCAGCACGGAGCTCCTGCTCCAGCACGGCAACAGACTGCTGCTCTGTGGGGAGAGAGGAAAGAGCAGGGAGGAGGCGGCCGTGAGCACCACAGCACACAGCCGCAGCAGCGGAGGACAGAATGTTATGAAGACACACACAGCAGTATCAGAGAGAGAACAGGGAGCCAATTAATACAATAATATGGTTCAGAGTCTCCAAAAGCAACACGGCTCATGCCCGCCTTTTGCGCTGCCTACGTTCTAGTGGATTTCCGCATTCCTGAGAAGTCCATGTGAAGTCCGTGTGAACAAAAACCACCCGTACTAGCCCGAACTGACGCCACCCAGCCCTGACTGTACTGACCCAGATGTGGAAGTGGCATAACAGTATCATTAAATAACAGAGTTTGGATATAAAATGGGTCATCTGGTAACCTGACCCTTGACCTTGAATTAAAGCCACAGTAGAGTGCATGACTTACCAACACCGTGAACTTCCCACTCAGCAGCTCTGAGCGTAGCGGCTCCTCGTGAGGCTGAAGTCTGACGATTCCTTCTTTAAGTCGCGTTTCCTGAAGAAAGCAAATCACAGTAGTTGAGGGGGGAGGGGGATGGAAAACCAAATTCCCGTCTGAGAATAACAGAGTCTGACTTTCAGAAGGCTTTAAACCAGGGATCTCCAAAAGTTTGGAGAACATAAGCTACTTTTACACCATGAAAGTACAGAAAGAGCTACTGCCATAGGATTTATTCACATTGATACTTTCCATGTGTCAATATGCTTAAAATGAAACGTGCATTGTATTCACAAGTTGCTTTATTTATTTCAATACATCAATATTGTAAAAAAAAAAAAAAAAGTTAAATAATGACATTCCTGTTTTGAAACTCAAACAAAACATAGTTTGTTTTTTAAATAATCAGATACTTTCAAATAATGAAATACAAATCTCCTTTGTGTGAATGAGTTGATATTTTTTAGAATGCAGTAACATAACTTGTTGAGCAGACAGGAACAGCTAACCTGTTCCTCTTCAGTCCCTGACCCTGTGCCCTGCCTGGAGCACAAGCAGCAATGTCAGTTTTTCATAGTGTTCAGCAATTTTGTCAGAAATGAACAAATACTTCCAAAAACTATAGAATGACATTTAAAGAAAAATAAATGTTCTTTAAATGAGATTTAGTACAAAACATTAATTCTTATGTTGTGTTATGATAATTTTTCCAAGCAATGCAACACAACAATTCTCATAGAATGAATAAAGCTGAAGATATTTTGGTAACACTTTATAATAAGTGCACACTATTAAGCATTAGTTACTCATCAGTTAAGCATCACTTAATGGTTAACTAATAATTTCTAAAGTGTCTACAAAATATTTTTCATAATTGCTTAACAGCTTGAGGCACCACTATAAAGGCTTTATTCATGATGAAGAATCTCCTATATAACACTTGTCATTCATGATGTTTTATGATCTATAAGTCATTCATTAAGCATTTATAAAGGGTAAGTAAATGGTTAACATACCCTATAGCAGTGTTCCGCAAATGGCGGCCCGCGGGCCACATCTGGCCCGCCAGACCTTTCCACCCAGCCCCCCAACCCTTTGGGCCTGAGGGTCCCCAAGTATCAATAAACATAGTCCTTCAAACACAACTAAAACTACAATCAAATAAGTGACTGGAAATCCCTTGTGTGTGTTTTTGCCTTTTTTTCTGTCTTGCTGCTTAAAATCAGATTGTACACACATTCTATCCACCCATGATGACGCTCAGACCCTACTGATGCTAAACATGTTTCTCACAACTTGCTACACCAGTGAACCTTAAATGGCAGCCCACGGGCCACATCTGGCCCTCAAATATTACTGAATCAAGAATAGTGAAAATACATGTTCTACTTTTTTCTATATCAAATTAAACAAACTGAAAACAGCATTTATTATAAATGACTACAAACTCATAGCTCTCATTCAACAGTTATTTTTTTATTATTTAATCTACAGCAGTTCTTAGATTTTCCATTTTTGTGCTTTCCACTATAGCGCATAATTGCGGTGTTAATTACCTCAGCACTGGTAAATGGCATATTATGCTTGGAGGGTACCCAAGCGGCCTGCAGCGAGGCACTTGTTGCCCGCTCTTGTTCAGTTGAAGTTCGGTTAATAATCCCGCTGCAATGGAAGTATTGGGATTTCAAAGTTGAAATTTTCTTTCGACGGGCTTCTGACTGTTCAGGATATGACTCCTTGAAGTTTGCATGCTTTGTGTTGTGGTGACAGCTCAGATTATATTCTTTAGTGACAGCGATAGTCTTGCTGCAAATGAGGCACACAGGTACAGCATTTCCAAAGCTTGGCAGGATAAATACATACTTTTCTGTCCATTCTTCATTAAAGATGCGGTTTTCGGCATCAACTTTCCGTTTAAGGCTCTTTGAGAGTGCCATTTTTCATGTTTGTGATGGAGAGAGGAACCACCTCAAATATGAAGGCTAATAAGTCACATTGTCCCCTTGTGGCTTGGGTTGGTAAATGAAACATGAATACTGACAAATGCTAAATAAAATAAGGACAATAAGGAAAATTAGAAGAAAAAATTACTTATGTATAAATATAAATAATTTTAGATTTTTATATATATATATATATACACACATATTTAAAATGTGTTTTAGAATATTTAGTTATTTTAGAGCATCTGGCCCTCACAGTGTCTGCTGGAAAAAATCTGGCCCTTGAACAAATCTATTTGAGGACCCCTGCCCTATATAATACTATAAAATACACATGTACTACACATACAGGTGTCTTCTTACTAAATGTTTTCTAAACACTGAATCTCATGACTAGATCAGTCAGCTACTAAATGTTAACAGATGTCTTACAATACATTTACAATTGTCACTTAAATACGGTGGCCCTGAAGTGCAAACCACACCAACAAATCACTAAACTGAAAGCAGTTTCACTTCCGCTTCCGTTTATGCACGGGCAGCAGGGGGCAACGACATCGCCCCCTGCTGCCCGCGCCGTCCTGCTCGATGACGCAGTCCCATGCGTGGTCCAACGCGTACACCCCGTCGTCCCTGTTCATGGTCCCCCGTCCACGTCTCCTTATCTCAATAGCTTCTTTAAGATGAAGATCGCAGCGACGATCGAAACGTCAGCACAATAAGGTAAAGAAAGATCTATCTGTGTTTTATAAAGAACAAAAAGTAAAAGAATTACGAAAGAAACACACAGTATGAACGTACCAAAGATGATTAAAGAAAAATATGGACACCAAGGATTAAAAGACTTCCGACGTTTGGAAAGTTTACATCGAAAAATCGCACATCTAAGAAACCCCCTCCGATTCAGCTTGAGATGCAAAAATGAGAATATCACACCAACGAGCCTGCAGTTAAAAACATTGATACGAACAAAAACAGCGAGGAACATAATGGAAAGAGCACAGAGGCTACTACTGAAAGAGAGAATAAGAAACATTGCATCAAAACAGAAGCAACTGGAACAAGAACTAAAAAAAGGATACATGGATTTCAACATCAACCACAAACTGGATGAAACAACGGAAGGATTATTAAAAGGACACATGATGGAACAACAAGAGAAGGAATTTCAGAAAGTAAAAAATAGACACATAAAGAAGCTAACAAAGCTCACAGAAAGAAAAAAGTAAAAGGAGGAACAAGATGGGAACAAAAATACTACATGGGTATGTAACCTCTCACAACACCAACTGACCAAAGCAGAAGAAAGCATATTAAAGAAAGGACTAAATTTTGCAATAACACCGAAACATATACCATACGAAGAATTTATAGTAGCGACGGAAATAGCATGTCAACAAATCACAGAAGAAGGAAAGAAAGCAGAACTTAGAAACAGCGTAGTCGGGATATTGAAGAGCAGCAAAATAAAACACAGTAATGTCACCAAAGAAGAAAGAAGGGCCATAACCACTTTAGCAAAAAACGAAAACATTACAATAGTACCAGCAGACAAAGGAAGGACAACAGTAATAATGGATAAAGAAAAGTACAAAGAACAGATGGAACATATGTTAGAAGACAAAGACACATACAAGATATTAAAAAAAGATCCAACAGAAGTGATAAAGAGGAACATGAAAAAAATACTCAAACCGATACAAGAAAAGGGCAGAATAACAGAAAAAACATACAAGCACTGGATACCAACGGCAAACATTATTCCAAGAATATACGGCACACCGAAAATACATAAAAAAGACACGCCACTTAGGCCAATAGTAGACAGTATAGGAACTCCAACATATAACATGGCAAAGGATATCAGTAAAATCATCAGTCCACTATTAGGGAACACA
>SSNS01000296.1:506377-555733 GCA_006937985.1 Aphyosemion australe | reverse complement strand
CTCGAACCTCGCATCACCATTCGAAAACTATTGCACCGGTTCGAAAAATTCCAAAACCGTCAGCGGCCGAAGGCTTTGATGGTGCTCTGTGTGAATTTTTGTGTGCCTATCTTTAATATTGTAGGAGATATGACGAGTACAGTTTAGCTCTCGGAGAGCGATCGAAGCACCTGAGCTGAGAAAAAATTGAATGGCTGCCAATGGGAGAAAATCTGGCTGACTCCTCCTTCTGAGCCTCATAGCGCAAAAACCGTGGCAGCTACAGCAAAATCGAGACCATCCCATCGAAGCAGACAAAAAAACCTACTGTTTTTGAGAAAATTACGCGTCTACCCCAAAAGATGTGGTCGTAGCAGAATTTCCCCTTCGGGATTTGAATCTGAAGCTGTCAGTCACAGTGGGAAAGGCATGACCATATTTGGGACAGCACAGCCCAGCTGCTGGGAGGAGAAATATTTTAAAACCTTTCCAAACTAGTTAACGCTACGACCACAATTTTTGGAGTACGTCCATAAATTATAGCTCAAAACGGAGGAAAATCCGTCAGCTTTCATCCAGCGCAAGTCTCATTTCCCTCGGTTCTACGGTTCTCTCATGGCACTTCCTGAAGTCGAGCAAAGTCGGTTTTCGGCCCTATTCTTTTGAATGGGGGACGGAGGAGAAAATCCTGAAATTTAAAACTCGTACCTCAAGTTTAACCTGTGATTATAGAAAAACCGTAAAAGATATCAAGAAGCTGAAAAAATTTGAAATAGTTGAACTTCTTTTGAGTTTGTTAAAAGTTGAATGAAGTCTCTAGGTTGAAGTTAACCCTGGCAAGTAAGAGGTCAAAAAGATGAACGATTTTGTTCAAAATTGAGCGATTTTAAGCATTTTCCATTCATTTCAATGGGCTGAAAAATGGCAGAAAAAGCTGAATAAATCGGAAACGGTTGAAGATATCAATACCAGGAGATATAGCCGGAAAGAGCTGAACGAGCTGAACGGTTTGATACCAAACTTGCTGAAATAGCTGAAAAACTGTAGGAGGAGATACAGTTCAAAAAACGTACGGAAGCAGAATAAGAAGAAGAAGAAGAAGAAGAAGAAGAAGAAGAATAATAAAGAGAAACAGGAAAACAATAGTTTGAATGCATACTGCATTCAAACTAATAAAAACCATAGACATAGTAATAGACAGACTCAGACAAGACCCTACGGAAAAGAACAAATTTAACAATAGATGACATAGCACAGCTAATAAAACTGGTGGCAAATTCTACATATTTTAGTTACAGCGAGACAATATACAAACAACTGGAAGGGTTCGCGATGGGGAATCCGTTATCAGCAACCCTCTGCGAGTTTTACATGGAGGATTTGGAACAAAAAGCATTAAACACTGCACCCGAAAACTGTCAAATAAAGTTATGGAAGCGATACGTGGATGATATATTAGAAATCATACCTAAAGGACAAACACAAGCATTAACAGAACATTTAAATAACATAGACGAAACAGGAAACATTAAGTTCACATATGAGGAAGAAACAGAGGGCAGCATTACATTCATGGACATGAGGATCAGCAAAAAACAAGATGGAACACTTAAAATAAATACATACAGAAAACCAACACACACAGATCAATATTTACTATGGACATCAGAACATCCCACGATACACAAAATGTCAGTGATAAGAACGCTATACAACAGAGCGAAAATTATAACAGAAAAACAAGACAGCAATCAAGAAAACAGACACATACACAACTCACTAAGAACCTGTGGATATCCAGCGTGGGCGATTAGTAGAGGAAAGCAACAAACAAGAGCAGAAAGAATAGAACAACCAAAAAGAAAAGCAAAGAACCCAGAGAAACAAGAACTGAAGCCAGTAATAACCCTCCCATACATCAGAGGAACGACAGAAAAAATAGTAGAAGTAATGAAAAAATACAAGATAAACACACCAATCAAACCATACACAACAGTAAGAAAAAGACTGGTACACCCCAAAGATAAGATCCCAACCGAAAAAAAATGTGGAGTCATTTACGAAATCCCCTGCAAATTATGCAATAAAACATATATAGGAGAAACAGGACGCCAACTTAACACAAGAACAGCAGAACACAGAAAAGAATGTGAAAAAGAGACAAGAAGAATACACAGAGCAACAAGACAAGAAGCAGAGAGCACAATAAGGAAATCAGCAGTCACAGATCATTGCACCAGAGAAAACCACATCATGGACTGGGACAGAACAAGGATTATCAACACAGAACAACAAAAATATAAAAGATGGATTAAAGAAGCTATTGAGATAAGGAGACGTGGACGGGGGACCATGAACAGGGACGACGGGGGGGGACCACGCATGGGACTGCGTCATCGAGCAGGACGGCGCGGGCAGCAGGAGGCGATGTCGTTGCCCCCTGCTGCCCGCGCATAAACGGAAGCGGAAGTGAAGCTGCTTTCAGCGGCTTAGCTCAGATGAAGATCGCAGCGACGATTGAAACGTCAGCACAATAAGGTAAAGAAAGATCTATCTGTGTTTTATAAAGAACAAAAAGTAAAAGAATTACGAAAGAAACACACAGTATGAACGTACCAAAGATGATAGGATGGCTTGCCAGGCTAGGTTAGCCTTGTTCCTGGAACCAAATTTGGGGCAATTGAGCTGGGATTTTCAGAATGAGCATGACTTTTGGGATTAGCTCGCTTCGTGGAACAGCCCCCTGAGCACTTCACATCTGAAACGATAGTAGTTCAGACCAGAGCTCAGCCTAGCCGGAAGCAACAGGCGGCATAAGGAGGTCCTAACACGTGGCTTTTGGGCAGATTATCTCCTTGATTCTTAAGGTTTGAATGGCCGTTTTTATTTATAGTTTTATGAAAATAGAGGGAAAGAAATAAATTTTCTGTAATGTACTAGTGTTTACTTTCTTCTTTCAGAGAACACAACAGCAGTCCGTCTGGAAGATTTGACGTTTGCCACAGTGCTGGAATGACACCACCAGGAATGACACCACCACCATCTGGACAGGAATGACACCACCAACTGGACAGGAATGACACCATCACCATGTGGACAGGAATGACACCACCACCAACTGGACAGGAATGACACCACCACCAACTGGACAGGAATGACACCACCAACTGGACAGGAATGACACCACCACCTGGACAGGAATGACACCACCACCATGTGGACAGGAATGACACCACCACCAACTGTACAGGAATGACACCACCACCAACTGGACAGGAATGACACCACCACCATGATGACAGGAATGACACCACCAACAACTGGACAGGAATGACACCACCACCAACTGGACAGGAATGACACCACCACCATGTGGACAGGAATGACACCACCACCATGTGGACAGGAATGACACCACCACCATGCATCCAGTTTTTAAGTGATTCGCCTTTTCCAGTTGCAAACACCTATGCAAATACTCCCATCTGTGACTCATACAGCGTCTTCAAGGCCAACATGGACTTTTGAATTCAAAATGCTCCAGGATTTGGATGTTCTTAAATCAGCAAGGTCATCATATTACAGTTACTGAGTTACCCTGTCAAGTTCAGCTGCTGTTGGCACACTACTTAACACATTCATGTGACAAGCAACTATTGTTTTGTTGAACATTTATTTTATTCTGAATATTGTGTATGTTGGAAAAGTGACAGAAATGCTGGACATCATTTATAAATGATTTTATTAAAGAAAAATTAAAATGTTTCTTTGTGGTTAAATTTGAATATTTAAATCCATGCCAGTTGCTGTATATTATGAACAATATTATTCAATTTAGCAAGAGGGAAAGGAAACACTACAAACATTAAAAACTGAAGGAAAAGCATGGCTGTCCATCAGTTGTAGAGCACCAGCTCGTTAGTGGGTGATGAGTGGAGTGCCCTTATTCCACATTAAAAAACTTAAGTTCAGTTAGTTTATATGTAAAACCCAGCTATGTCCTTCAGGGCCAAATACAGTTCTGTGGCAGATTCCCAGTTTTGTGGCTGCTGCAGTGTGTTTTGTTGTAAATATTCTTCAATGTTTGGATCACCACACAATCCAACTGGTAACCTCTCCTCAGGAAACACATCCAGGTTGCTCTCCTCAACAGCAAATCCAGTCTCTTTAACCATATCTGCAAAATGAAAATAGAATAGTGAAGGTTTTTTTACAATTAGAATTTGAAATATCAGACTTTTTTTGCTGACAATTTGGAAATGTATAAATCAACGCATGCAGTGACAGGTTATAAACTGCTGTATCATACTTATGTGTAAAATTATGAATATAAAATGCTCACAAAAATTAAAGGAACACTTTTTATATTGGGCCTGGCATGAAATCAATTAAACCTGTCTGATAATTTTCTGGTTGATTAAGCAGCTGAGGGCATTGTTAATCACTTTCAGCTGTATTGGTGTTCATGGACTTAAGGACAGGTGCACTAAAGTGGCAACAATTACAAAACCCTCAAAACAGGACTGGTTTAACATGTGGAGGTCATTTCAAGTTTCTCCCTCTTGATCTTTTTTGGCTGGTTTTCCACTCGTGCTAGTTTTGGCTTGAGTAATTATCTCTACTGGCAGCATGAGGCGATTCCTTAACCCTACAGAAGTTGCACAGGTTGTCCAACTTCTCCAGGATGGCACATCCACACGTGCTGCAGCAAGAAGGTTTAATGTGTCTCCCAGCACAACCTCCAGAACATGGAGGAGATTTCAGGAGACTGGCGGTTATTCTCGAAGAGCTGGACAGGGCCATAGAAGGTCCACAACCCATCAGCAGGACCGATACCTGCTCCTTTGTGCAAGGCGGAACAGGCTGAGCACTGCTCGTGCCCTACAGAATGACCTCAAGAGGGCCACTGGTGTGAATGTCTCTACCCAAACAATCAGGAACAGACTTCATGAAGATGGCCTGAGGGCCCGACGTCCTGTAGTGGGCCCTGTGCTCACTGCCCAGCACCGTAGAGCTCGGCTGGCATTTGCTCAAGAACACCAGAATTGGCAAGTCCGCCACTGGCGCCCTGTACTTTTTACAGACGAGAGCAGGCTCACCCTGAGCACCTGTAATAGACGTGAAAGAGTCTGGAGAAGACAAGGAGAACGTTATGCTGCCTGCAACGTTGTTCAACATGATAGGTTTGGTGGTGGGTCAGTGATGGTCTGGGGAGGCATATCCATGGAGGAACGCACAGACCTCTACTGCATAAGAAATGGTGCTCTGACTGACATTTTTCCTTTTTTTTTTTGAAAAAAGATGGCGCCAGCGTGTTTGGCACGCCGTCTGTTGCTCTCCACCTTTTTGCTTCTTCTGTCTAATTCCCGCACTTGGATCTGCGCTCCTTACTTACGATCGATCCTCCCTCTTGGAGCTCCGTTTTCGACTGCATGACTCTGTGGGTTGCCATCTGATTCAGGGTGAATCGCTGCATAGGCTTTCCCTGATGTCCCGTCGGAGTTGTGGAAGAGTGCCTGCCTACTGAGGCCGAGAAGGCGCCGGCGGCGTGGATGCCGTGGCGGCCGCCTGGTTCGCCTTCAAGTGGCCTTGGCCTCCTTGGGGAGGAGTAATCGGGGAGCTCGATGCCGCTCCACCCGGTTGGTGGATACTGCTGATGGCTTTCATCGGCCCTGCGCCCGCTGCCACCAGGGCGTTTCTCTGAATAACTCGCTGCCTCTGAGACATCTCTCTGCCGCACCTGAGATCGCTGGACCTGACGCTGGCTCGCCTGGATTATACCGGTGGGCTTTGATTAACTCCCGCTCAATTGGTAATAAATAATTTATTCTTAAAGACTATTTTATTGAGCATAAGCTGGACGTGTTCTGTATTACGGAATCCTGGGTGAACCCGGATGACTTATCAGCTATCGCTGAGCTTCTCCCAGCTGACTGTGCCTACTTGAACACCCCGAGGCTTACGGGCTGGGGTGGGGGATTGTTGACTATTTTTAACTCATCCATCTCCTGCAAACCAGTTACCGGATTTGGGGTTTTTTCCAGCTTTGAACTATCTGCTTTTGAACTTGGCCATTCGCCTCCGATATTGTGCATGGTGGTGTATCACCCCCCCAACACCGAATAAGGATTTTATTAATCAGTTTTCAGACTTTTTAGCAAATATTTTTTTGAGATATGATAAGGTCCTCCTTTTAGGAGATTTTAACTTCCGTCCTATCTCAAAGCTTCCATTCTTGTCTAAACTTCTTGAGAAAGTTTTCACAGCTATCTGACCACTTGCAGACTTTTCACATTTTAGACCCTTTGCAATCAGGGTTCCGTCCAGGTCATAGCACTGAGACTGCCCTTCTTAGAGTTTTTAATGACGTTCTGCGGTCCACAGATTCCGGCTCCCATGTTTTACTGGTGTTGCTGGATCTCACAGCTGCGTTTGACACGGTAGACCATGTCATTCTTCTGTCTCGACTGAACCAGGTAGTGGGTATCCAGGGAATTGCCCTCAACTGGTTTAGATCCTATCTTAGTAACAGAAGTTTTTGTGTGAGGCTGGGGGATTTTGCTTCTGAAGTCTCCTCTTTGCCCTGCGGTGTTCCCCAAGGCTCGATTTTAGGACCTTTGCTTTTTAATCTTTATATTCTTCCTTTGGCAGCTATTTTTAGGCGACATGGTGTGATGTATCATTTGTATGCTGATGACTGCCAATTTTATGTTTCTTTAAAATCACTAGACTCAGTGCAACCGGCTGTGGATTGCCTAAATGAAGTGAAGGGCTGGCTTTGTAACAACTTTTTACACTTGAACGAGTCTAAGTTGGAGGCTCTTTTATTTGTTCCTCCCTCTCCCACTGCAGTTAGCCCTGTCCTGCCACCCTGCTTCTCCAGTTTAATGAAGCCAACCATCACTAACCTGGGAGTAGTGTTGGACCCAGAGCTGCGGATGGACTCTCACATTAGTCAGGTGGTTAGATCATGCTTTTTTCAGCTTCGCCGGCTATCAAAGATGAAGTCCATCCTGGCTAGATGCAACCTGCACACTTTGATCCATGCATTGGTAATTTCGCGCTTGGATTATGCAAATTCCATTTTTAATGGATCCACATCTTCCTCGGTTGCACGCCTACAGCTGGTGCAGAATGCGGCGGCCCGCCTTTTGACGGACACCAGAAGGAGGGAGCACATTACTCCTGTTCTGGCCCAGTTGCACTGGATCCCGGTGCGCTGCCGCATCCAGTTCAAAATTTTACTTCTTGTTTTTAAATCACTTTATCTTTATGCGCCAGTGTACTTGACTCAGCTAGTTCAGCCCTACATTCCTGGTCGAACCCTTCGGTCGGCAGACCACCGCCTGATACAGGTCCCATGTGTTCGAGTGAGGACTCAAGGAGCACGTGCGTTCTCAATCTGTGCACCTCGTCTCTGGAACCAACTCCCTTTGGCAGTGAGAATGGCCCCTCTCTCCCTGATTTTAAGTCACGCTTGAAGGCTTATTTTTATTCGCTGGCTTTTAATTCGGCCTAGTTTACCTTTTATTATGTTTTTACATTTTATTGTTGATTTGGTAGTGGTCATCTGACTACTCTTATCATTTCCTGTGTTGTATGTTGGTTTTACTGTGTATGCTTGTTATTTTTACTGTACAGCACTTTGGTCGGCCTTGGCTGTGTATAAGTGTGCTCTATAAATAATTGGATTGGATTGGATATGAAATCCTTGGTCAGACCCTTTGTCAAAACCTATGCTAATGCAGTAGGTCCTGGTTTTCTCGTAATGCACGACGATGCCTGGCCTCATGTGGCAAGAGTATGCAGGCAGTACCTGGAGGATGAAGGAATTGAAACAATTGAATGGCCTTCACGATCCCCTGACTTAAACCCAATAGAACATCTGTGGGACATTATGTTTCGGTCCATTAGGCGGCGCCAGGTTGCTCCTCAGACTGTACAAGAGCTCAGGGATGCCCTCACACAGATCTGGGAGGAAATGCCACAAGACACCATCCGTTGTCTCATTAGGAGCATGCCCCGACATTGTCAAGCATGTACACAAGCTCGTGGGGGCCACACAAGATACTGAAAAGCATTTTGAGTTGCAGAAATTAAGTTTTTGAAATAATGGACTAGCCTGCCACATCTTCATTTCACTCTGATTTTAGGGTGTCTACACAATTGAGCCCTCTGTAGGCTGAAAACTTTTATTTCCAAAAGACTTGGCATCCTTTTGTTCCTAAGACATTGCCCTGTCGTTATTTGTATAGATGTCCAACTTCATATTGAGATCTGATGTATCTAATGTGTTTCTTTAAAGTGTTCCTTGAATTTTTGTGAGCAGTGTATATTAACCAACTTAAGCAATAACATAACACTTTGCACTTTGTTAAATTGCAAAAGCTTAATTCATTTTGCGAAGAACTCAAATACCTGTGAGCCTAGAGATAGAGTTTGTTTGGAACCCCCTATGGACACGATGCAAGTCTGCTTGGCTGGATCCTGTGTTTGTTCCAGAGGTCTTTGCATTTATCCAGGTCTTTCTGTGGAATCCAGCAGAAGCAGAATCTCAGCAAGCATTGGTGTTCGTGGCTTCCATTGAAGTTTCCAGAGTCTCATAGGTCTCCAAACAAGTCCATCCAAAACTGAGACCTGGTAATAATATTTAAGAATCAATTTAGCTTTGTTCTTAGACATTTTATAGTGTTTGGGGAAAAAAAGATCTCCCATTACATTTTGGTCCCATTTAAAACATGCTACGTGGATGTCAAAACAAAGTAATGCATATTAGTTTTCCATAAATATTAATATTCTTGTTAACACTAGAACAGCCCCCAAACCTTCACTACTGTCATTATGACAGCTGCATGCATTTTCAAATGAGCCTCGATTTTCTGAGCTCGCTTCATGGAACAACCCTCTGGTCTGCTATGGTCTGGAAACAGCTAAAGCTAGGCTAATATATCCATAAGTAACTTGAACCTTTTATTATGCTTATTAACTTACTTGATGGGAGTGAAGTGTCTCTGATGATTGATGCGTCATAAAGCCTCTTGCCGCTGCAAAAGTTCGGTGACTTCTCAACAAGCTTTTTCCTACAGTTAGGACAAAACATCCCATCGTTCTTCAAACGAAATGCGCTATAGGCAGAGTCACTTCCGATTCCAAAGACAAACAGTTTGGTCGTCCAATCAGTGATGTCTCCTGTTACTTAAAGGCTGCCAAAGTTTCAACTCGGTACTTCTTTTTCAACAGATTATCTATTGATTCTTATAAATACATTAATAAACTAATTTAGGAAGTTACAAACCATTTAGTACTTGTTAGTAAAGTATTTTGAAGGAGCTCATCTAAAGTGGGGGACCTTACAACATATAGATGTAGGGCTGCAGCTGTTGTGAACCACTAGCACTACGTTAGCTTAGCGCTACGTTAGCTTAGCGTTAAGCTAGCAGTTTTGTCTATCGGCTTGAGTTTGAAATATTCCCACACTTTGGAAACCTTTTAGGGGTTTCTCTGGGTGTCATCATCCCTTTTGCATTCGCCCTGTTGCTTGCTCTGCTCTGCTAACGTTATGAGCTGCAGTAGCAAAACAAGCACACTTGTAGCGTTAAATAACCGGAAGGTCACACCAGAAAAAGATGGTATAACCTGGAAGTGAAAGTAAACGCAGTGACGATTTACAAAATAAATGTCAAACATTTTTAAAAGCGATTTAATCAAATTATTCAAGTATTTTTTTAACCCTTAAAGAAACTATCATTGTTTGCGACACAGTGTGCTGAAGCAACCAGTGCAGATCCAGAAATAGAGAGAAATCGATTTTAAAAAATGTTCGACTTTTATTTTGTAAATCAACACTTCATTTACTTTCTGTTAACATTTAGTAGCTGACTGATCTAGTCATGAGATTCAGTGTTTAGAAAACATCTAGTAAGAAGACACCTGTATGTGTAGTACATGTGTATTTTATAGTATTATATAGGGTATGTTAACCATTTACTTACCATTTATAAATAATTAATGAATAACTTATAGATCATGAAACGTCATGAATAAAGCCTTTATAGTGGTGCTTGTAAGCTGTTAAGTAATTATGAGAAATATTTTGTAGACACTTGAGAAATGATTAGTTAACCATTAACTGATGCTTAACTGATAAGTAACTAATGCTTAATAGTGTGCACTTATTATTAAGTGTTACAGATATGTTAAATAAAAGACAAGCTAAATGTGATGAAAACACAAAATTCTAAATAGTTTGAACTGAAGTGAAAAATATAAAAACAGAAATAACATTTCTTATGTTTTCCTGATTCATTCAATCATTTTTATGGGTTTTTTTACTCATGAAAGTTAAGTTTTGCTTCACTAGTGAATAACTGCAGGTAAAATGATGCTTTGCTGCATTTTTTGTTGTTGTTTGTAATAATAAAATAAGGTTGGAGGTTTGTCCTTTTTCTCTGCTGATCCGCGGCTCTCTCTCATCAATCACAGAGAGAGGAAGAACTTTCACAATCATATTTTATTACTAAATGAGACAATCAGCCGAAACAACTGAGAGAAATTTGTTGAAACTAAATCACAGGAAATGTCCAGAAAGTTTGGAATTGTGTGTTCACCATGTGTTCATAAACAAATGGCATTTCATTTGCGTTAACAAACTATTACCGCAGATAGGACTTTACTGTCGCACAGAATTTTTCAGCTCAACATCAGAAAGAATCATCATCTGAAACCCAAACCAGGTCTGTAATCGGCATCACCCCGTCTTCTTTAGAAGTGCGTCTCCATCCACCGCTCCAGCTGCAGCGGCTGAGATCAAAGCTGACAGGAATGGGGATCTGTGCTGCAAACCTCCGCAATTAATCTGCGTATTTCCAGTAGAACATGTTTGCTGAAAGATTTGTGTAATAATCAGATTTTTATTTTACTTCCACAAAATGATGATTTTAGATTAGATATTACAGAAAACGGCGACGGCTTGCCATCAATTTTTAACGCCGTCACTCATTAATTACAAGTCAGGCAGGATGGCTCGCTGGCTGTTTCCACATAAGCGACTTTCAAGTGAGTTGCAAGCTAACGGTATCTCACAAGCGACGTGTTGGAGACTCCTGCTTTAAACCCTCAACCTCACTTTAACTTCATTTTAATGATTTCAACAGATCTAGTTACCCATAATGCTGTCTGGACCAGGATCAGACCT
This sequence comes from Aphyosemion australe, assembly GCA_006937985.1. NCBI lineage: Eukaryota > Metazoa > Chordata > Actinopteri > Cyprinodontiformes > Nothobranchiidae > Aphyosemion > Aphyosemion australe. The sequence goes on along the minus strand of SSNS01000296.1, from coordinate 544,560 downwards.
GGACTCACCGGGTGTAGTAACACCACCAAAATCTGACGGAGCCTCAGCCTCCATCTCATGAGCAGGCTGAGGTCCTTCAGAGTTAATTCCCAGCTGCTAAAATCTTTTTATCACTCTGTTGTTGGCTCTATTATTCATTCTGCTGTGGTCTGTTGGGGTGTAGGCAGCTCTGACCGAGACGGAACAAGTTAGTTAACAAAGCTAGCTCGGTTCTGGGCTGCCCACTGGATTCTGTTGAGGAGACGTGTGAGAGGAGGATGCTGGGGAAGATGACCTCCATCTTAAGAAACCCCTCCCACCCAATGCACTCCACTGTGGAGGTCATGGACAGCTCCTCCAGAGGTAGACTGAGACATCCCAGATGTAAAACTGAGCGCTATCGTAGATCTTTCATCCCCTCTGCAGTAAGAGTGTAGAACTCCTCAGTTTAAGCTGTACTGGTATCATCCTGGTACACAATAACACCAATGTAATATTCAGTATGTGTTCTATACTTGTGCAATACCGGATTCACATTGTTGTCTGTGTCTCTTACAGTATGCTGCATAGTGTTGGTACCAAGTTTGTTTTTATCTTTATTTGTGGTTTTTTTTTTAGTGATCTAAGATTACAATACTAGATTACTGCCTATGTGTATATAGATGTATCCTTGTTTTAATCTTTCTTCTAATTACCCTTTGAGTGATGGTGCTGCTGTGACAAGTGAATTTCCCCACTGTGGGATCAATAAAGTCTATTTTATTCTATGTCCTTAAAACAAGTCAGAATGAGGCTGAGTAGTGGGTGTGGCCTCCACATGTCTGTATGACCTCCCTACAACACCTGGGCGTGCTCCTGATGAGGTGGTGGATGGTCTCCTGAGGGATCTCCTCCCAGACCTGAACTAAAGCATCCACCAACTCCTGGACAGTCTGTGGTGCAACGTGGCGTTGGTGGATGGAGCGAGACATGATGTCCCAGATATGCTCAGTTGGATTCAGGTCTGGGGAACGGGCGGGCCAGTCCATAGCATCAATGCCTTGCAGGAACTGCTGACACACTCTAGCCACATGAGGCCTAGCATTGTCTTGCATTAGGAGGAACCCAGGGCCAACCGCACCAGCATATGTTCTCACAAGGGGTCTGAGGATCTCATCTCGGTACCTAATGGCAGTCAGGCTACCTCTGGTGAGCACATGGAGGGCTGTGCAGTCCCCCAAAGAAATGCCACCCCACACCATTACTGACCCACTGCCAAACCTCAATTGTAATCTTAGTTTTTGATATGTCAAAGATGGCACCATGAGCAAGGACTATATGCAGTCCGTATAAACTCAGTAGGCCCATGAGCATCTCATGCCAGAAAAATACACTGCATGGCCAAAAAAAAGGTGCCACTAAAAAAGGTCCCACTCTCTAATATTTCGTTAGACACCTTTAGCTTTGATTACGGCACACATTCTCTGTGGCATTGTTTCAATAAGCTTCTGCAATGTCACCAGATTTATTTCTATCCAGTGTTGCATTAATGTGTCACCAAGATCTTGCATTGATGATAGTAGAGTCTGACCGCTGCACAAAGATTCTCAATGGGATTAAGGTCTGGACTCTGTGGTGGCCAATCCATGTCTGAAGATGATGTCTCATGCTCCCTGAACCACTCTTTCACTATTTGAGCCCGATGAATCCTGGCATTGTCATGTTGGAATATGGCCGTGCCATCAGGGAAGATGTAATAACCTGGTCATTCAGTAGATTCAGGTAGTCAGCTGACCTCATTCTTGGAGCACATCCTGTTGCTGAACCTAGACCTGACCAACTGCAGCAACCCCAGATCATAGCACTGCCCCCACAGGCTTGTACAGTAGGCACTAGGCATGATGGGTGCATCACTTCATCTGCCTCTCTTCTTACCCTGATGCACCCATCACTCTGGAACAGGGTCCATCTGGACTCATCACACCAGTTTTTAATAATGTGTTGGACAGTTCTGAACCCAGTTTTAGTCATTTCTGCATCTCCTTAGATGTTTTCTCTTCTTGATGCATGCCAATGATGTGACCCTTCTCATACAGACCAACATCTTTTCCACCACCACCAGATGTGTCTTTCCACATGGTTTTTTGATGAAATGAGAAGCAGCTCATTTCATTAGTTGGGTTAAATAACTTGTTGCAGCTGAAAGATAATCACCCATGCAGTAATTATTAGTTAAATCCAGGTGGTGATTTTTTTGGGGCCAGGCAGTGTCTATTGATGTGTGAATCTGTGACCACATGTCTTACTTGAGTTAGATCCTGTGTCATTGGCAACTGCAGGGGCGGGCTAATTCTAGTAGGGTCGGCAGGCCAACTTTGGCCCGCGGGCCCCACTTTGGGCACCCCTGGCTTAAATGATTAATCTGGAACAGTCAGTTTAACAAGATGCTAAATGAAAGTCACCATATTCTTTTATTTAATGTGGGTTCTGGTTCTAGTTAGAGCCAGATGGTCTCCTCACCCTGTAGCTGTGGAACAACTCAATGGCACGGAGGACGTCAAACTTGCGAGCCATGAGGAACTTGACGGCCAAATCCCTGGACAGCGGCGACACACCGTGCTGGCTGGTCCATTTGTTGATCTCCTCTAGAAACTGCCTGGTTGCCTGAAACAGACCAGATGTTGCTCATAGATCTTCATCTGTGTGTTTGGTGCAAACATGCTAATGCTTAGCATGTTCATACCAACATGTTTAATGTAGCGTGAGCAGAAGGAGCTGCAGACTGATTTTAGCCAACATGTCACATAAAACATGACTTTATTTAGCTTCGTGAAGCCACAGCTGAGGGTTCAGATGGAAACACACTTAAGCTTCAGAATGCAGCAGGGGTATTGTTAGGTACTGGAACACTGCTTGGTCACGATAAAGGAGACCTGAGGACTAATCTGCACCAGGCTGCAGTAGGAGATTAAAGCTGTAACAACCACTCCTCTAGCCTGACAGCAGCACAGGTGCAGGACAGGAAGTCAGGTTCTGGGAATCTGCGGTTCTTCAGGAATACAAAACACACTGATGAGCACGAGGCCTGAAGACAAGATGCTAATGTCTCTGTCTTCGGCTGCAGCCTACAGCGCACTGCTCTGTTCAAACGCTTTAGCATGCAGGCCATGAGGGGTGGCTGCACCTGACAGGCCCAAGGCTCATTAATATCACACGCGTGTGGGGAGGATATCACAGAACAACCAGTCAATAGTCCAGCTCTAACAATGGAAAATGATCAACTGGTCCTAGAGTGCCAGATTTAATTGGGACCAGTTGCTCATGTAACCCTGAAAATGCCAACCCTCAGTATTATAGCACTGCATGATCAAGTAGGCCTTATGGAGATCGGCTGCACATTGGACTTGTTACCATCCAGGTTTTATTGGCCACTGATGTTACTAAGAGCCACAGAGAGAAAGACAACATCCTCTGTTCTAGTTCTACTGATCAGACCCAGGAGGAAAATAAAACAAAAATGTAAACAAGCCTGTAGAAAAAAGACCTGATGATTCAAATTTAATTCAAATGATCTACAGAAAAGGCTGCACTCAGACTAACCTGGTGCACCTGTTCATGCTGAAGCTGCACCTGAGCATCAGAACCCAGAGCAGAGTTGGGGGACTGGTGGCTGCAAATGATATTCTCATGGCCTCATATAATAACCGTGTGTGTGTTCTGGTCTCATTGGATCTCAGTGCTGCTTTTGACACAATCCATCACAATATTCAAATCAAATCAACATTTATTTATAAAACACCTTACAGACATGAAACATGCCACCAAAGTGCTGTACAATTAAAATAAAATAGATAAAACCAGCAGGGACAATTAAAACCAACAATATAAACATAAAAGAGTAAGAACATGTAAACATATCAGCAACAGCTAACCCACCGAGTTAAAAGCCAGATCATAAAAGTAAGTCTTCAACCTCATTTTAAAAACCTCTACTGATGAGGAGAGCCTAACAGGTATAGGAAGAGCATTATATAGTTTTGGTCCCGCGACCGACAACGCCCTACCCCCTCTTGACTTCAGCCGAGCTCTGGGAACCGAGAGCAGCAATTGGTTCTTGGAGCGGAATGCCCGACCTGGAATTTGTGGCTGCAACACTTCTGACAAATAGGCTGGGGCCAACCCATTCATTGCCTTAAACACCATTAAAATAAGTTTAAAACGAGTTCTAAAATTGAGAGGTAGCCAGTCCAGAATTGGAGTCAGGGCTGGGCAATATGGCCTCAAATCTATATTGCGATATAATCTGAAGCATGTGCGATAACGATATATATTGCAATATATTTTTTCCTGTTTATATGTCAAAATGACATGCTTTTAAAAATCCTCATATGTACGGTGTACATTTTAGGACATCCTCAGGTATCAGGTGTCAGGTATCAGGTCTCAGGTATCAGGTGTCAGGTATCAGGTGTCAGGTGTCAGGTGTCAGGTGTCAGGTATCAGGTGTCAGGTATCAGGTCTCAGGTGCCAGGTCTCAGGTCTCAGGTGTCAGGTATCAGGTATCAGGTCTCAGGTGTCAGGTATCAGGTCTCAGGTGTCAGGTGTCAGGTATCAGGTGTCAGGTATCAGGTCTCAGGTGTCAGGTATCAGGTGTCAGGTATCAGGTCTCAGGTGCCAGGTCTCAGGTCTCAGGTATCAGGTGTCAGGTATCAGGTCTCAGGTGTCAGGTATCAGGTCTCAGGTATCAGGTCTCAGGTATCAGGTATCAGACTTCAGACCATGGTAAAAAAAAAAGCCTCAGGTTTCAGGAAAAAGTTTCAGGAAAAATGTTGTCAAACCAAACGGCTTCAGGAAAAAACAGTCAGAAACAACACTCTCTCATAGAAACGACTCAACTAGGAGAATTCAACAGAGGGCGCCATTGCCACATCGCGGTGGGCTTGGCGTGATGTCATCAACGTGCGACAGCAGCGGATTGGATTTGTAACTGCACAACGGTAAGTTTAAATTATTCTACCTTTTCACGGTACATTTGCTACAATTAATGTTAGGGTTTTGAAAATTACATCACCATAAATCATAAAAGACAAGCGAGTTACAGTAGTCAAGGAGTGGGGTAATGAAAGCAATGTACAACGGTCTAAAGAACCCGTCTAGTCAAAAATAACTGAACTTTAGCCAAACGCCTCAGAGGATAAAAGGAAGAAGATACCACTGACATGAGTGTCAAAGCAGAAAGCATTGTCAATCTTCACGCCAAGATTGACTGCAGAAGCACTCAGGTAGGAATTAAATTCAGCACAGCCCACCTAGGAAGAGTGAAAGTGACTATTTGGTCCAAACAACACCACCTCTGTTTCATATTCATTGAGACACAAGGAGTTCTTGGCCATCCATTCCTTGACTTCAGCCAAACAATCCACGAAATGTTTGATTGTGCAGTCTCCAGTACCATCTAAAGGTAGGTATAACTGGAAGTAGGGCTGGGCAATATGGCCTCAAATCTATATTGCAATATAATCTGAAGCATGTGCGATAATGATATATATTGCGATATATTTTTTCCTCTGTTTATATGTCAAAATGACATGCTTTTTAAAAGTCCTCATATGGCAAATATATTACAGCAGAAAAAAGACGTTCAAAATCTCGTGTAGAATGCTCCTCCGCCCGCTCCATGCTTGCAGTCACTGCCATTCTGTTGTCCCAATGTCGGTGCGGGTGCACATCTTAGTGACGTCATGTGTTATTGCGATATTGCGATAGAGCCAAAAACTCTATCATTACCCAATTTTATATCGTTTCTACCTTATATCGTTTATATTGCCCACCCCTAACTGGAAGCCAGTGGAAGAATGTAAATTGAAAGCAACAGGGGACCCAATATCGAACCCTACTTTACTTTTCTCTCTATTCTCTTAGAACGGCTCGAACATGTTGTAGGGATCAAAGGAACAACATTATGCTGGTTTAAATCTTATCTGTCTGACAGATTTCAGTCTGTTCATGTACATGAGAAAGCGTCATGCCATACCATTTTATTTCTATAGCACATTTAAAAATACAAAATAAGAGCTGTACGAAGTGCTGCACAGGCACAATCAGTAAAAACAAATAAACAGAAAAAACAATCAGATAAAACCATCAATACATTCAGCATAAACAAAACAAGAAAAGTCACTGAGCCAATAAAGTAGGTATTTAAATGAGATTTAAAAACAGCCAGAGAAGATGCTTGTCTAACTGTGGTGCCCCCCTGGCCACCTGGTGCCCTACGCCAGTGGTTCTTATCTAGTGGGGAGTGCCACACACCCTGCTCTGTGACATGATCAACCCTCCTCCCCCGCTTGCAGGGGGTGGCGCAAAAAATTCTAATGATCCTAGGGATAGCTTCACAGAAAATAATTGAGAACCACTGCCCTACACACACTATGTAATGCACATGGGCTGAGCACCAGTCTTGGGGGGTGACACATTATGGAAACCTGACAGATCTGTTAATGCTTTGAACAAAACTATGTTAAATTAACAACACTGCAGAACACTCACCAACATATTTTATTCTGCAAGAAAGATGCAATCGTAAAGGAAAACCTTTTCAATGCATTCAGTAATTTGACTGTCATGAGATTTTTTGTTCAGTGTCAAACAAGTGCCATGCCAAACAAATGGTTAAAAGACATTAGTCTAGGTAAATAAGCAAAATATTTTTCTTCCTGTCATTTGCAGCAGATTTGACTCGTCTATTAAGAAAAAAACAGCAACATAAAATAAGTCTGTTCTGAGTCATTGACAAAACTAGCATTAGCACTCTAGCACTACCATCAGCTTAGCTAACCAAAATATTAGCAAACTGAAATAATGGCCAAATAACGGATATCTTAACCATAACATACATAACATACTAAAGCTTCTTTGATCACTAGAAAATAGCTTTAAGCTGTTTATAAGTGTTGGTGGTATGGTAGTTTGCATAGCTGCATTCCAAGCAGTAGCCTGATCCGGTGTAGGTACCGGATCTGCTCGGGCTGCCAGATCGGCTCGGGGTCCTGCGCCTGCTGATGATTGGCTGAACGTAGGACTTATGGAAGTTACGATAACACGTTCATAAAAGTTACGTAAGCAGGTTGACAATGAAGATTTTGATTGGTCCAAACAAATTTGCATTTGTAGTCCTTGTGGTTTTAGTGCTGAAGTCAGAAAACAAACACTTTTCGGGGAAAATATGGGGGATAATATGTTTGTATTGCCAAAGGAAACGTAAAATAAAAGCAAAAATATCAATTGATAAACGGAGACCCTCAGTAGCTCGATTTTGATGAAATGGGGCAAATATAAAAATTAAAGAACTTTATTGAACAAATATCAAGCAATATTTTGAATGAATGAATGGATTTATTTACATAAGAACTAAGGAAATATACAGAAGAATTTCACATTTATACAAACAAAAATGCCAGGTGAGCATAGGGGGCGTTTCATCTGGCCCATCCTACACCGCCGCCCCTATCAACCGGTTCTTCCTCCCCATCGCCCTGCACCTCTCGTCCGGATCCACCGAGCTCAGGGCCTTGTTGGACTCCGGGGCCTCGAACAACTTTATGGACCAAGACCTAGCCTGCCATGGCTGTCTCTCCATGACCCCAACATCTCCTGGTACACAGGCCGCTTGCTTGGATGGGGACCGAAATGCTCCCTTCACCGATCGCTGCCAGACACACCCCATGCTACGCCACCAGACACCATCTTGGAAGCCATTCCTCTGCCCTATCGGGACCTGGCGGCCGTGTTCGATAAAGGACGGGCTGGTGCTCTACCGCCCCGAAGGCCGTACGACATGGAGATACGGCTCCAACCTGGCGCTATCCCTCCCCGAGGCCACTTGTTCTCCCTCTCGCCAGCAGAGACCAGGGCGATGGACGATTACATCACGGAGAACCTCCGCCAAGGTCTTATCCGCCCCTCTACGTTGCCAGGAGCCGCTAGTTTTTTCTTTGTCAAAAAGAAGGACGGGGGCCTGCGTCCCTGCATTGACTACCGCGGTCTCAACCAGGTTACCGTCAAAGACCGTCAACCTCTTCCTCTCATGGACACTGCTCTCAACTCCCTCACCCGAGCCACAATCTTCACCAAATTGGACCTCCGCAATGCGTACCACCTGGTGCGCATCAAGGACACCGGACACATCACACTCACCGGACACTGGGAGTATCTAGTCATGCCCTTCGGACTCTGCAATAGCCCAGCCGTGTTCCAATCAACAACGTTTTGCGGGACATGTGGGGTCGCTGGGTTTTCACCTACCTTGACGATATCCTCATCTACTCCCCCACCATGGAAGAACACCTACACCACATTTGAGCAATTCTTACCCGACTCCTAAGCCCTTTTTATTAAACAATGCCGCCAATTTGCCGCAACGCCGATGTGGCATCAGGGAGCGTTAGGTCGTTTATAAGAGCTCAGACCGTGGCGGTAATGTTGCGCAATCATGTCAGTTTTATAAAAGATTACGCGATGGCGGCAAAAAGGAGGTATGGGGGCAGTCTCTACGCTGTCGCGGACTTCCGTGTATTTTGGACATAACTTGCTTTTTATTGCGATCGAAGCCGTGCTCCTTAAGTTTTTATTTTAACAACCAGCTACAGGTGTGTGTCATTCACCATCCCTGTGAGCTGTCAGATGATCTGAGCTGCAGATCTAACAGAGAGAAGCTCCCGGAGCACCGCATCGGTCCAGTTAATCATCTCAGCTGGTTCTGTTTACAAACGTGAAACTTAAGCGCGTGTTTACTTTCATTTATAACATAATTCCCGGCCGGAGCGCAGCATTAATTCATCACGTGGTCATGACACCTCCCTCTTTTGCGCCAAGGCTTAATGTGCATTTATAAGACCGGCGAAGCTGTAATATTACTGCAATATTACTACCAAGCGTGGCGGCACGAATGCCGCAAAATTCCCGCAACGTGATGCCGCCATGGCGCGTTCATAAGAAACATGTTGCGGTAATATTACGCTGATTTGCCGGCACGGTGTGTCTTATAAAAAGGGCTCTAGAGAACAACCTGTACTGCAAACTGGAAAAGTGCACGTTCCATCAGCCCTCCATCTCCTTCCTGAGGTTCGTCATCACCACCAACGGCCTCTCCACGGACCCCCAGAAAGTCGAAGCAGTTTCTCGATGGCCCCTTCCATCTAACCTCAAGCAGCTACAGAGCTTCCTGGGATTCGCCAATTTCTACCGCCGTTTTATCAGCCACTACAGCACTATCGCAGCCCCTCTCACCAACCTCACTAAGGCTGCCCATCATTCCCGACCTTTCCAGCTAACGCCCGACGCTACCAAGGCGTTTCACCACCTTGTCCGCCTCTTCACGTCGGCGCCTATCCTTCTCCGTCCTGATCCAGACCAGACATTTGTGGTGGAGGTAGACGCCTCCGATGTGGGTGCCGGGGCAGTCCTCTCTCAACATGGCCCAGATGGCAGACTCCACCCCTGCTGCTTCTTTTCTCGCAAGTTTGCACCCACAGAGCAGAAATATAGGGTTGGCGACCGAGAGCTACTGGCAATCAAGTAGGCCCTCGAAGAGTGGAGACACTGGCTACTTGGCGCGGCGAAACCCTTCACCATCTGGACCGACCATCAGAATCTCATTCACATCAAATCTGCCAAGCAGCTCAACCCCCGCCAGGCCCATTGGGCCCTCTTCTTTGAGCCGTTTCAGTTTCAGCTGGCCTACCGAGCTGGCTCCTAGAACACCAAAGCGGACTCTCTCTCCTGCCAATTCGCCCATTCACCTCGCCCACCAGTCCCAGAACCCATCCTACCTGTCGGACGGTTCCTGGCACCTCTCCACTGGCCCCTAGAGGACGCCATTCGCCAGGCACTCCAGAACGACCCGGCACCCCCAGAAACACCTGCGCACAGCCTCTATGTGCCACCACAGTGCCGACAGGAGGCCCTCGCCTGGGGACACGCCTCCAAATGGTCCGGTTACCCTGGCGCCGCTCGCACCCTTCAGCTGCTTCGACGCTCCCTCTGGTGGCCCACTATGGCTCAGGACGTAAACGAATTCACAGCAGCAAGTGATGTCTGCGCCCACAGCAAGACGTCCACTCAACCCCCCATAGGCACCCTCGCCCTTATTCCGGTGCCTTGGCGCCCATGAACCCATCTGGGCCTGGACTTTGTTATGGGTCTGCCCACCGTAGAAGGTCTCGACACCATCCTCACCATCACGGACTGTTTTTCCAAAGCCGTCCACCTGGTGGCCCTGCCTGGGTTACCCACGGCCAAAAGGACGGCAGAACTCCTCCTCCAGCATGCCGTACGCCTTCACGGCTTTCCTTTGGATGTGGTCACCAACCGAGGTCCGCAGTTCACGGCCCGGTTCTGGAAGGCCTTTTGCCGCCTAGTGGGTGCCACAGCCAGCCTCTCCTCTGGTTACCACCCCCAAACCAACGGCCAGACCGAGCGTGCTAACCAACAGCTGGGCCACTTTCTGCGCTGCTATGTCTCCAGCCAGCCCTCTCAGTGGCCCCGCTACCTCCTCTGGGCGAAACTATCCCACAACCTACACGTCTCCTCTGCTACTGGACTGTCCCCTTTTGAGACCTGCTATGGGTATCAACCTGCCATCCTCGACCACCAACCTGAGGATACCAGCGTCCCTGCCGCCCAGACCCTCGTCCGCCACTGCCGGGCCGCTTGGATCAGGGCTTGAGTTGCTATCATGCGGGCCAACAGTCTTTATCGGATCAGCACGATCGTCGCCATCGACCCGGCCCGGTCTATCGCCCTGGGGACAAAGTTTGGCTCTCTACGGCAAACCTACGGCTGAGGGGCACCTCTCGAAAACTGGCCCCCAGACTCCTGGGCCCCTATGTCGTGGTCCATAGGATCGGAACCCCTCGCCTATCGACTGCGTCTGCCGGCCTCCCTGCGGATCCACCCTGTCTTTCATGTCAGCCAACTCAAGCCGTCCGTGTCCTCGCCCCTAGCCCCACCGGCTCCGCGACCTCCGCCTCCTCGTTTCGTTGACGGTGACCCCGTCTACACCGTCAGGAGGATCCTGGACGCCCGTCGCTGGGGTCGGGGCTGGCAGTATCTTGTGGACTGGGAAGGCTACGGACCCGAAGAACACTCCTGGGAGCCCTCTAGTGCCATCCTGGACCCCTCACTCATTGCCGACTACCGTGTTTGCCATCCTGGGCCATCAGGAGCCGTCCCTGGGGGGGGGGGGGGGGGGGGGGGGGGGGGGGGTCCTGTCACATCCACACCCTGACTCCATCTCCCATCATGCCCCGCACATCCACGTCATCTCCCATCATGCCCCGCACATCCACGTCATCCATAAAATCCGGGAGTATGTGCCACTACGTCACTCAGTCATCATTTCCACATGTCAGAGTTTCGAGCTAACCAGCTCTTCCTCGAGCCCTACAAGCTCGTTATCCACTCGAGCCGACCAGCTCTTCATCCTAGCCTCCCTGCTATCCTCCGGAGCGTCTCCTGTTTCTACCAGAGCGTCCCAACTCACCAGGCTTCCCACCTACCTCCAAGTAAGTTTCTCTCTTACTTTCCGGAACAACGCCGCGTTCCCGTTGCCTCTCGGGTTCGGCGCTGTTGTTCCTAGATTAAACTGTGTGCTAGCTGCTCCCAACGCTCGATCCTTCCGCGTCTGGGTTATCTAACCACACTACACTCTCACGCCTTTTACGTGAGAGCTATTTCATGACAGGATCGTGACACATTTTGACTGCCAGAGAATTTCTTGCTGGTTTCTCTGGGCAAGATAAAAATAGAAGCCAACACTGGGAAATTTTACAGTCAAAGAGCATCTCCACCATTTGATCAGCCTTTCTCTCGCCATTTTCTAGGGATGCATGGTTTCCAAAATGTCTTTAACCGGTTATTGATGCCCTTAGCGGTCAATAGTCGGTTAACCGTAAACCAGCACCCCACCCCCCCGACACACACGCAAAAACATTTGACCCCGGTCTATAAATAATGCAAACGCTTTTTCCGTCTACTCTTTTTAAAACAATTCTGATGCTGTAGGGGAAGTAAGGTCATGTCTGGCGACCTTTGGTCAACAGAACTTCCACCCTCCTGCAAAATCTATAACCAGACAAGATGTCTCCTCATAGAATAACATTTGCCTGTTTACGCATCCAGACGACGCGCAGCTGCATCAGTAGCCAAAGTGAAAAGGCTGCAGAATAATAACAAACTTGTTTTGCAGCTCTCCTCTACACAGATGCCTCCAAGGACACTTCCAGTGTAATAAAACTTGGTTTTCTATCCTCAGTAACAAACCTTTTTTCCCAGGATGAGTAAAATTAAAGACTCCCTCTTGCTTATTTTAATTATGAATTTAAAGTCTTGAATGTTTAATTAATCATGATTATCTGTTCATTAATGTTGAAAATGCATTTGCTAAGATTTGAGTAGTTGTGATAACAATTAATATAAAGTCTGTAGCGACATCAATCCGTGGTTTTTCTCCTAAATGAACTGTGTAACACTTTAACTTACAGACCACGCCAAGGCTGCAGACACTCTGATATCTGCCCAGAGACATCTATCTTAGTTTGGTCTAAGTGCCGCTATCCAGCAGATGACATCACGACTCGAGGAAGAAACTCAAGGATTCCGCAAAGACTTTCCTATCTCTTTCTTGAATAAAGTTCATCTTTCCTGACTCGTGAAATACTTTTACAAATATAATCTGAATGCATAAATCATACTGTTTGAATCATCATATAATAATAAGAATGATGGTTAAAATAAATGTTGTTCCTGTTTTCATATCTTTAATTACACATTTAGGATTCATTCAAGTAATGCTAATCATCATCAGACAAACATTTACTAATAATAGTATTGTGTTTGAATGTTAATTCGCTCTCACATTAAGTTAATAAGTCACACCACATTAAGCTGAGTCATCTTTAAGTGTTGATGAAACTGGTGTCTGAGGTAACTTGGTAACGCCTACTCTAAATGTGTCCAAATTTTATTTGCTCAAATTCATAAACAATTAGAATAATAAAACCTCCGGCTCGGCCAGAACACTTCAGTTCCTAAAGGAGTTCCTAAAGGAGTTCCTGCAGTTCCTGAAACAAACCAAGTCCTGACTAGGTCACCTCCTCTCAAAGGGGTGAGCCTAAGACAGGGGTCGGCAACCCAAAATGTTCAAAGAGCCATATTGGACCAAAAAAACAAAAAACAAATCTGTCTGGAGCCGCAAAAAATGAAAAGCCTTATAAAAGCCTTATATGAAGGCAACACAGGTTGTAAGTGTATATTAGCTATATTAGCCTATTATCAAAATGACTAAGTAGGCTACAAATACATAATGAACATTCATGATTAAATATTTATTTCCCTGCAGCATCCTGGAGAGAACGACACACCACATGACTCTGCTGTAGATATTTGGTGCTTTACGTTTTAACTTCCATTACAATATTAATCAGTGGGATTAATCTGATCATTTCTTCTTGAGCCCATCACAGCTCACATACCTGCATAACAGCGCTGTCTGTTTGATATCGATCACATCACACGACTCATCACAGGTAGTTGAGGACGCTGGAGCTGAATTAATGTCTTTGATTTGCTGATTGGTGACGTCGCCTGTCGTTTTAATGGTCCTTGTCTTTGTGGAGAGAGGAATGCCTTTAATTTTCTGGATTATCTCGGTTTTGTTTTTGAAGTGTGAAATAGGTGCTCTGATATTTTGATGAATGAATCCTTCATGTAATCACCATCCGTGAACAGTTTTCCCCGCTTTTATCTCTCAGGTTGCAACAAAACTTGCAAGGCAAGGCAAGGCAAGGCAGCTTTATTTGTATAGCACATTTCAAACACGGAGGCAATTCAATGTGCTTTACAGAGCAGGAGCAACAAAAGCATTAATCAAAATACACAAAGAAATAATTCAGACAATTAGATAGAAGGCATAGTCAAAAAAGTTTAGCAGTAAACAGTGCAGAAGGAGCAGCATAAGAAACATTCAATCATAGGCTAATGAATACATGAAGGCTTTTAATTTTAATTTAAAAGTTACTAGAGTTGGGGCCTATTTGAGGTCATAAGGAAGCTGATTCCATCTATGAGCAGCATAGTGACTAAAAGCAGCTTCTCCCTGTCTGGTTCTGACCCGAGGTTCTACCAGCTGACTGCTGTCTAGGGATCTGAGAGCTCTGCTAGGTGTGTATACAGGAAGGAGATCCAACATGTACTTAGGCCCCATACCATTGAGTGATTTATAGACTAGTAGAAGCACTTTAAAATCGATTCTGTAGTTTACTGGTAACCAGTGCAGAGTTTTTAGAACAGGGGTGATGTGCTCAGTTCTCTTAGTTCTCGTTAGGACCCTAGCAGCAGCATTCTGAATAAGCTGCAGTTGTTTTACGGCTGTTTTGGGAAGACCAGTCAGGAGACCATTGCAATAATCTAGTCTGCTGGAGATGAACGCATGAATGAGTTTCTCTAGGTCTTGTTTCGACATGAGACCTCTGAGTCTTGCTAATTGATGGAGATGATAAAACGCTGATCTGGTTATAGCCTTNTTAGCATTAATCATGTCAAAGACTGGCATTCTAGCTAAAGTGTTGCTATGTGGTTGTAGGGGTGGTCTTGGTGTGTTGGTTGACAGGGAGGAGTGAATGGCTGATCTGATGTTTAGTATTTTATCATCGAAAAAGGATGCAAACTCATTACATTTAGTTTGGGACTTGAAATCAGGGGCTAACTGTGTTGGTTGGTTAGTTAGCCTCTCAATAGTGGCAAACAGAACACGGGAATTGTTGATATTATCACTTATGACTTTGGAGAAAAAGGCTTGTCTCGCCTTTTTTAATTCAGAGTTGTAGGTGTGGAGCTGCAGTCTGTAGGTCTCATAATGATCGGGCAGGCTACTTTTCCTCCATTTACGCTCAGCTTTGCGGCATTCTCGCTTTTGGTTTGTAACAGATTTAGTGAACCTCCATGGAGCTTTTTGTTTCCTAGAGATGAACTTGGACTTTTCTGGGGCAATGGTGTCAAGAATCTCTAGAGATTTGCGGTTGAAATGATTTAGAAGGGAATCAGCACAGTTGGATGTTAGACTTGTTGACATATTCATTAGTTCACTAAAAACTGATGCAGTGTGATCACTTAGGTACCTTTTTTTGAGAACAGCAGAGTTGTGATGGATTACAGGTGCAGCTGACATCTCAAAAGAAATACAGAAGTGGTCAGAGAGGCCAACGTCCTTAACAACAATGTCTGATACATCAAGATCTTTGGTTAAGATCAAGTCTAGTGTGTGACCTTGAGCATGTGTTGGAACATGAATATGCTGTATAATATCTTTATTATCTATATGCAGTAGTGGAGTTTGGAGATGTAATCCACTTCTTAAATCTACTTTTGCGCTCTGCAAATTTCTCCAGAAGTAGCCTACTGCAATTGCACTTTTTCTCTCACTCCCTACTGGCCGCCTTGCAATTGGAAGGTCGCAGGTTCGCAACCCGTTCAGTCTGGGCAAGACACTTAACCTGCCTTGCCTGCTGGTGGTGGTCAGAGGGACCGGTGGCACCAGTGTACGGCAGGCCCCGCCTCTGTCACTGCACCCCAGGGCAACTGTAGCTACGATGTAGCTCATCCCCACCAGCGTGTGAATGTGTGGATGACTGATTGTGTTGTGAAGCGCCTTGTGGGGTTGTAGAACCCTAAGAAGGCACTATACAAATACAGGCCATTTACCATACTGGGTAGTCGGCTGCAAATATAGCATGCCTTCCCTGGAAATGTCTTTTCAAATTATGGGCTTGACACAGGGGAGGCGACAAATGACCGTGATCATCGCTATCGCTTTTATAACCTGACACACGGGAGGCGACATGCGGCAGCGGCAAAAGTCAGCGACGCCTCCGTTCCAGGGCGAATAGCGAGCCTTCCGTTGTTTTGATTGGCCGTCAGATTGGAGGGAATTTTGGGTTATTAAAGCAGTTCAGAGTTGAAAAAGCGGTAGATATGAAGTCTCACAAGGTTTTGCTAGAATTAAGTGAAGTCTTGTAAAGTTCTGGGACATCAGACACGGCAAGTATTAACTTTTCCTCCATGTTTACCTGGAGATGTACTGAGAAGCATCCTGTCCGCTCGGGCAGGGCCAGCTGTAAACAGAGCAAGCAGCATGGCAGAGAGGAAGACCTCTAAAGTTTGGGTCCAGTTCACTAAATGGGATGGGTAACTGGGTGACGAAGAAACCAGCAACAGCGATATAAGTGAGGCACCATCGTCTTAACCTGCTCCAGCAGGTAAATAAACTGTTTAACATAACGTTAGCTTGATATATTAGCTTTTGTTAGCTAATGGTGCGTTCGCTTTCTCCTCGGAACTTGGAAATTCCGACTAGGAGAAAGCGAATGCGCGCTAAAGTTTGGCTTCACTTCACTAAATGCGGTGGGTGATTGGGTGATGATGAAACCAGCGACAACGATCTAAGTGTGGCATCATCGTCTTAATCTGCTCAAGCAGCAAAATAAACTGTTTAAAATTAACGTTAGTTTGATAGTTTAGCTTCCTTTAACATTGCTATCAGCTAATGGTGCGTTCACTTTCTCCTCGGAAATTCCGACTTCCAAGGAGAATAGGAGCACATGGAGCTGGGTTTTAGTTTCTGCATCATTTAGAAACAGTTGTGGTTAAAGGTTTTCATATTGAAGAATTTTGTACAACACTACGATGATAAAATACAAACAGTTGTATGTTATTTATTGTGATGTTTATCAAATATGGTTATATACTGAGAACAAATATATATTTAAATAAAAAAGAGATTTAAATAATTATTAAACACTCAAAAGTATCAAAAATAGGTACCGTTAAGTACCGGTACTGGGAATTGGTACCGTATCGATTCAAATGTCAAAGGTACCCATCCCTACCAACCACACAATTTTTCATCTGGAGTTACAACAGCTGACCATTCACCCAGAAAAAGTTCTTTTAACCGTAGGAGACAACTTCCCACGACTCGTGACAGAAATGAGTGTCAGGAGACCAAATTTCTACACCATCGGATCCACGCAGGCCTCACCAAATACGGTAAACTCATCAAATTGGGTCAGATGGTTTTTCATAAGATAAATAGATACAACACTAAATTCAACTAAATTCCTATTTTGTTCTATACCATACTCATTCCTCTCTCTCAGACTCCATCTGACATCATAAACACCCACAATCACATTTATCACAACATCATTTCATTCCATTTCATTTTAGTTTCATTTCAGCTTTTTATTGTCTATTCCATTTTATTGTCTGTTTCATTTTATTATCCTTGTTCTATTTTTCTCTGATCATTAGTCTAATTCTAGTAATAAATTCATTTTATTAACTATTTTCGGGCTTTTGTGTTTCATTGGTCAATAAACTTCCCTGGTAATCAAAAGATCCTAATTTCATAAATAATAAAGCATAATAACTTTATACTTCATAAATACATTTATGAACAAAAGGTAGAGAGAGTGTGATGACAGTTGAAATGTCCGCCAGAACCAGAACCTGGTGTGCAGTGGGCCGTCTGGCATCAAATACACAGAGCTGCTTGCGAATGCGTGCTTATAAGCACATTCTGGAGGCCACAGTTTTTTAAAAAACACTTTAATTTCCTTACATTGACAAAATAATTACACNGAGCCAAGTTGAGCAATAACTTCCATCCTCGGTTTTTTACTCCCAAAGACAATAACTTCTGTCTTGTCTTTGTTTAACTGAAGGAAACTTGACTTCATCCAGTCATTGACTTGCTCTAGGCACTGACAGAGTGAGTCTAGGGGACCGGATTCATTAGGTGATAGAGCTAGATAGATCTGGGTGTCATCTGCATAACTATGATAGGCAATGTTGTTGTTGTATATGATCTGACCCAGGGGGAGCATGTAGAGGTTGAAGAGCAGTGGCCCAAGAATGGAGCCTTGGGGGACACCACATGTCATAGTGATCTGCTTTGATCTATGTTCACCAATAGAAACAACATAACCCCTGTCAGCAAGGTATGATTGGAACCAACTAAGGACTGTACCTGATAGTCCCACCCAGTTTATGAGTCTATCTAATAGTATGTTGTGATCCACAGTATCAAAAGCTGCAGTGAGATCGAGCATCACTAAAACAGATGTTTTGCCTGAATCTGTATTCATACGGATGTCATTTAATACCTTAATCAGTGCTGTCTCAGTGCTGTGGTGTTGTCTAAAGCCTGACTGAAAACCATCCAGGAGGTTGTTTGTCTCCAGGAAGTTGTTCAGCTGGATCATAACTGCTTTTTCAACAATTTTCCCAATGAGGGGAAGACTAGAGATTGGTCTATAATTATTCATCTCTAAGGGATCTAGTTTGCTTTTCTTTAGAAGAGGCTTGACAGCAGCAGTTTTTAATGAAGTAGGAAAAATACCTGATTTTAAGGAGTAATTAGTAATTTTCAGTACATCATCTTTCAAGCAATTAAAAACCTTTTTAAAGAAGTTTGTTGGCAGTATATCAAGACAACAGGTAGATGAGTTTAAGCTATTAACTATGTTTTCCAGTGTTTTAGCATTAATCATGTCAAAGACTGGCATTCTAGCTAAAGTGTTGCTATGTGGTTGTAGGGGTGGTCTTGGTGTGTTGGTTGACAGGGAGGAGTGAATGGCTGATCTGATGTTTAGTATTTTATCATCGAAAAAGGATGCAAACTCATTACATTTAGTTTGGGACTTGAAATCAGGGGATAACTGTGTTGGTTGGTTAGTTAGCCTCTCAATAGGGCGACGGTGGCATAGGAGTTAAGTGGTCGCCCCACAATCGGAAGGTCGTGGGTTCGCGCCCCGCTCAGTCTGTCGCTGTCGTTGTGTCCTTGGGCAAGACACTTAACCCGAATTGCCTCTGTTGGTGGTGGTCAGAGGGGCCGATGGCGCAATGATGCAGCCTCGCCTCTGTCAGACTGCCCCAGGGCGGCTGTGGCTACTCAGTAGCTTACCATCATCAGCAGCGTGTGAATGTGTGAGTGCATGCAGCGTCTTTGAGTGTCCTAACAAAGCGCTATATAAGTTCGATGAATTATTATTATTATTATTATTAAACAGAACACGGGAATTGTTGATATTATCACTTATGACTTTGGAGAAAAAGGCTTGTCTCGCCTTTTTTAATTCAGAGTTGTAGGTGTGGAGCTGCAGTCTGTAGGTCTCATAATGATCGGGCAGGCTACTTTTCCTCCATTTACGCTCAGCTTTGCGGCATTCTCGCTTTTGGTTTGTAACAGATTTAGTGAACCTCCATGGAGCTTTTTGTTTCCTAGAGATGAACTTGGACTTTTCTGGGGCAATGGTGTCAAGAATCTCTAGAGATTTGCGGTTGAAATGATTTAGAAGGGAATCAGCACAGTTGGATGTTAGACTTGTTGACATATTCATTAGTTCACTAAAAACTGATGCAGTGTGATCACTTAGGTACCTTTTTTTGAGAACAGCAGAGTTGTGATGGATTACAGGTGCAGCTGACATCTCAAAAGAAATACAGAAGTGGTCAGAGAGGCCAACGTCCTTAACAACAATGTCTGATACATCAAGATCTTTGGTTAAGATCAAGTCTAGTGTGTGACCTTGAGCATGTGTTGGAACATGAATATGCTGTATAATATCAAATAGATCAAGCACTCCGAGGAATTGCACAGCAGTTTTATCATTAGCGTCATCAATGTGAATGTTGAAGTCTCCAGCTATCAGAAGGTGATCAAAGTCTATTGTGATAACAGAGAGAAGTTCAGTGAAGTTCTCTAGAAAATGAGTACATGAACCTGGAGGTCTGTATATTACTAAAACTAAGATCTTGGGTGTACCTTTCAATTCAAAACAAAGATACTCAAAAGAGTCAAAGTCACCAAACATAATCTGTTTACATAGGAATGAGTCTTTAAAAATGGCAGCTACACCACCACCTCTCTTATCAGGTCGAACCACATTTAGAGATTTGAAGTTTGGGGGTGTTGCTTCTATGAGAACAGGCGCACAGCTACTATCATTTAACCAGATTTCAGATAAAAGCATACAGTCAAGAAGATGAGCAGAGATAAGATCATTTACTAAAAATGACTTGTTGTTGAGAGATCTGACATTTAGTAAANAATAACTTCTGTCTTGTCTTTGTTTAACTGAAGGAAACTTGACTTCATCCAGTCATTGACTTGCTCTAGGCACTGACAGAGTGAGTCTAGGGGACCGGATTCATTAGGTGATAGAGCTAGATAGATCTGGGTGTCATCTGCATAACTATGATAGGCAATGTTGTTGTTGTATATGATCTGACCCAGGGGGAGCATGTAGAGGTTGAAGAGCAGTGGCCCAAGAATGGAGCCTTGGGGGACACCACATGTCATAGTGATCTGCTTTGATCTATGTTCACCAATAGAAACAACATAACCCCTGTCAGCAAGGTATGATTGGAACCAACTAAGGACTGTACCTGATAGTCCCACCCAGTTTATGAGTCTATCTAATAGTATGTTGTGATCCACAGTATCAAAAGCTGCAGTGAGATCGAGCATCACTAAAACAGATGTTTTGCCTGAATCTGTATTCATACGGATGTCATTTAATACCTTAATCAGTGCTGTCTCAGTGCTGTGGTGTTGTCTAAAGCCTGACTGAAAACCATCCAGGAGGTTGTTTGTCTCCAGGAAGTTGTTCAGCTGGATCATAACTGCTTTTTCAACAATTTTCCCAATGAGGGGAAGACTAGAGATTGGTCTATAATTATTCATCTCTAAGGGATCTAGTTTGCTTTTCTTTAGAAGAGGCTTGACAGCAGCAGTTTTTAATGAAGTAGGAAAAATACCTGATTTTAAGGAGTAATTAGTAATTTTCAGTACATCATCTTTCAAGCAATTAAAAACCTTTTTAAAGAAGTTTGTTGGCAGTATATCAAGACAACAGGTAGATGAGTTTAAGCTATTAACTATGTTTTCCAGTGTTTTAGCATTAATCATGTCAAAGACTGGCATTCTAGCTAAAGTGTTGCTATGTGGTTGTAGGGGTGGTCTTGGTGTGTTGGTTGACAGGGAGGAGTGAATGGCTGATCTGATGTTTAGTATTTTATCATCGAAAAAGGATGCAAACTCATTACATTTAGTTTGGGACTTGAAATCAGGGGCTAACTGTGTTGGTTGGTTAGTTAGCCTCTCAATAGTGGCAAACAGAACACGGGAATTGTTGATATTATCACTTATGACTTTGGAGAAAAAGGCTTGTCTCGCCTTTTTTAATTCAGAGTTGTAGGTGTGGAGCTGCAGTCTGTAGGTCTCATAATGATCGGGCAGGCTACTTTTCCTCCATTTACGCTCAGCTTTGCGGCATTCTCGCTTTTGGTTTGTAACAGATTTAGTGAACCTCCATGGAGCTTTTTGTTTCCTAGAGATGAACTTGGACTTTTCTGGGGCAATGGTGTCAAGAATCTCTAGAGATTTGCGGTTGAAATGATTTAGAAGGGAATCAGCACAGTTGGATGTTAGACTTGTTGACATATTCATTAGTTCACTAAAAACTGATGCAGTGTGATCACTTAGGTACCTTTTTTTGAGAACAGCAGAGTTGTGATGGATTACAGGTGCAGCTGACATCTCAAAAGAAATACAGAAGTGGTCAGAGAGGCCAACGTCCTTAACAACAATGTCTGATACATCAAGATCTTTGGTTAAGATCAAGTCTAGTGTGTGACCTTGAGCATGTGTTGGAACATGAATATGCTGTATAATATCTTTATTATCTATATGCAGTAGTGGAGTTTGGAGATGTAATCCACTTCTTAAATCTACTTTTGCGCTCTGCAAATTTCTCCAGAAGTAGCCTACTGCAATTGCACTTTTTCTCTCACTCCCTACTGGCCGCCTTGCAATTGGAAGGTCGCAGGTTCGCAACCCGTTCAGTCTGGGCAAGACACTTAACCTGCCTTGCCTGCTGGTGGTGGTCAGAGGGACCGGTGGCACCAGTGTACGGCAGGCCCCGCCTCTGTCACTGCACCCCAGGGCAACTGTAGCTACGATGTAGCTCATCCCCACCAGCGTGTGAATGTGTGGATGACTGATTGTGTTGTGAAGCGCCTTGTGGGGTTGTAGAACCCTAAGAAGGCACTATACAAATACAGGCCATTTACCATACTGGGTAGTCGGCTGCAAATATAGCATGCCTTCCCTGGAAATGTCTTTTCAAATTATGGGCTTGACACAGGGGAGGCGACAAATGACCGTGATCATCGCTATCGCTTTTATAACCTGACACACGGGAGGCGACATGCGGCAGCGGCAAAAGTCAGCGACGCCTCCGTTCCAGGGCGAATAGCGAGCCTTCCGTTGTTTTGATTGGCCGTCAGATTGGAGGGAATTTTGGGTTATTAAAGCAGTTCAGAGTTGAAAAAGCGGTAGATATGAAGTCTCACAAGGTTTTGCTAGAATTAAGTGAAGTCTTGTAAAGTTCTGGGACATCAGACACGGCAAGTATTAACTTTTCCTCCATGTTTACCTGGAGATGTACTGAGAAGCATCCTGTCCGCTCGGGCAGGGCCAGCTGTAAACAGAGCAAGCAGCATGGCAGAGAGGAAGACCTCTAAAGTTTGGGTCCAGTTCACTAAATGGGATGGGTAACTGGGTGACGAAGAAACCAGCAACAGCGATATAAGTGAGGCACCATCGTCTTAACCTGCTCCAGCAGGTAAATAAACTGTTTAACATAACGTTAGCTTGATATATTAGCTTTTGTTAGCTAATGGTGCGTTCGCTTTCTCCTCGGAACTTGGAAATTCCGACTAGGAGAAAGCGAATGCGCGCTAAAGTTTGGCTTCACTTCACTAAATGCGGTGGGTGATTGGGTGATGATGAAACCAGCGACAACGATCTAAGTGTGGCATCATCGTCTTAATCTGCTCAAGCAGCAAAATAAACTGTTTAAAATTAACGTTAGTTTGATAGTTTAGCTTCCTTTAACATTGCTATCAGCTAATGGTGCGTTCACTTTCTCCTCGGAAATTCCGACTTCCAAGGAGAATAGGAGCACATGGAGCTGGGTTTTAGTTTCTGCATCATTTAGAAACAGTTGTGGTTAAAGGTTTTCATATTGAAGAATTTTGTACAACACTACGATGATAAAATACAAACAGTTGTATGTTATTTATTGTGATGTTTATCAAATATGGTTATATACTGAGAACAAATATATATTTAAATAAAAAAGAGATTTAAATAATTATTAAACACTCAAAAGTATCAAAAATAGGTACCGTTAAGTACCGGTACTGGGAATTGGTACCGTATCGATTCAAATGTCAAAGGTACCCATCCCTACCAACCACACAATTTTTCATCTGGAGTTACAACAGCTGACCATTCACCCAGAAAAAGTTCTTTTAACCGTAGGAGACAACTTCCCACGACTCGTGACAGAAATGAGTGTCAGGAGACCAAATTTCTACACCATCGGATCCACGCAGGCCTCACCAAATACGGTAAACTCATCAAATTGGGTCAGATGGTTTTTCATAAGATAAATAGATACAACACTAAATTCAACTAAATTCCTATTTTGTTCTATACCATACTCATTCCTCTCTCTCAGACTCCATCTGACATCATAAACACCCACAATCACATTTATCACAACATCATTTCATTCCATTTCATTTTAGTTTCATTTCAGCTTTTTATTGTCTATTCCATTTTATTGTCTGTTTCATTTTATTATCCTTGTTCTATTTTTCTCTGATCATTAGTCTAATTCTAGTAATAAATTCATTTTATTAACTATTTTCGGGCTTTTGTGTTTCATTGGTCAATAAACTTCCCTGGTAATCAAAAGATCCTAATTTCATAAATAATAAAGCATAATAACTTTATACTTCATAAATACATTTATGAACAAAAGGTAGAGAGAGTGTGATGACAGTTGAAATGTCCGCCAGAACCAGAACCTGGTGTGCAGTGGGCCGTCTGGCATCAAATACACAGAGCTGCTTGCGAATGCGTGCTTATAAGCACATTCTGGAGGCCACAGTTTTTTAAAAAACACTTTAATTTCCTTACATTGACAAAATAATTACACTGACATTTCTTTATTTAAGGCTATTTTAACATATTCATATTCAGCATGTTGATTCTATGGGTCCATCCCAGACAGAAGCTGATATATAATTATACTTATTAATAATGCTGACATCAGGAGCAACATCAGTGGAATGAAACGCTCCTGCTGCAAATGAAGATTAAATACAAAAACGTTAGGCTGAAAATCCAATAGGGTATTCTACAGTTGACGTCACCACGCAAAGTCTTCTGGGTAGGGTCATACTTACAAGCCGCATTTGACAATAGAAAATATACATTTCCAGAGCGCTTTGACATCGATATGAAGGCATAAAATGGAGGAAGTTGTTTTGACAGAGAAAAACATACCAGAGAGCTTTTCTTGATGGCGACCCTGCTAATTACTGATCACCAGAACTGAAGCGCTAGCTCAAATGTCACGGTGAAAGTAAAAACTATGTCCCGTTAGCTGTTGTTTAAAACGACGTTATTCCCATCACTGCTCCTTCTTGAGTAATATAAAAATAAGTTAATTACTCACAGTGCTCAAGTAACATTTTCTCAAGGTAGTTTTTTAACTGTCAGTGTAGCAACATCACTCCATGGTTTTCTCCTAAAATGAACTGTGTTACACTTTGAAGGTTACAGGTCACGTCAACACGTCGGGACACTCTGATTGTGTCCAGAGTCATGTGCTGTTAGTTTGGTCTAAATGCCTTCACTCCTCCAGCAGCTATCACGGAGCTATCACAATTCAAGGATCCTGACGCAAGAACTTTTACTCTCTTTTCTGAATAAAGTTCACCTTTCCTGCCTCGTGAAAGACTTTGAGTATAAACATAGTTATGAATAAATGTATAATCATACCTTTTGAATGACAATATGTGAAATCTATTGCCATAATAATAATAATAATGAATGATGGAGTTAAAATGAATATTTGTTCCTGTTTTCATATCTTTAATTACACAATTTAGGATTTATTTAGGTAATGCTAATCATCATCAGATAAAAATTCACAAATAATAGTATTGTGTTTGATTATTTAATTTGCACTCACATTAAGGTTTAATAAGATTCACACCACATTAATCTGAGTCATCTTTAAGTGTTGATGAAACTGGTGTCTGAGGCATCTTGGTAACACCTACTTTAATGTGTCAAAATTTGATTCGCCCAAATTTACCAGCTCTGGTGGCCTAGTGGTAGAGTGTCCGCCCAGGGACTGGGAGATCGGGGTTCGATTCCCGGTCGGGTCATACCAAAGACCTTGAAAAAATGGGACCCAATGCCTCCTCGCTTGACACTCAGCATTAAGGGGTTGGATTGGGGGGTTAAACCACCAAATAGTTCCCTAGCGTGGCCACAGCTGCAGCTCACCGCTCCCCACCACGGGGATGGGTCAAATGCGGAGATGCAATTTCACCATTGTGTGATGAATAGCTACTTGGGACTTTAATAAACAATTAGAATGATAAAACCTCCAGGCCGGCCAGAACACTTGTTCCTGAAACAAACCAAGTCCTGACTAGGTCCACTCCTCTCAAAGGGTGAACCTAAAACAACAAGCTAAGCTTCTTTGGTTCGGCTGGCCGTGGAAAGCAAAGCTCCATAATAAAAAGGAACCATCCTCTTCTTTTTGACCAAAGATCAACTATTTTTGTGAACTGCCCCTAAGGCAAAGCAACTTCACCAGACGACGCAGTCACCAGATGTCACCCAGACCACCGGTTCGTATCAGGGCCTGCTACAGCTCTCCATACCTCAGAGGCCTTTATTAATTTGATAACTTATTAAACCATCCAAATTGATTTAACCCAGACATCATAGGATCTAAGACACTTAATTCTGATTATGCAACATAACATCTAGCTTACATTACATCACCTCATTAATTGTCTCAGTGTCTTGTTTAACCATCATTCATAGTAATTGTCCTGTGTCATCATTGATTAGGAAAATAGTATTAAATTTATTTTTATAACTATTTTCTTGACTCTGAATTATTCTGAAGTGTGTGGATTACTTACGGTAAAAATAACCTAAAGTAATGTTAAATTAACATTTAAAGATCATTAAGATTCATATTTATATGGAATATTACATCTCATTGATCCTTCTTTAAATATGTGGCACTAGCCCACGCTACATCAGGTTATCATTTGTGTCCCTACTTTTTATATTCCACTCACCTCTGGTCAAAAGACTTTTTCATGGACGTTTGGGTGGACATGCTGTTTGGCTGAGACGTTCAGCTGGACCACTCCGTTAACAACGCTGCCTCTAACTCTCCGTTAACAACGCTGCCTCTAACTCTCCGTTAACAACGCTGCCTCTAACTCTCCGTTAACAACGCTGTCTCTAACTCTCCGTTAACAACGCTGCCTCTAACTCTCCGTTAACAACGCTGCGTCCTGCATTAATTCTCCTCCGCTGCTGCTCCTCCTGGATAACTCCACGTCTGAGAGCGTCGCTAGGACCGGCGGCTGGTCATTCTCGGATGTAGGACTTTTCCCTCCGGGAAGATGTAAGCAACAAATATACATGCTTTTCTTGATCTGCTCCACACTGTTAAAATCCGGTCGTCCACATAAAATCTACCACCGCTTTGCTTCTGTCTTTAGCTTAGCCCGTGTCACTTTCCAGCTGTTTCATGTGGTCGCAGACTTTACCGGCTTTGGAAAAGGGATAAAAAGTTCTCTCCGACATCCGATCTGGGCATCTAGAGTCCGATTAGCACCTCCCCCAGCAGCAGCTCTTAGTTCCTTGCTGTTTGAAAATCTTTAGGAGACGAAACAAATAACTTTAATCAGATCGGAGCAACTCAGACCCATAGGAATCCATTATAACTGCTCGTTCACTTGTATGACCCTGCGTCCCAGAGTGCTTTGCGACGTTAAACTTCAGCATGCCCCAATTGGGGGACCCTCATGCTTAAACAGTTAAATGTGTTAATTTTTATTAACGCGTTATTTTTTTCTAATTAATTAATCACGATTAATGTGTTAAAGTCCCACCCTGAATTACAACACAGTAAAATCCCAAGTGTTAAATAAGCAGTGTCAGAGTATAGGAACTCTGTCAGAGTCAATCAGCCTTTCGCCGGGCCCGCCCCCAGAACGGCTATTGTCCAATCACACATCATAGCAACCGTTACTATCCGACAGCTCCAAACAAAATGATGAAGCTAAGCCTAATTTACTACTAATCATTAGCCTCGATAGTAGTCGTGTCTCCTTCGTTTCCCTTCAGAACCTCCTCATCGAGCTCAACCAGCAAGCCAGCAAGCATGAGTGCTCCCCCCGCCCGCGGCTGGGTGGAGGTCCGCCTCCCAGACTATCCAAGACCCTTAGATAAGACACACCGTGCCGGCAAATCAGCATAATATTACCTCAACTGTGTGTCTTATAAACGCACATTAAGCTTTGGCGCAACAGCGGGTGGTGTCATGATCACGTGATGAATTAATGCCGAGCTCCGGCCGGGAACTATGTTGAAAATAAAAGTAAACACGGGCATAAAAAGTTACATTTTATAAACTCAGCTGAGATGATAAACTGAGCGATGCAGAGCTTTTCTCCGTTAGAGCTGCCTGCAGCTCAGATCATCTGACATCTGACAGCTCACAGGGACACCGCGTCGCCGCCACCGGTCCTTGGATCCACGCGTCCCCGGACGCCGGACCTTCTCCCAAACTCCAAACTCCTTGTTCCCTGCTACGCTTCGCTCAGCGGAGCCAACACTAATATATCCCTCCACTGCATACTGTAACCCTTTTTGCCTCTATCGGGATCATATTGAGGACGAATTGCTCCAAAAAATGTCGCTGACACGCATCTGTACTTCTTTCCATCGCGGAAACCTGCGGAGCTTCAGTATTTGATCCAATTATTGTCGGAGTTGGCAACAGTAACTAAGGGGGGCGGGGCTCGGCGAAAGGTCAATTCAATGAAAGTGAGTGTAAAATGCCTCCCTTTGTCCTGCAGTGTTGGTGTTACATTTCAGTTAAAACTGATTTTTTTAATTACTCTCAGTAGTGTAAACTGTCAAGTGTTAAAGAAAATTAACTCTCTTGGAGTTATTAGTACTCTATACTCCAGTGTTGATGAAAAATGACTCCAAAACAGTGTAAAAAGTAATCATTCTGCCCACTTTGAGCTGCAGTGAGCGAGGTGCATTGTGGGTAGTCATGTTTTTGGTTAGTTTGTCCTATTTTGAGGTGTTTATGCATATTTATTTTGGAAGGGTTGTGTTGTTCTTAGTTACAACTTCACTTTCTTTCATTTACTGTTGCAAATGTGGTGTTATTTGTTGTGTTATGTTTGCACCATAAGTAAGGAGGCTGGTCACAGGAATGGGACCACTGTGTCCTTGCACTGTGTTAACAAATAAGAGGCGGTTCACACTAAATGCCCTGGACTTGACTCCTTGTGTTCCAATCTCATTGGCTGTCTGAAGTCATGTGAGGTAGGAGTTAGCTGGTATTTTTCAGTGTGGCTGCTAGCTGTTAGCTTCCTAGCATAACAGCTGATACAATATGAACACTGTTATGAGTTAAAGTTTCATTAACAGCTAGTGTTAGAATAATGCTTGAAAAATAGTAGTGTCATATTTAAATAACACTTTGAGTGTTACTTATCTTATAGAGTTAAAGTATTTTAACAATTGTGAGAGTTAAAGAGGGTTTACTCCATAACTGAATTTACTCTAATGAGTGTAAAATTGACTGAATTTTTAACACTGAGATCAGTGTAACTTTTACACTGTACGGGGCAGGACCATATGTTCACTGCCTCAGTGTTGAAATTGACTCTTTTAGTGTTGAATTAACACTGCTCATTTTACTGTGAACCAGCATCAGAACAGCACCAGCCTGCAGGGCTGGCTGGGATCATGGTGGTGGAGGGGCCATCAGTTTGCACATGTAAGATGTTTTATTTACTCTTCTAATCTGTGTTGAGCTTGCCCATACCTCTTCATCCTGCTGACCCTCCAGCAGAGAGCTCCTTATCTGCCTTCCCAATTTCCTGTGAGCCAGGGCCCCTGCTGGGTCACTGGATGGCCTCGCCACATCCACAGCCTGAAGAGGACAGGGGAAAGTGGAGCTGGGGGGTGGGAGGGCCTGTTTGGGTTGATTGTTTGCGTGCAGCAGAGTGAGTCCCATGGGATTGTGTATGGCTGTAGTAGAACTTCATTCTGAATGCAGCCGAAGTGTTTCCACTAGATGTGGTAGAAGGGGGGCTTGGAGTAGTATAGTGCATCGACTCCTTCAAGTGCTCCAGAAAATGTGTGTGTGTGTGTGTGTGTGTGTGTGTGTGTGTGTGTGTGCGTGCGTGCGTGTGTGTGCGTGTGTGTGCGTGCGTGCATGTGTGTGCGTGCGTGTGCGTGTAAGCAGCAAAGTGAGAGAAAGTGGGGAATAGGGAGGCAGTGACGTTACAGACTTCCTGTTTTGGTATTCAAATAGGACTCAGAGGTACAGTTGGAAACAGATTATCATGGCATCTGTAATCAGGGACAATGTGAAGGCAAAACATAAATCTTCTATAAACGTAATAAAAGAAAGACATCAGACTTTAGAGAAGCGAAGTGGAGTCATGATAGCATGAAGGGCTTTTCCCAGTTCCTCATCGGAAGGCATTAGCAATGAGACAACCATCAACACTTCTAGTAACTTAACTTCTGATGTTAAAGACCAAGTAAACCAGAACACATCTTATCAGGGCTGTGAAGCAATAAGTGAATAAACTTTCCTGATAATAAGTACGAGGAAAGTAAGGGCATAGGAACTGGTGAAAGACGCATTTGCCCCCCCCCAATAACGTGGAGGTGAAAAATTTAGATTTTGAAATATTTCACTCACGGGCTTTTATTTTGAAAAACACTGCAGTCTTGTCACCGACATAGCTCCTCAGTGGGTCTCACTCTGAGAAGCGAGACTGCGGAAGCCGGGACTAGACAGGCAGACAGACAGGAGATGGAGTTTAAGATGCAGACAGCCGCAGCTCAGTTTAAATGAGTTCTTTCTCATGGGGGAGAAAAGAAAGAAAGGAAATGTGAGTTGGTAGTCATTTTCTCCTGGAGGATAATTGTATTTTCTCTTGAACATTAGGGTGTTGATGTTAAACTATGGGGAGAAAAAAGTCTCAATAGATTTGTGTGTATCTAGATTTGTGTGTGCGTATCTATATCTATGTGTGTGTGTGTAGATCTATGAATGTGTAACTCTTGATTTGTAACTTGTGTTTACATTTTTGTGTGTAACTTCAGCTCCTACACATACAAATCATTAAATACAAACACACAAATCAACTGGTACACACGGACAAAACTACATTACACACAGATCAGTTTACAAGTACAAAAACCCTTTTGAGACTCTTTTCACGCCTGACTGATTTGTGCGTAAATGGTGCATTCAATGCTGGGTGAAAGCTGGGAAATCTGAATTTTCTTTGGAGTTAGTCTAAACTTGTGTTGAAGGGGCAAACATGTTTTTCTGTGGAAAAATAGAATATATCATGATCCTGTAGTTACAAAATATTAACCTAAATTTACTTTTTAATAATCTGAAATAGTTTATTTACACATAAATGTGTTTATGAGCTATGAAAACGTAGTCAGATGGTTGTAAGAAATGACCACTAGATGGCAGAGTGGTTCTCTGACTGGGAAAACACGCTTCAAACCGGGAGAAGGCACGATAAGATGGAGCAGCTCTGGTGATCTTTCCTCTGAAGTCAAAAGAGAAAGTTGCGACATGCTTTGAACTCGCTGACACGCGGTCACGTGGTTCATGTAGCCCCGAATAGTTCCAAACAGCTCAGCGCTGCCAGTCAGTATGAGCGGCTTCTGGCAGGACTGGACGCTAAAACGACCCTTTTCTCATTTCCACATGGATTTTTTGGTGATTATTGATCAATAATGTGTTTTAATTACTACACTGATTATGTATTTTATCAAAGCAATTCCCTTTGGAGCAGCACGAACATTTATCATTTTTATATTTTAGAGGGCAGCCAGACTGCAAACACAACGTTGAAAACATTTAGGGTACAGTTCATATTCAGCTAAAATACGTATAATTGTATAAAATAACTGTTTATATAATACACTCATCAACGTAAGGATCTGGGTTAGAATTTGAGCTTCCTGTTCTCTGTGTGCTAACATAGGGATGCTTTACTTTTTGTCCTAATAGACTTAAATATGTCAGTGCTAGCTTGCCTTCAGATCTACTTCCTCTAACAAAACATGAGATATTACCGTTTCCAGGATTTAGTCCTGTAATCTTCAGTCTGCCTGTTGTCAGATGGAAAAGGAGCAGAATGACACAGCTGATCTAAATTAATTTAAAACAAGTTTTTAATGACGTGACATAAGCAGAGGGAGTCCTGTTAGCTTAATCCAGAGACAAATATAGATTCTAATGCGGCTCTGACACAGAAGAAACTTTAAACGTTTATAATTATACTTATGGTGGACAAAAATCATAAAGTTATGAGTCTGCTGCACGCCTCAGAGAGCAGAGACAAGCCAGAGGGAGAAACGATCGGCCAAAGGAGAGAGATTGAGCTGTGATGTCAGGAGAAGCAGCGGGGGAGCAGCAGGTGTCTTGGTGAGTTAACGATGTTACAGTGTTTGCGAAAACATTTGAGCCACGCCTGCCAAACTGTCAGACGAGAGAGCGTCTCACGCAGGACATTTTTGAACCACGTAGTACTAGGGGTGGGCGATAAGAAAAAAAAAATCATATCATGATTTCTTTTTTGCAAAATCACGATCTCGATTTTATCACGATTTTTTCCATTTTGACAATTCATACATTTTGGAAGTTATTTACCGATAAAATAGATCAATTTAAAAGCATACCCCTTCACAGAAAATATGATAAAATATTTCAGACAGGGTACTGTTTGACCACTTGTTTTAATTTAGGTAAGAAAAATAGCAAATTTGTTCTGTTACAATAAACATGATCAAACAAAAAATGCCTTGCCTTCCATTTAAAAATCCATAATGGGTTGATATATTAGCTTTTAATATCTTTGGAGTAGCTTTAGAGTCAAATATTTATGTCACAGTTCCAGGGCATCAGAAAATAAATAACATGAAATTAAATGTTTGGCTTAGTTTATTAATTTGTTTGAACCCAGCGGTCTCATTTCAGAAATGTTGGAGAACGGACCAAGTTCTGTTTAATAAAACATCCTAAACTGCCAATATCTATCTAGCTAGCTAACTAGATAGATATAGGAATATCTCAAATGTCCCACAGGCACTTTTATTTATTATATATTTATAATTAATGAAAAATAATTTAACTTCTATTTAGAGGTGGCTCATAGCCTATCATCCAAAATATATTAGTAATTTTTTCTTGTCCAGAGAAAAAAATCTATCTAAATTCATGATGTGTTTGCGTTTGCATCCACTACCAGAGGATGGCGCTCATTGCCTTTTTGGACTTGCTGCTCTCCATAGATGTTTCCTACGAGGGAGGGGTAAGGCCCGTCTCTTCACAGGATAAACAAAGCTCCAGTGGCAGCCACGGTCAAAAGGCTCGCTAAAATACAAACGAACGTCCTCAAATAATAAAAGACACGAAGCCAAATGCAAAGTTTAGAGCAGAACATTGACCCACAGGTTTCCTGATTGAGCAGACGCGTGAGAATGTAATTAGCGCTTAGAGACGGAGCAAGCTAGCAGCTAGTGCTAGTGGCTAGCACTACAAGTGGTGTGCTTCTTCAACTATTCATAATTGTACATCATCATCTTAATGCATTGATTAGATTATTTTCTTCATCTCTACCGAGCACCCAGCTAAACAAACCAACACGCTGCCTAAAGTTGTGATTGGTTTACCGGTGTGTCTGTCGTGCTGACAGAAGCAGACTAGCAAATGGCGTGACTCGGCTGAGAAAAAAACAAAACAAATGTGTGCCGCGTTCAGAAATAATGGCATAGACGGGTGATAGAATGCAAATAGACAGTTCTACGATCTCCGAGCTTTGGTAGATCGTCATCAAATTAAAATCCTTAACGATCTTATATCGTCAAATCGCACGGCCCTACGTAGTACAATGTCCTCATGGGCTTCAGATTTGTATCTATTTAACAGTGGGTATTAGTGACCTCTGACCTTTACATATTATACATATTTTTATTGTGACAATAATCTGTTGACATAATTTGAAAAAAGAACCATCAATGTGATTTTCTGAAAAATTCATAAAATGAGGATTAGACAGTCCCTCTGCTTAGAAAATAAACCACCAGAATTTATCAGGAAATTATTAGAGATCATATAATTATTATAAATTATTATGAAACACCAGAAACAACATATTATATATGAAAATATTTCTAAATATTGTAATGATCCATAAGGGCTTTTTGTGACTGAAGCTGTAGCCTGATGTTACTGTTCCTTTAAGAGACGCTGTGGCTGGTTGAGGTGAAACTGGAAGTTGGAGATGCGGGTTTATCTCAGCTGTTTGTTAAACTACTCTAATTAACTGCTGTTAAGGACAAAATGTAATTCTGTCTGACGATTTAGTTCATCACAAATATCACAATATAAAGAAATGATCTTAAGTTACGTCGCGACTGTTATACAGCTGCAGTGGAGCTGCTTAAACCCGGTGCGCCGCCAGATCAATTAAAACACTCAGAAGCAGCGCTTCAGCATCTGCTGCAGAAACCAGAGACGATCTCTGCGGATTATTGAAAAAAATGTCTGTGTCACGGAATCAGTGCAAATTATCAACAGTCTGCAATTTGCGGTTTTCAGGAAGTTTATTTTATTTTGGCACGTTCAGAGAAGACGCACGGCGACGGTCATAATGTCCGACGATTTAAAGTTTTTCATCAGACAATATTAAATCACGTCGGTAATGTCCGACGTCTTTTTGCAAACACTGATGTTAGCTTAAACTCGTGTGCTAACATCACAATATTGTACAGATTACTATCATGTAGCAGACAATTAAAATAGTATCGGTCAGTTAATATAACATTAATACTTGACAATAATGAACTAATGAGCGTTTCTCAGCGGTCTCATACTCGTTAATATCTGTTCACGTAACGTAGTTTAGCACTTTAGGGAGAGAGAGAGCACCTGTGATCCAGTTCTGGTGCTACTGCGCGCTGCTGTGAGCTCAACTGGCTCGCTGTTATTTTTAACGGCAGCACATCCTCTCCTGGAGGTCCGTGCAGTGGTTCTGATCTGGTTCCGACTCAGAAACCATCTCAACTGGCCCGCTGAGCAGCGCATCTCTTCTGGTGGTCTGGGTGGCAGCTCTGACCTGGTTCCTACGCTGATCTGAGTTCTAGAAGTGTTTCTTTAAAACCCCGCCACGGGTCTCTGGAGGCAGCGCGGACCTCCATGAGTTGGTACCGACACCGATCTGGGTTCCAGAAGTCCCGTCTTTCTAGCTGCACAAAACGGACTCGATGTCCACACAGGCTGGAGTTTCTACAGCCTTCACAAACAATAATTTATCAAAATGAACACAATCCTAAACTAGTGAACACACACACTGACTTGATAACACGACCTCTCTACCCTAAAACTCCCCACTCTCC
Organism: Aphyosemion australe; assembly: GCA_006937985.1. NCBI lineage: Eukaryota > Metazoa > Chordata > Actinopteri > Cyprinodontiformes > Nothobranchiidae > Aphyosemion > Aphyosemion australe. The sequence continues at coordinate 509,906 of SSNS01000296.1, read as the reverse complement.
ACACTGAGATGAGGCAGAACCTAGCTTAGAACTCCCTCTGGTTACGTCAGAGGTTAAGATTTAGAAAAAAGAGCGTTTTTAGAAGCTTTGCTGAAAAAGGACACTTTTTATTCGAAAATCTGTGCTGTTATGTATTTTAAAATGAAATGCCTACATTAAACATTTTAAATATTATTTTTTTGGACAGCATTTTATATCAATTAGAAAAAAATAATTAACCTGCAATTTGCTCTTTAATGAAAATCATGATGTTGCTTTAAAACTGTGGTTCAACAGTAATATTTAAAGAGGACCTAGAATGTAAACCAACATTTTCCTTGTTGTTGTTGTTGAATAAAGACAGCTTGGGTGGTCAACAGCAGCATACCAAAAAGTCAAAGCTGTGTGTGACCTACTTTTGATGTAAATTAGAAAGTTGAAAAAGACGAGAGAAAAACGTCTGTTCTGAGAAAACCTTCCTTAACATGTCATAAGGGGGAGCCACGCCTCCTCAAACCTGCATGTCTCCAGTGTCTGAGGCCTTCTGGGGAAACCAACCAATCAGCAAGCAGCTCATTATCATATTCATGTCCTGGCCGAGTGGGAGGGGCAAACAGCTCTTCACAGCAAGGCTGGTTTAGGGGGTTTAGAATGGCCTGTATCAGGGCTCCTGGGACAGATGAAAGCCTAAAGAACATTTCTGATGCTTTTTAGAGACTCAGAGCTGTTTTAGATTGTTGATTAACTGCATTCTAGGTCCTCTTTAAAAGACAAGCATGATTGGACCCATAAACTAATAGTTTGTTGAACAACACTTTGAGGCGACCACTGCAGCCAAATGATTTCTGTAACTCAGTCAGACTTCTGCACCTGCTGACAGGTGTTTTGACCCACTGCTCATTAGGGAAGTGTTCTAACTTTTCTGGGACTGTTTATTTTAATTATTCTCTTCAACCACAATTCAAAAGCAGTAGAGCCAGCACCTTTGCAATTTCATTGTGCCAGCTGCACAATGAGTAGTGTGCAGTGGTGTTTTACAATGACAATAAAGCTTCTTAATTCAAAGTATTTTGAATATATTACAATTTAGCACTTTTTAATTTGTTATATTTTCAGTTTCTGGTTATTTCAGTGACTATAGTAAATTGTGTCTTTTCTTTAATGGAGGGATATAATAAATGTGAGGATTACTATAAAACATGGCTCAAATCTTAATGTGAAGTCCCAGAGAGGATTTGTTTTCACACTACTGAAGCTAACAATATATTTATTATATCATCATATCAATTCATAAGTGTAACCTAGTGCTTTTTGTCTAAAATGTGAAAGTTCAAATGTATCATTACAAAAAACAATGATCTCTTTCAATTCTAACTCAGCCCGACTCAACCCTAAATAATAGAACTCCAACTAGCTTTTTAGACTCTAATATAACTCAATGATAACCAGCATAACTCCACTAAATATAGCTAACATAACTAAACTATGGCTAATATAATTCAACTATAACTATTGTAACTTAATTATAACTAATAGTCAACTATATACTAATGTAATTGAGTTTGTTCAATCCGGTTAAAGTTGGTCTAAATGGAATTCATGTTTTGTTTTGCTTTTCCTGACAGAACAAGAATGTCTGTGGGCTGACCAGAACCAGAACCAGGACCAGGACCAGAACCAGGACCAGGACCAGGACCAGGACCAGGACCAGGACCAGAACCAGGACCAGGACCAGGACCAGGACCAGAACCAGAACCAGGACCAGGACCAGGACCAGGACCAGGACCAGAACCAGAACCAGGGCCAGAACCAGGACCATCGTGACCCTGCATTAGCATCAGCGGTGTGTTTCAACACAGCAGCCGAGTCGCTGGACCGGAACCGACTGTGATGCAACAACCAGGCCAATAATGCTCCAGAAATTGATGCGATGTTTCCGCAACAATGCCACCATTGCGCACTGCTGTGGCACGCAAGGTCAAAATCCCTCCAGGTGGCACTGTAGGTAAAAGAAACGGAAAGTGAGCGCAGGAGCCTCCGCGCCGCGGGCCTACCTGTTCCTCCTCCGCTGACAGAGTCGCTGCCATGCTGAAGAGTCCGGATGTCTGTCCCTCGTGTAAAGAAAAGGACTTCTAGGGGTTGTCCCTGTCTCTCAGAGCTGGAGACATGTGAGACGCTGCGATGCGTCCTCCTGCGATCCACACCGGCCTGTTGGCTCGACCCTACCGTCCGAGAGCAGAGGGGAGGGGAGGGGAGGGGAGGGGAGGGGAGAGAGAGAGAAGAGAGAGAGAAGAGAGAGAGAGAGAGAGAGAGAGAGAGAGAGAGAGAGAGAGAGAGAGAGAGAGATCAGCAGCTCATCCACCAAACCCGCAGCTGCTCGGAAACCTCCATGCTAGGAATTGCAAGTTTGTAGCTCTGAACGTCGTCTTTATGCAGCCTGACGCGCTCTCTCACAGGAGCATGAACAAAGAGACTCTGTTGTCTTTCCTGCTGCGTGCTGCTGAGCCCCCTGCTGGTCAGCACCAGAACAACACCCACCTCCTCCTCCATTCATAAATCAGAGGGTGGAGTGGAGGTTAGATCAGCTCAGCTGGAGGAACTCATTTAATCACTAATCAACAACAGCAGCACATAGAAGAAGAAGCAATCTTTGACATAGTTCCTCTCAAGATAAAAATCACGAGGCGCTTCACAAGAACAAAACATTAAAAACTAAGAAAAGTAAATGATTAAAAAATATCTTTTAAACCTGGGAAAAGTAAAAATTGTGATTAAAAAATGTGAGGAAAGGGAAAAAGAAAATGAACTAGATAATTGCATTTCTTGCAGAAATGCGTTTGAATGCTTTATTGCTGAAAATTATATCTGAAGCTGCTGAATAGATGAATTGTATGGAACTCCAAAGTATTCAAAATTAAATAAATAAGACATTATGAAATAAATATCAACATGAATAAATACTAGACAATTATGTAATCTGACAATGAAATTGTGAAATAACAGAGTTATGTAAAATCTAAGCTCATTATTCAAAATAAATTTGTTTATTAAAATAAAATTTTATTTCAAAAGTCATTTTACATAATAATCCAAATTATTATTGAGACGTTTTTATTTAATTCTTTCAGTTTTTATTACATAACGTCTTTTTAAAGGAACTAGAGGCAGGATCTTTAAAAAATCTGTAAAAAATGAAACATGTATGTTCATTTTTTCAAAGCTAATGGGTGATGAAGCGTTATAAACCAAAAAGAATGAGGCCACCCATGTATCGTTCCATTTTCTTGAACAGGCTGTTTGCTGCAAAATGCGCTGCAGTTCGGTCACGAATTTCCCGCGCTGCCCTACGGATATGGCGTCAATTGACACTGCTTGCGCGTTCACGACAGCTTCAAAACAGAAAGAAAATGTGTTCGACACTGCAGATCGGTAGGTGGAGCTATTGCACCTTAAGTTGCTTGCCAACCGCCAAACTCCAAAAGAAGAACTGTGGGAATGGATTCTACTGCAACCAGCAAACGACCAAGCGTGGCACAAAGGAAGTTTATTC
>SSNS01000296.1:419340-502518 GCA_006937985.1 Aphyosemion australe | reverse complement strand
CTGTTGTCCTTCAGCTCCATCCTCTGCTCATTCTGACTATCTGTTGTCCTTCAGCTCCATCCTCTGCTCATTCTGACTATCTGTTGTCCTTCAGCTCCATCCTCTGCTCGAGGCCCAGCCTAAAAAGTCCCAGTGACGTCCATATTAGACTACATTTAACAACAACGTGATGCTATTTAAACCAAGCCACAAAAACAAAGCTAGCTAGCTAACATACCTTTGACAAAGTGATCGCTGCTGCAGACACGGCCATTTACAGGTTCTGCTCCTCCCGACCGCAGGTCTAGCTCCATTTTCTTCCTACGTTGTTCTGTGACCTTTTTATTTTTCTCACCTCTGCGGACAACAATCTTTGGTCCTCCAAAGAAACTCTTGTTTTTGTTCTCGGTGGCGGCGCAAAACATTCACTTCACTTCCTGTCGGCAAACTATCGCGCGCTGGCGATGACGTCACCGTTCAGGGAGCAGATAGGCAGGAAAACTAATCGATCTTTAAGGATTAGCCAATGGTGTTGCAGGTCACACCCACTGCCTTGACTGACTGACTGAGACGTTCTGCTGTAAATTCTCATTATGAAATAAATGAGCCATGGAAAAAACACTATTATGAAATAAAAGCTGACTTTGTTAAAAAGACGTTATGTAATAAAAACTGAATGAATTAAATAAAAACACCTCAATAATATTTTGGATTATTATGAAAAAATTAAGTGTGAAATAAAATGTTATATTAATAAACATATTTTAATAGAAAAATGAAAATTATTTCATAATATTGAGTTTAGATTTTACATAACATTCTGTTATTTCAAAATTTCATTGTCAGATTACATAATTGTCTAGTATTTATTCATGTTGATATTTATTTCATAATGTCTTATTTATTTATTTAATTTTGAATACTTTGGAGTTCCATAGAATTGAAGCTGAAACTAAGTTTAATTGTCAAAATGAGCTGAATGTATTTGAAGAATAAGAAAAAACAACAACTAACAAGTTTAATAAAATGCAAAAAGTAGACGAAGAATGAAGAAAATTCTTAAACAGCAGAAAACTGAAATCTCTGAACAGAGTTTAAAAAACTGGACAGCTGAAATGTTTAAACAGCTGGTATTTGAGTAGGAATAGTTTAATAGTTTAATTTTCACAATTAGTTGAACTGTGAATTTAGCAGCATCTGCTGAATTCTGAAACTGATAGCTGAACATGCCTAAGAACTGAAGTGAACTTGAAAATGAGTTCAGTTGTAAAAGTTAGCAGAATGAGATCAAAACTAAACTGTTAGAAAGAGCAGAAATTGAACTTTGAAGTTTCAAAATTCTCTCAGCCAATCAGAGAGCAGGGATAGTGGACGGCTGGTTTCCTGAGACCAAGCTGATCGATTTGATGTATAATATGTTTGCGTGCGTTTTTCTGTTAACCCAGAAGAATCTTGAACTCTTTTGGCCAATCAGAGAGCAGGGATGATGGGGGGGGGCTGGGTTTCTGAGACCAAGCTGAACGATTTAATGTATAATATGTGTGGGTGTGTATGTCTGTTTAGGTAGAAGAAATTTGAATACTCTCAGTCAGGGTCTGAAATTAACGGTCGCCACTCGCCAAATGCGAGTAAATTGCTCCACTTGGCGAGTAAAATTTGGAGCGCCACCCGCCACATGGCAAGTAAATGTTTGCACCAAATTAGTTATGTTTATCAGTCCTCTTCGATGGATTTCTGTGACGCTCCTCTCCCGCCTGCATGCGACGTACACAGGCGAACGCGAAACGTGAGCGCCACACCCTACGTCATTTCCGTCTATCCCATTCACTGTTTATCAAGGTAGCGGTTAGCTTCGTGTTAAAACTAGCGGCAAAATGTGGAGGTTTTTAACTAGAGTCAGCCAGCCTTCAAAACGAAAACTCCTGGAACTGGAAGAAAAACCACCAGGACCAGTGGCAACCAGAAGATTTATTGAAACGTGGCGAACTGTGGCTACATTATGAACCAGAATATGTGCAAATGAGCTGCACTGTTTGCCGCCAGTATGCTAGGGAGAAGAATCGTAACAATTCATTTGTCATAGGACTGACTGGAGGTCCAATATAATGGTGCGTTCGATTTACCTCAGAAGTCGGAACTCAAAACTAGGAATGACGTCACACCCGAGTTAACAGCATTCTGGTTACCGTAGTCTGAGAAGTCCGAATTCCAAAATTGCGGCGCCTTAGAAAACCGCTGTTTTGGTAGCTCTCAACGAATGCAGACGACTAATAAACAACACCTTTAGTTAGTTCAGCTTAGAGATGCAAGCGCTATGTGTAACATTGGTTTTAAATGCACTCTTATATGTGTGTGTTGTAAAATAAACACATTTCAACCAAAACTGACTTGTTGATACGGAGAGCTGCCATCTTGGAAATCAAGGTCGGAGTTCTGAAAAACCTCCGAGTTTCCGACTAGGAAGTCCGACTTTGCGGGACGTTTTATTCGAATTTTCCTACTCGGAAGTCGGGATTTCCGAGTTCTGAGGACAAATCGAACGCACCATAAGCCCTGATATACTTTCAGATATGTTGCGTTTTGTGTGTGTGAGTTCTTCAATAACGACACTTTATATCTTGAGGAGATAGCTTAAACAGATACATGCACGCCGGTTGCCCTCGGAACTCTCGTTTCCGTGTGCCCACAAACACTTCCAGGTCACTCATAACTCACCTCACTTAACCGAACAGACAAATAAGACAACTTCTATTTGTTCTTATCATTACAAGATATTCTCATGGTGTAGCTGTGTTCTCCAGAGATCTGGGACCACAGACATAGACGTAGACGCCCTGTGGATTGGTGCTGCCGTAGTTGCCGGCCGCCATCTTAGATGGGTCTCCATTCGCCCCCAGTGCATGTATTTCTACTGAGGAAGGTGCTTACCCAACTAAAAAACACATTTTATCAAACTTTTTCACAAAATCAGGCACAATTTAAGCACCTGCTTCTGTGGATATCTTGCATTGTCCCTACTGTGTGTTTTTCTCAATATGTGTAGCGTCTATTTATGGCCTCACATTTTTTTTTTACATCTTATTGGGTGTTGGTAGAAAACATGGATTCTATAGATTAGATTAGCCTATTCTCTTTATGTGCATGTGCAGTTTGCATAATATATGGTGAATATTAGGCATGTTTTTGGAACAACTTTGTTGCCGGAAGTGCTCGTGGACCCGATTCCGTGTCTGTCAGGTTCTAGTTGTGTGACGCCAACTCATAAGAATGGTAATTTGGCGTCCCCTAGTGGTGATATGTGGTTAGCGCATCTGAAAAATGTAATGCGCCCCACCCAAAAAAATTCACCAGCCGCCACTGCTCATGATAAATCATTCCCGTGTCACTGAAGGAAACTCTGATGAGCCACAGAGCTGCGTGTGGTAACGGGACGGTGGTTCAAACTCCCGCTGACTTCATTTGCCAGTTGCAGACTTCGATAAAGTTGGCAAGATATTCACAGATTCGACTTTTGCAGCTCAATAGCTTCTGAACAGAATGAAAATTCCAAACATAACACACCTCTTTGGAATCATGGTAAGGTAACAAGCTACAACCTTGTTTTTTCCAAAAACCCCATCCTCTGTGGCGCTCTGCTCCTGACGTGTTACATTGATCTCTATGGGCTGACGGAACAGGACGAGCGCTCAGGGACTGTCTGCAAATAGTAACACCAGAAACGGTCGACGATAAGTTATTATAAAAAACTCCACATTTGTACACTGCAGTGTGACCAAATTCACAAAAAATAACACTGCACACATGCTGCGCATACTACACTAAGTAGTTTAATGTAGTTACACATGTTTGGTTTTTGTGTAAAAAAATGTAAATTGCAATAGCTTCTCCAATTGAAATTGAAATCACCACTTGGATGCTGATTACATCACACCTTTTAGTTAAAAAAATTCAACAGATGTTTTTCAATAAATCTTACAATGTAAACTCTAGTGACATAAAATGGCCCCTGATGACCACCACTTATCTGCTCTCCATTCTACATCTTTTACTGTTTTGGAAAAAGTACTACTCTTATTTTTGGTGAATTTTTAAATCTTAGAAATTTCAATAGCGTCTACACTGTAAACTCTAGTGACATAAAAATGGCCCTTGCTGATTATCACTTACCTGCTCTCCATACTAGGGGCGACGGTGGCATAGGAGTTAAGTGGACGCCCCGCAATCGGAAGGTCGCGGGTTCGCGTCCCACTCGGCCTGTCGCCGTCGTTGTGTCCTTGGGCAAGACACTTAACCCGAATTGCCTCTGTTGGTGGTGGTCAGAGGGGCCGATGGCGCAACAATGCAGCCTCGCCTCTGTCAGACTGCCCCAGGGCGGCTGTGGCCACTCAGCAGCTTACCATCATCAGCAGTGTGTGAATGTGTGAGTGTATGCAGCGTCTTTGAGTGTCCTAACAAAGCGCTATATAAGTTCGATGAATTATTATAATTATTATTATACTACACCTTTTCCTTTTTCGAAAAAGTGTTTATCTGATTTTTGGTGAAATTTTCAATCTTAAAAATTTCAATAGCTACAACGCTGTAAGCTCTAGTGACACAAAAATGGCCCCTGCTGATCACCACTTACCTGCTCTTCAAACTACACCTTTTACTTTTTGGAAAAAATACTTCTCAGATTTTTGGTGAATTTTTAAACTTAGAAATTTCAATAGCTGTAAACGCTAGTGACTTAAAATGGCCCCTGCTGATCACCACTTACCTGCTCTCCATACACCTTTTTTTTTTTTTGAAAAATTACTTCTCTAATTTTTGGTGAATTTTTTAAATGTAGAAAATTTCAATAGCTCCTACACTGTAAACTCTAGTGACTTAAAATGGCTCCTGCTGATCACCCTGCTCTACATACTACACCTTTTACGTTTTGGATGAAATACTTAATAGGAAATAATTTTTGGTGATTTTTTTAAACTCAGAAATATCAATAGCTCCGCCATTGTACACTGTTGTGACACCAAATTATCACAGGTGATCACCACTCACCTGCCCTCCATATTACAAATTTTACTTTTTTGAAAAATATTTCCCTGGTTTATGGTGAGTTTTAGAAAATTTCTATTTGGACAGGCCACACTGGGTGAGAGGTTCTGAGGAGTTAGGGCGCGGTCTGTTGGTTTGTCAACGCAATGCCACTCCGCTTCTCCTTGGTTCCTTTACACGGGCAGGAAGCCAGGCTTGGACAAGAGCCTGACCTAGGCATCGGACCTAGGTGACAGAGCAGACCGGGAGATGAGCAGGTCGAGGGAGTCTGGGGCCCTGGAGGCCCAGTGCACCCTGCCACCTGAAGTCTAGGGGGCTTGTGAAGTGCAGCAATGGAACGGGAAATACTCTGGGACTCCAGGGAGAGGCCGGAGTCACCTTCCCAGATGTGTAGTGCCTGCCACTCCGACGCCTGTCCCTGGAGCTTGGAGTGAGTTTCTTTGGCCATCGACGGAACAGTGGCCAAGACTGCCTTCTGCTCGGGGGCAACCGGTACTAATCCTTTCGCAGGTTCACCTATGAAAACCTTGTGTCGACATTTACTTCGTCTAGATAGTCAAGTTTGATTGTCTTCTTGGCGCTCCATCAGGGCCCTCGCCGACCCCGGCGGGGCCGATCCGAGGACCTAACTTAACCAATCAGTGTGCACAGGTGTGCAGGGGCTTAGTCAATGCAAGCTTATGACCCACACTTACTGGGAATTCCCCGTTGATAGGAAATAATTGCAATCCCCAATCCATATCACCAGTTTCAGTGAGTTACCCAAGCGTCTCGTTGAAGGGTATATACACACACTCCACCAACTAAGAATGGCCATGCACCACCACCCACAGAATCGAGAAAGAGCTATGGATCTCTAAATTCTTTCTGTGTCCAGGTCGGGTGAGGCTTCCCATGTTGAGTGATATAAAGCTGCAGACTCCACTCCTGGTGTTGTCCTGTCAATTCCTTTAAGTTTCAGTTTTGCAACGATACTCCCCCCGGATCCCAAAGTCTTGCTGGAGGCTGCCCCGCCGGATCGCAATTTTGGCAACCTTTATGGTCAGAACTACGATGGTATCTGATTGTCTTCGAACCTCCGACTTTCATTCTTGGAAAATGCTTTCATTGTCATCCATCTTGTGCCAATCTAAGAAATTCACCTCTAGTGGCACAGTAAGAATGCTGTTCCTCTTAATCGTGGCCCCAGATCAGAGAAAACCCACAAAATAGAACCAGTGTCCAATTTCAATATTCCTAGCTGTGGTACTCAGATGACCGGGCCTGATGTTACGGCCCTGCTGTTTTTGTGTTTTCTTTGTTTTGATGCTGGGGAAGATGACCTCCATCTTAAAAAACTCCTCACACCCACTGTATTTCACTGTAGAGACCATGGACAGCTCCTTCGGAGGAAGACTGAGACATCCCAGATGTAAAACTGAACGCTATCGTAGATCTTTCATCCCCTCTGCAGTAAGAGTGTAGAACTCAATTTAAGCTGTATTGGAACCCAAGGTTTTTTTCCTCATTTTTTATTCGTGGTTTTATTTTTTTTGGTGATCAAAGGTTACAATACTAGATTTACTGCCTATGTGTATATACATGTATCCTTGTTTTTTTTTTATTTTTCTTCTAATTATCCTCTGAGTGCTGCTGTTACAAGTGAATTTCCCCACTGTGGGATCAATAGTCTATTCTATTCTATTCTACTAATGATGAGACAAGACAAATTATGATAAATGATGGTTTAAAGCAATATAACTGAGGCAATGAATGAGCAGTGATGAAATATGAGCTTAAAAAAATCTAAGTGTCTTAGGAAATGTGATGTCTGGGTTAGAAATGAATTTGGCTGCATGTTTATGGTTTAATAAGTTATCAAATTAAAAATAAAAACTCATCCGACGCCAGGTGCTAGTACGGTACCCGAGTGAGGAGGCTTCTCAGTGATCCGACTGGCCACGAAGTCTTCTCGGCAAGCGAGGATGTCAAAAGGATGTATCTCTTAGATCTGCATCAGCTGGTCAGAGATAACCTCCGGGTCTTCTGGCAAGACATTTCACGTCTGATGAGCAGCTTTCTCTGATGGAGTTTAGCAGTTTTGTCAAGAAAGTTGATCTTGAAAAGGATGGTTGATTTGCTACTAAATTATTCCACTGGAAAATCTGGCTTGATCCCCAACAGATGATAATTCAGCGTAAGCTGGAAGCTTTTGCAGGAACTGCCTTAAGCTGTAGCTTTTCGTTAACTCCTGTGAGCTTGAAGTTTTGGCAAGAACTGAATTGTAGAGGAAGTGTCACTTCTTTCAATTTTAATTGTTTATAAATTTTGGCAAATCAGAATTTGACAAGTGTAAATGGGCGTTTACCAAAAGTCCTCAAACGTCAATTTTCTATAGACACTTAGAAAAACTAATTTCCTTAATGTGTTAAGTAAATATGTTAAACATTAATTTATTAATATGTGAATATACTGATAATAAATCATTAAATTCATCACGTAGACTCATTTGTGGTATTTAAAATCTGAAAGAAAGCATTATAAGGATAAAGATGTTGATTCATTCATTGCTGTAAAGCAGTCAAGACATTATTAAATCACTCTAGATATAGCATTCATTGTAGATAGAATATGATTTTAAATAACTTGTAAAGTTAGGAAATCATGTTATGAGGCAAACTAATATTCTTTAATTAAAGCTGAGTTAAAGTTAGTCTCTTCATGTAGACTGAAGGCCTTGGGCTCTTTGCAGGCACGAGTTAACAAACCAGAGTCGTCTTGTTTTGGCTAAGTATCCAGCTGGTGTTTTGTGGAGACGATAAACCCAGCCATTGTTTTGGTATGGCAAAGTACACTACATTTTGGGCAGAAGACTGGACACTTCCATGTCTGACCTTAAGGTCTGTCCACCACTACATGATGAATCTTAAGTCTATGTAGCTTGAATACATAATAATTTTCTCTATAACAGGACTTCATCTGTTATGATTTAATTTCCCAGGCTAATATTGATTAAATTAATCAAAAATAAATGATGTACTTTTGAAGAAAATACATAAAATATGTGAAGACATGATGAAAATACTACAAACCAATAAAAAGACCTTTTAATAAGAAACTGACTTTAAAACACTTGAGAAGCAACATGAAACTGTAAAAGTCCATCAGCTGGATGGCCCAAAGGTGGCTCTCCTCACGGTCAAGTTTCCATGTTTGCTTCTTTGATTGGTTTGTGGTTCACGAAATTCAAAGTGTCCTGGGTGTCCCAGCTCGGAGTGGACAGGTACTCCAGCTCATAACCTCCACTGCGGTTGGCAGGCCGGACCTCGGCCGATGGTTGTTTGTGTTCCAGGATCTGCTGCAACTGGTGGCTGGCGTACTCGGGTTTAGTGGTGAGGGTTCCCACAGGAACCTCCATACCCAGAATGTCTGAGACCATGTAGGGGCGGAGCCAGCCCACCAAAGGGGTACTGCCAGGGGTGTAGTGGGTCTGCCTGTGGTAGAAGAGAAGCCCATCGACCTGCAACCAGACGATCATTTTGCATTACATGATTTATATCAGTGTTTCCCAACCCTGGTCCTCAGGGAACACTGTCCTGCATGTTTTCCATGTTGCCCTTTCAAACACCAGTGTTCCCCTGCTGCCACACACCTGACTTAAATTAATGAGTGATTAACAGGCATCTGCAGCACGTGATGTCCTCCTGAGGAGGCAATCTAAATCAGGTGTGCTGAAGCAGAGACATGGAAAACATGGAGGACAGTGTGCCCAGAAACACTGATTTATATAATAAATGATCAGAGAAGAGCGGGTCCTTACACTGAAGCTGTAATCTGCTGCCAGGGCCTTCTGGATAGATGCAAAGGAGCAGTCTAAACTCTGAAGACTCACAAACCGGAACTGTTGGACCAAATAAAACCAGAGAACCAAGTTTGTGTTAAACTCTCCAGATGTGAATCAACACCACACACTCTAACCCTAAACCCTACCCAGCACCAGCACTGCTGGGCTGGTGAGGAGCAGGAGCCTCGTTTATAAAGTTTGCTTACACACAAAACGGGGTCTAACTTTCTATGTAAAGTTTGTGATTTATAAAGAAAAACTTGACTGGAAAATGTGGCAATTTTAAATTGGCCATATAATGGAAAATCCACTTTTTGGAGCTTTTCACCATGTGATATTGTCATGTCCTCATGAAAATACCCCCAAACCCGTTTTTGGCTGCATTCATGCATTTTCCCGTCTCAGCTGCAAGTTTTCAGATTCTCAACTAAAGATCTGCAGAACCCTCTATAGAAACTAAGTTTGTCATCAGGTCTTTCTCCTCCCCATGAAGCTAGTCTTAGATCTAAAACCCACCTCTCCTGGAAGTAGGTCACTAACACCGACTTTCTCCTAGCTGTAAGTATAAAGTGGTTGATTTCATGCTGCAGTTGAGAATGTTTTAGTCTGACCTTCATGTCACAGATGACTGCTTTGAACCTCCACCGGTACCAGAGTGGATATTCTGAGTAATTACTTCTGCAAAACACTGCTGTAAAAACATGAGTCCTGTCCACAAAGATGCACGTAACGGCCAGCACAGAACATGTGTCTTAGGTGACTAAACTTTTGTAAATGATTCAGTAGGTTAGTGGATAGAGCACATGCCTTGCATGCTGTTTTGCTATGACCTTATGCCCGGACCACACTGTGCGATTTTCAGCCGTCTTAGCCAAATCCCTCGTCTTGAGCAGAATTGTGTCAAAAAACAGTGAACATGAGGGTGATTTGCATATCTGCGGACGTCCAGTGTGACCAGCTTTGCGACAGCTTTCTGAGCCATCTCACGACCAAAGACAGCCTCCAACAATCTTCAAGCACTGCTTGAAAACCTACGACTCCTGTCTGCAGTTGACCAATGAAAACACACCTTTGGGACGCTGCAGCAGCAAGACTCCGCCTCTCTGAGTTTCAGTTTCAACTTATGTTTAACATGCGGATTAAAAACTACACACCAGTTTTTATTTTTGTAAATAACCCAAGTAAAACCTGAGTTATACTAAAATAACTGAAGAATGGGTTCAGTAGCGTTTTGTTGCTGAGGGACATAGGAAGTTGCGTGAGTGACGGCAGGTGAAAAGGAGCGCTGATGCGCTGTCACTGAGCAGAGTAAACTGAGAGACATTGACATTACTGGAAGACAGGCTGAACGGTTCTTTACAAGGACTCGGCTCTCATCGATCACTTTGAAGACCCATTCAAAAGATTAGATTCGTTCGTGAATGACACATCACTTTTATTTAGTCAGTGTAAGACCATGTGAGGTGAGCAGAGTAGATCATTGAGACTTCTGTGTCCCATCCAGAGCATTGCAACTAAAAAGCTGCTTGGAATCGACCAAATTCAAAGGTCTTTAGAGACACAAAATATTTAGCAGAAAATAATCAATAAAACTAAAATATAAAACAATTAAATCTGCTTCAGCTGGCTAAATAAATTACTGCCGACCCAGGGAATCAAACTGGCATCAGGACATGGCAAAACAAGATGCAAGGCAGATGCTTTAACCACTAGACCACCAAGCCCAATACAATGACTGAATTGCCTAAGACGCAGCTGTTGTAGACGCGATTTTTCAGAGTGGGCATGGGCGGAGCTCCGGCGCTGTTTCCAAGGATGCTTTCTTCTCATTTGTGGCTTTGTGGTGGCCCATGATGATTTGTGGGTTGTGTAATGAATGGGTGGAGCTCAGGCCACTGGAGGTGGGGTTGACTGAAACAGACCGTTTCATTTCCGGGTACAAAGACAGGCTGGCAAATATAACTCATATTTAAGATAAAGTGACATCTCAATCGAGCCAACAGTAAGATTTTATCATACATTGCGCCGACCTTTGCTCTCACAAGGTTAAAATAGCATGATCTGGCCCCTTTACAGGTGCTCCATGGAGTTTGCAGAGGCTGCTGCAGAGAGCACACCATGTGGCTGTTAGAGGAACTGCAGTCAGCAAAATGCGCACTACCTTGATGTTCAAATCTATTATTTACCAAATTATTTTTTATTATTTATTTTATAATTAACAGCCTCGAGGCCCGCTCCTGGGTGCTTAATCACGGTCAGAACCAGGAGGAGGAGCAGCCTGGGTCAGAAGCAGTGAAAAAGGCATGGATTGTGTGCATCTTCAAATGCATGTTTCCAGACACTGCTATCTTAGCATATCTACAATGAGGAACATAATTATTTGAAAATCTGCAATTTTGCAAGTTTTCCTACTTGGAAATCACGAAGAGGTCTGAAATTGGCATTGTAGGTGCATTCCCACTGTGAGAGGCAGCATTTAAAAAAATTAGGAAATCACATTGTATAATTTTTAAAGAAGGTTTTTGTATTGTACTGCTCCACATAAGTATGTATTTAAACACCAGGGGCCTCATTTATCAAACGTTCGTAGAAATGTTCCTATATTCCCTCCTACGGATGAAATTTAGAATGTGTGTACGAACAGTCAACGTCCTGATTTATGAAACATGCGGTGGCCTCTCGTACGCACGTTCCTCCGCAATCTTCTGATGATAAATCCCACCTGTGCGCTTGCAGGAGCTCGTGCCAGTTTAACGTCATTTACATACAGAAACGCCCTCAATTAACCATATTTGGTCACACTACGTCCTCAGATCGGGAGGGGATTCCCTGGGTTCTTCCCGGACAAAAAAGAAAAACTTTATTGACAGCGAGATCGAAGCACTGGACACTTGACAACGCGTGAATGATCAGGGAGCAGAGGAGGTTCTGGAGGTTGTTTTATTTGTAAAATAGAATCTGGACTGGAATTGGATCAGTGCGCTGCGCTCACGGAAGAGCCGTTCCCTCTGGAGTGCACTCTGCTCTGCTAAGTCCTCCAATAATAAATAAGAATAAGAAGAAGCGATCTTTTATGTAGCGAATCTCAAGAAAAACCACGGGGCGCTTCCCAAGGTCAAAATAATTAAATTAAATTAAAACATAATAGATAAATAAATTCAAAATGATTTAAAACATCATAAAAATGGGAAGATTAAACATTGTGATTACAAAATAACACGAAATCAGCCATTCTACAATGTCAGATTCCCGTGGGTCACGGATGTTTTAGCTCCAATAATAATAATCCACCAAAATAATTATTTATTGGGTAAAATAATTAGTGGATGAGGAACACGCGTGGATCACTGAGACCGTCAGAATTGCTGTTCCTTCGTTCTGCCACTAGATGCTGTTCCTACGCACGGTCACAGCTGTACTTATATTTAGGAACGTTTTCACGCACAAGTACAAATTGGTAAATACCACACAATGCGTAAAATCGTTCCCACGCACAAAATACGCACAGATCTGTTCGTAAGTACGGTTGATAAATGAGGCCCCTGGCAATCAGCAAGAATTCTGGCACTCAAAGACCTGTAACTCTGCCGTTAAAAAGTCCACCTCTACTCCAGTCAGAGCACCATTTCCTAGGCAGTAGAGGTCTGTGCGTCCCTCCATGGATATGCCTCCCCAGACCATCACTGACCCACCACCAAACCTGTCATGTTGAACGACGTTGCAGGCAGCATAACGTTCTCCTTGTCTTCTCCAGACTCTTTCACGTCTATCACAGGTGCTCAGGGTGAACCTGCTCTCGTCTGTAAAAAGTACAGGGCGCCAGTGGCGGACTTGCCAATTCTGGTGTTCTTGAGCAAATGCCAGTGGAGCTCTACGGTGCTGGGCAGTGAGCACAGGGCCCACTACAGGACGTCGGGCCCTCAGGCCATCTTCATGAAGTCTGTTCCTGATTGTTTGGGTAGAGACATTCACACCAGTGGCCCTCTGGAGGTCATTCTGTAGGGCACGAGCAGTGCTCAGCCTGTTCCGCCTTGCACAAAGGAGCAGGTATCGGTCCTGCTGATGGGTTGTGGACCTTCTACGGCCCTGTCCAGCTCTCCGAGAATAACCGCCAGTCTCCTGAAATCTCCTCCATGTTCTGGAGATTGTGCTGGGAGACACATTAAACCTTCTTGCTGCAGCACGTGTGGATGTGCCATCCTGGAGAAGTTGGACAACCTGTGCAACTTCTGTAGGGTTAAGGAATCGCCTCATGCTGCCAGTAGAGATAATTACTCAAGCCAAAACTAGCACGAGTGGAAAACCAGCCAAAAAAGATCAAGAGGGAGAAACTTGAAATGACCTCCACATGTTAAACCAGTCCTGTTTTGAGGGTTTTGTAATTGTTGCCACTTTAGTGCACCTGTCGTTAAGTCCATGAACACCAATACAGCTGAAAGTGATTAACAATGCCCTCAGCTGCTTAATCAACCAGAAAATTATCAGACAGGTTTAATTGATTTCATGCCAGGCCCAATAAAAAAAGTGTTCCTTTAATTTTTGTGAGCAGTGTATNAAAGGAACACTTTAAAGAAACACATTAGATACATCAGATCTCAATATGAAGTTGGATATCTATACAAATAACGACAGGGCAATGTCTTAGGAACAAAAGGATGCCAAGTCTTTTAATGGAAATAAAAGTTTTCAGCCTACAGAGGGCTCAATTGTGTAGACACCCTAAAATCAGAGTGAAATGAAGATGTGGCAGGCTAGTCCATTATTTCAAAAACTTCATTTCTGCAACTCAAAATGCTTTTCAGTATCTTGTGTGGCCCCCACGAGCTTGTGTGCATGCTTGACAACGTCGGGGCATGCTCCTAATGAGACAACGGATGGTGTCTTGTGGCATTTCCTCCCAGATCTGTGTGAGGGCATCCCTGAGCTCTTGTACAGTCTGAGGAGCAACCTGGCGCCGCCTAATGGACCCAAACATAATGTCCCACAGATGTTCTATTGGGTTTAAGTCAGGGGATCGTGAAGGCCATTCAATTGTTTCAATTCCTTCATCCTCCAGGTACTGCCTGCATACTCTTGCCACATGAGGCCGGGCATTGTCGTGCATTAGGAGAAAACCAGGACCTACTGCATCAGCGTAGGGTCTGACAAAGGGTTCAAGGATTTCATCTGGATACCTTATGGCAGTCAGAGCACCATTTCCTAGGCAGTAGAGGTCTGTGCGTCCCTCCATGGATATGCCTCCCCAGACCATCACTGACCCACCACCAAACCTGTCATGTTGAACGACGTTGCAGGCAGCATAACGTTCTCCTTGTCTTCTCCAGACTCTTTCACGTCTATCACAGGTGCTCAGGGTGAACCTGCTCTCGTCTGTAAAAAGTACAGGGCGCCAGTGGCGGACTTGCCAATTCTGGTGTTCTTGAGCAAATGCCAGTGGAGCTCTACGGTGCTGGGCAGTGAGCACAGGGCCCACTACAGGACGTCGGGCCCTCAGGCCATCTTCATGAAGTCTGTTCCTGATTGTTTGGGTAGAGACATTCACACCAGTGGCCCTCTGGAGGTCATTCTGTAGGGCACGAGCAGTGCTCAGCCTGTTCCGCCTTGCACAAAGGAGCAGGTATCGGTCCTGCTGATGGGTTGTGGAACTTCTACGGCCCTGTCCAGCTCTCTGAGAATAACCGCCAGTCTCCTGAAATCTCCTCCATGTTCTGGAGATTGTGCTGGGAGACACATTAAACCTTCTTGCTGCAGCACGTGTGGATGTGCCATCCTGGAGAAGTTGGACAACCTGTGCAACTTCTGTAGGGTTAAGGAATCGCCTCATGCTGCCAGTAGAGATAATTACTCAAGCCAAAACTAGCACGAGTGGAAAACCAGCCAAAAAAGATCAAGAGGGAGAAACTTCTTTAAAATTTGTACAATGTGATTTCCTGATGTTTTTAAATGCTGTCTCTCACAGTGGGAATGCACCTACAATGTGGATTTCAGACCCCTCCATGATTTCTAAGTGGGGGAACCAGCAAAATCGCAGGATGTTCAAATACTTGTGTTCCTCACTGTAAGTAGAGTTTTAGTAAGGATTCTACGTAAGGTTTTATAAATAAGGCCCCAGGACTTTAACCTCTGAGATACACTGAAGCTGTCATGGTTTAGGTGTGCATTCTCTCACTCGAGTGTGTGTGTATATAAATGTCTAAAGGACAGCTGGAGTTGTGGAGCAGATCCTCACAGGGTTACGCTTGGCGACCTCCGACAGGCCATCTGTCTCCTGCATCTTGGACTGGAGCCAGTAGAACCGGAACTCCGTCTATTGATGGGAAAACCAACAGCGTAAACAAAAAACGTTCTCTAAAATAGTGGGTTAGTGGTATCTGACTGGTCTTACTGGGCAATCGTAGACTGGGTGGCCTCTCCAGCACATGACATCCAGAATGTAGTAGGTTCTGTCCACCTCACTGAAGATGCAATCCAGAATGGTGTAGTCTGCATGTGAGTGTGAAACCATTACAAAAGATTCAGGTTGTAGAAGCAATAATTGGTTTGGACAGAAAAGATGAGCAAACACCTGGTCAAACTGAAGCCAGTTCCAAAGTGCTAATGCTAAAACAAAAAATGCTAACACGGTTTCACAACCTGAATTCATATAGGGAGCCTAAGTCACGCCCATCTACTTCTGGACCATGAGTCCTCAACTGCCAGAAACAATGAATGGGAGTCTATGAGAGTAGGGATGCTCCGATCAGGTCTTTTTGCTGCTGATCACTGATACCAATTCCCAAGAGTGACGATCACCAATGCTACAGACTACATGATCTGGGAATAAAGGAACAATAACATCACTTTAAATGACCTGTATTAATTTAGACAAAACATGTTTTTATTTTATCAAGAGAAATAAAATGACTTGCAGCACAAGTTTGTTTCTAACCACAACTTCTAAGCCTCCTACTCACAACCCAAGGTTTAGAACCGAAGGAGCCTCTTGGACGAGAGGTAAAACGTCTTCAAGACAACCAGAAAAGTCCAGCTGTTTTCAATTAAAACTATCAAGATGATCGTGTCCAGGATGACTGAGAAGCTACACAAACATGCAGCACAAAGCAGCAATTCAGTCAAAAAACTGTAATACTTAAATGTAGCTGCTGTGCTACACAGGGTCTCTGCTGGCTACAAAGTATGAGTGACAGGCTGGTATGATCAGCTCTGAAAGGCATTGATCAGAATTTGCCAATCGCATGTTTTTCACAGAAATCGGCCGATTTTAATCAATCGGAACATCCCTACATGAGAGGATAAAAGCTATTTTCTGATCCCGTTTGATATGTGCTATGAATTTCACATATGATGTCCGTAAAATTTAAAGACACATTTTGATGCCAAGAAAGTGCTTATTTTCAAACCGTGGCAAAAAGTTATTTTAGGTTTTGTGTGAAAAGACGTGGAGGAGTACAAATGTTCATCTCACCATATTGACGTCACTGAACTAGACACGGAGAAGAGCAGAAGATTAGTTTAGCGAGCTTTGAATCCTTCTTCCAGGACAAAAGGAGCATTAACCATGGAGAAAACCACTATAAATTTGGCTATGTGGTAAGTAGCAGCTACGCTAAACGTCATTTATGCAACGTCTGATTTCTAATCATTTTAATTACCAATTTTTACAAGCAAACAAATCTCTAATTAATTGACAGACAGTCAAAACTCACATAATTATTCATCATTTCAATGGAAGTACATCATATGTGTGATTCAGGGCGTAAGGCAAAGAAGAAAATAACTTTAATAGCTCCGTTCAGGGACCCATGAGCCAACCGGAAGGGGATGAGACTTAAGCTCCCTGTGGTGTCTTTGGATGCATGAGTTATGAAACCTTTGCTGTGGTGACCATCTTGGATTTGGATGGCTCTAAGAGTTAACAGGTTGTAGATCATCTAATGATTAGTATGTGAGAGCTTCTTTAAAATCCAGCCTATAGTCCAGGACACACAAGACATGATCATTTTGAGAATACTGCCAAGGCCCTGTGAGATGTTTATGCAACAAAACACAATCTGTGTGTCAGTGCGAGTGTGTTTACGCTCACACCAGCAGACAGGAAGTGATGGTGGTAATAGTTTTTGGAGTCAAAATAAAACCATACCTGCAAACTCGGAAGGTGTGAAAAAGGTGACAACCCCCCCCGCACAATGCACACCATTTCCCACCATGAGGTTCAGACAGTCAGAAAAAAATACGCCTAACAAAAATGATCAGGAAATTATTAGGATCATCATATAATTAAGAATTATTGTGAGACTAACTCACAAAACACCAAACATGAAAACATCTGAAAATATTTCAGAATACTGTAATCATCCGTAAGTTATTGCTGTGTTCATTGCTGCTCGCAGCAATTTCCTAATGTTGTGATTTCTTGCACATATGGCCAGGACTCCCTTGAAAATGAGGTTTTTAATCTCAGTGGGACCTTCCTGGTTAAATAAAGAATAAATAAAATAAAATATGGCAATAAAACCCTTTTGATTCTGATTCTCTGATAAGTTGGTTCTGTTTAAATGTTTAGAAAGAGTTGAAGCTGCAGGGAAATGCAGCTTTATCTCAGCTGTTTGCTTGAATACTTTAATAAACCACTGCTAAGGGCAAAATGTTACAACTCTGCTTTAGTGCTGCAGAAATGTTACAGTATTATGAAATTATCACATCTCGTGTTTGTACTCCAGCTTCCTTAAATCTTCTGGTGCCCAGATCAATAACTGAGTTAGGCTGTAGCATGCTGGTGGCATTTCTCACCAGAAAAAAAGGATTTATGTTAATAATAGGTTTTAACGGAGTTAAATACTGGCGGTGGTTATGCTCAACTCTGAACTCGACTTCCAAAAAAAAAAAAAAAAAACAAAACACGACGAGCCTCGGGGAAAAACCTCTAAAAGCTGAAAGGAGGTAAATCTGCTAAAGTCCTCGACAGAAAGCCGTGTTACTTAGTGGTGAATTTGTTTCATTTGACAAACTTTAAGCTCAACGCCGCTGCGAAGATGTTGAAAGTGAAACAACGGTGGTCATTACTCACTGTGTGAGCGCCGTGCGAGAGCGGCACTGCCAAAGAGTCTTTTTCCACGACTGTGATTGGTCAAATGACGACACGTGACTGACACGCTAAAACAAAGACTGTTTGTGAACAAGATGAATCCCCTCCTCCCCTGATTGATTCTCATAGTGATTGCTCACCCGACAGGTGACCCCCCCCCCTCCCCTCAAAACAAAAACTCTTCGGATCTATACAATTTACGTGAACGCTATATTTGGCTTCAAAAACGGCAATTTTCGCCGAAAAGCGACAAGTTTGCAGGTATGAAAACCCTACCTATGATCATCTCTCAGAGTTTTTAAAAACAAAATCCCACACCATCAGGAGACTCCAGTCTTATTTAGTTTACCTAAGAGGTCCAGCTCTCTGATCTAGAGAAGCCCCGCCCACTCACCTTTTCCCATGGCAGAGTTGTGTCTGTTCCCACCAGGCAGCAGGGAAGGGAAGCGGTTCACACAATAGCCACTCTTAGTGTACGCTGCCGTGGAACCCTTCAAAGGAAAATCCATCACAGGAACGAGGGGAGAGGGAGGAACGAGAGAGAAAAGAAGACATCTTCAGCAGCGTTAGGATTAAACAAGCTTCAGAGCTCTTAATAAACACATGCAGCAGCTCTTCTCTGTTTAATTTAATTTATTAATAATAACAACAACCACCTTAATTTATAGAATACTACACATCACAAGGAGACCAAAGTGCTGTACAGGTCAGTCAACAAGAACACCCAATAACAAAAACAAAAAAAATGATAAAAAACAAACTAAAATAAACAATTAATAAAAACTAAACAAAACCTAAAATAAGCTAAGACAAGGTGGCTTGGTAGTTTCTGACCAGCTGGAGTAAAGCCAATTAAAAAAGTCCTGCATCTGTTTAACACTGATGTTGATTCTCACCCTAAACAGGCCTGACAGCCTCCATTTCTATGGATTCTAGTTTAGTCAGAGTAATTTGGCTCTCCTTAACGGCTACAACTTTGATGTAAATCTGCATCGACTTAAAATGGGAACTGTGGATATTCAGGGCTTTACATGATCATAAGCCTCTAGTGTTTTTAACAGAATGTGGTCAGCAGCAGTTACACAATAACTAGATTACATGTGATTTTTCTGCAGCTGAACATCAAACAGTTTCACAAAATTCCTGTAGGAAATTTACAAAAACAACGTTCTAGTACTTCAAACCACCCAATCTTTAGAAGCTTTTGACATCTCAGGGACAAAACCCTCTCACATTCTTGTTTTGGTTCATCACTGTCAGACCAGCTGTCAGCCAATACATCACCGTGTGTTTTAGGGTTCCAGCATAAGCCAAGTATCATCTTTTTGTAATGACATCTTATGTGATAATAAGCTGCTGGTAAAACCTAATCATGATGATTGTGACTGTTGTGGTCTGAGATTAATGAGATAGAAAACCAGCAGATCAAACTGGTTGTCTTTATCTCAGCTGTAATTGGGTGTGTGTGTGTGTGTGTGTGTGTGTGTGTGTGTGTGTGTGTGTGTGTGTGTGTGTGTGAGAAAGAGTACAGGTGCTGGTCACAAAATTTGTATATCATGACAAAGTTGATTTATTTCAGTAATTCCATTAAAAAGAGAAACTTCATTCATTACACGCAGACTGATACAGTGTGTACGGAAAGTATTCAGGCCCCCGTCAATTTTTCACTCTGTTATATTGCAGCCATTTGCTAAAATCAATTAAATTAATTTTTTTCCTCATTAATGTACACACAGCACCCCATATTGACAGAAAAACAGAAATTTAGAAATAATAATAATAATAATAATGGATTGGATTTATATAGCGCTTTTCAAGGCACTCAAAGCGCTTTTCCATTATTCATTCGTGCATAAGCGATATGTCACCATTACATTGTCAGTAGAAGGAATTAAATGTTATTAGCATTTCCAGTAGCTTACTACTGAACATGTTAATGAAATAAATTAAATTCTACTGATCATACTTTACCTATGGATATATTTACATAAGTTATTTTGACTAAGATGAGTGATATTAATACAAACCTTAAAAGTTACTGAAATGTAGGTGAATTTATCTATAAAATATGAATTAACTATAAATCAGATGGAAAAGAGGGAACTAGATAACACCAGTTTAATACATATTATTGAGCCTTTCATAATAAAAGTCTGGCATTTCAGACTCATAATTTAGTTGTTATATTTCATACTTTAGCAGCAGACCAAAATCTTGTTTCACTTGAAACGTTGTCAGAATATTTGATTAATCGACAGAGGATTCAAGAGTATATTCAAATACTAAAATATTCCATAACTGCAGCCCTATTTCAAACCTTTAACAGAACAGGAAAACAAACCATGCCAAGAAGAAGAAACAAACCTGCACCAAACCAAGGTACGTCTGAGAGGGCAAAAGTTTACAGTGTTGTGCCTGAACGAGTTCATTGAACGATTGTTTGTGAACTCATTAGTTTTTTGTGACCGTAAGTTGAACTCGCTCGTATTTTGCCTGATGAACGTTGAAGTAAACTGGTTTATGAACAGCACTCTCTCACAGTTCGAGAGCTCCAGATCTCCACGGAGCTAAAGCCTTAGCTAAAACATCCTGTTAACCATAGACTTTATAAAAAGTAGACCCTGCAAATGCAGCCACCATAGGTTGGTGCAGCAATGTCTATGCTGTGGAGAACAAACCTCTGTAATGAACACATCTACACTAATTTGAATAAATGAAAATGTTTTTATTTACACTGACAAACATGCCTGAAGACATTTCAAAATCAGAATCAGCTTTACTGCCAAGTACGTCTTATTTTGAAGGGACGCGTTCCGTTAACTTGCGCTGCTACCTCGTGATTACAATGGGTAAACAAGGACACTGTGCTGGTCAGGGACGTATGTGCGAGTGGTTAATTTGTCCAACCTCATACCTGCAAACTTGTCGCCTTTTATCGAAAATCGCCTTTTTTTTAAAGCCCTGGCATTCAGGTTTCAGCAGTCTTTATGAGAATCAATAAGGGAAGGAGGGGATTCATCTTGTTCACAAACGATCTTTGTTTTAGCGTGTCAGTCGTGTCCTTATTTGACCAATCACAGTCGCCGTAACAGACACTTTGGAAGCGCTGCGTCCGCGGCGCTCACACAGTGAGTAATGACCACTGTTTCAACATCTCGCAGGGGCTTTGAGCTTAAAGTTTGTCAAATCAAACAAAAGGACTGTAGCAGATTCACCTCCTTTCAGCCTTTATAGATTTTTCCCCAAGGCTCGTTGAAGTTCAGAGTTTAACATAACCA
This sequence comes from Aphyosemion australe, assembly GCA_006937985.1. NCBI lineage: Eukaryota > Metazoa > Chordata > Actinopteri > Cyprinodontiformes > Nothobranchiidae > Aphyosemion > Aphyosemion australe. The sequence continues at coordinate 481,316 of SSNS01000296.1, read as the reverse complement.
CCGCCAGTATTTAACTCTGTTAACACCTAATATTAACAACATAAATACTTTTTCTGATGAGAAATGGCCACCAGCATGCTGCAGCCTCACTCATGTAAAAGTCATCCTAATATATTGATCTGGGCAGCGGAAGATTTAAGGAAGCTGGAGTACAAACACGTGATGAGATCATTTCATAATGTTGTAACATTTCTGCAGCACTAAAGCAGAGTTGTAACATTTTGACCTTAGCAGTGGTTTATTAAAGTATTCAAGCAAACAGCTGAGATAAAGCTGCATCTCCCTGCAGCTCCAGCTTTTCCTAAACATTTAATCAGAACCAACTCATCAGAGCAGCATGAACACAGTAACCTCCTAAGGATTCTGGAACATTTTCAGATGTTTTCATGTTTGGTGTTCTGTGAGTTAGTCTCACAGTAATTCTCAAAGAGACTTTGTGGAAGTTTAACAGCCAATACAAGTATAGAAATTTAAAATTTCTTCCTCATACATTCTCTTGCAATGCCCTGGTCCTGTAGAATGAGCCCTGGCATTTTTACTGTGATTGCCTCTTTATTCCTGTAAAATCATGCTCGGGTCGAACAAGCAGGCTTCCCCAGTGTCTTCCAGAGGCAGCGTAATGACGTCATGCGCGCTGACGCGCCCGCAGCGTGTGTTTGCTAGCTATAGCTTAGCGGTAGAGCGAGAGGTGGTTTTGGTAGCTGATTCAGCCAAGAACAAGAAGAGAGCTGCTTCAAGCACCAGCGAAACTCCAGCCCAGACTCCAAACAAGACAAAGAAACCAGGAGTGTATTCCAGCGCGACAAAAAGGGCAAAACTCGAGTCTGGTCGCTGAAGGCAAAGAACGAGGATAAACATCGGTCCGACATTTGAGAAGTGGAAAATGCTGAGAGAGTCTCCCGGTATGACAAATGAACCACATTTGGCATCAATGTTGCTGGACAGGTAAGAAATTATTAGTAAATACGTGTGGGGTAAGGGTTGTGGGTGCTCTGCAACGGAGAGACACACACGGAGCGTCTGAAAGATTTTCACATTCGAATTTGTGTTCAGGCAGCGGAGTGCTGCAAAGCAATTCCCCGCCAGGACAACAGAGGGCGTAGCGCTATTCTGTGATATCCTGCCACCATGACACTCATGTATCCGGTTCACGATAGTGTATTTACTCATGTTTTTACATTGTTTTAATGTATTTCAGAGACTTTTTAACACGGACTAATTTGTCCTTCATTCTCCTCCACCTCTTCATCCAGTCGCCACCTCTAAACCCACGTTTCCCGTCGTTTCCATCCACGTTTGCTCCGTACTTTGTACTCCTTCAGTCACGGGTGAATAAACGTTCATATTTTAGGACTTTTCCGCAATGCGTTCTTCAATCTATTCTGGGTCTGCCGCTAACTATTTTTTTTACTTATAACGGAGCAACGGCGGTGCTGGTGACGAGGTTACAGCAAGCGTCATCTTGACCAATCACAAGCTTGCGGTCTCCGTCACTTTCGACGGATGTTTAAAATTTGGGGCATGTCTCCGTCACCCGTTTCACGCAGACGGACCGAGTATAAACCAGCCTTAAGGTTGACCAACTTCTTTGCATTGGTCTGGATGAAGCTGACAATTATAACAATTATAATTATTATATACCAAATTTTAATTTGGTAATTATATACCAATTATAATTATTATATAGGCTAACAATTATATGTGCTATTTGAGTTTCACTCAATATGCTAAAATTCTGCTGACAATAGTAACCTGCACAGAACCCAACTAATGCTGCTACTCTGTGTATATTTGCACATATTATTGTTGATTTTATGTTTATATTATTTCTGCATTATTTTTGTAATCTTTTACGTTTTGCACCAAAGGGAGTGGCACTCCAATTTCACTGTACCCTGAACAACAATAAAGGCTATTCTATTCTATTCTATTCTATTCTATTCTATTCTATTCTATTCTATTCTATTCTATTCTATTCTATTCTATTCTATTCTGTATTGGACATTGCTGATTGTGTGGAGGCAGATTTGAAAGACAATTTAGAAGAGCCATCAGCAACAGGACTGACTCAGCTGTTGTTTTCATTCAGGAGTGTGCACGTACAGCATGCATGCCTCGTGCACAAGCTTACTATTGAAGCTGCAGTTACGCGAAATCTCGGATGCAGTGCCATTTTATCTGGCAAAGGATATGGTTCCAATTAGGGATGCTCTGATCCAATCACGTGTTCGGAAATCATGCGATTTTAAAAAGATCGGATTTAACCTTTTAAAACAACAAATATGACTTTTTTAATTCATCCTAAGACAGAGATTTTCAAATGGAATAACAATGGCTTAGTTTTAATTTCAACAAGTTTCATTACATCAGTATTCTTTGTTTCTTGTACGAAAACAACACAGTAACGTCACACAATTTACAGCAGGCAAGGACACCAAGGTGCAGCTGTTAGCAAGCAGGCTACCGCTGAGCTAACGTGTCTTCTCAGGAGAACTAAAATGTCTGCAGCTTGGTGGTATTTTAAACCAGACAGCGAAGGCAGAGCTACAGCCACTTGTAATGTGTGCATTCTGGGCATTCAGTGGCAGAGCTGCATGATACGCAGCTTTCAAAACAGACTACTTTCACTTTCGGCTTATCCTTTCGGGCATCAACAAAGCGAATCACCTGTCTCCATTAATTTCCGGTTTGCCACTAACAGTTCCAGTTCACAGTGAACTCAGACAAAAACATAGAGCCAGCCGACAGAAAAAGATACACTAATAAACAAAGAGAAATTGCCAACAGACTGCAAAATGTCAGGGTTTCTAAGTCTGCTGCAGCATCCAAGCTGCACGTTAGCTACAGGTGTAATGCTGGGAAAAATTAGCCTGCCTGCCGAGGCGCCGCAAGCCTGCCCTGTCGCATATCACTCAACACAGCTGCTGATTGAGGGAGTAAACAACTTGAAATATGAGCAACGCTACTACTTTTAAAAATGTTTGTAACGTTTTTTTAATCAATGCACTTTCTAAACAAGTGAAAGTGAAACTTAAAGGACAACTTGTATGTGCTTTCATTTTCTTCTTATTTAATGCTTTCCTGAAAAGTATCGTATCGGGACTCGGTATTGGCAGCCGGACTCTAATTTACACGGACACATTTTACTGGAGCACAACGTTGGATATCACTGGTGATCATGACAGCATGGAGGAAAATGCAGAAACCGATAAAGGCAAAGGCGGTCCAAAGTTTGGGACCATTTTAAACTCAGAAGAAGTGAAAACACGATTTAGTGTCTCCACTGTAAAACGGAGTTGTCTTACCATAACAGCATAACTTTATCCTTGAACAGGAAACTGCTTCAGCCAGCCAAATCCACGCCCATGTAGGCTAATGCTAATACGTAGCAGGCATGCTAACTTTCGCTTCAAGTAGGGACCGGAGAAAACACGTTAATCATGTTCACGTTAAACTAAGACTAAATAAACTCTACAACTGAAAGAAAAATCCCCATCATCCTGTTTATGTCGATGGCTGCTGCTGCTGCTGCTGCAGCTGCAGCGGCAGAGATGCAGCCAATACCTGGAGTCATTGCTGCGGCTGCAACTACGGCAGGCCATTGTAGCATGTAATTTGCTAACATATCTATCTTTGAGTATAATTTTAGGTTGGATTATTGCCAATCCGTGTATACCGGTATTTAGAAAAATCTGACACCATTACATTGTTACTAGTAGAAATTAGTAACATTTCTACTTAAAGTTTGATTTTGAAACACAAACTCATTAGAATTTTTTCCTCCATTTTGAAAGGTCTTCAAATAGAATATTTGATTGTCAGATGATTAGATAGAATATTAGAATACTAAAATATTAAATAGCTGTAGCCCTTGTTAATGCAGGAGATAGGTGTAGGAGACTGTTTTCATGTTCAGCCTGCATGAAAAACTCAGAGTGATTGATTATAATCAGAAATAATCATAAAAAAAATGTTTTTTTTAGTGAAGCACACCTTTAAAATGAATAGGGGTCTTTAACCTGCAAGTCTGCCTTTAACAGCATCTGGTGATACAACAGCACAATAGCAACATCTTACGATGGATAAGTGAACAGGGTGAAAGGTCAGGTTTATTTTCCATTATCTAAATTGTATTTTTTTTGTGTCTGGTAAAACCATATTTCAAAATTGTGCCTTTTTGTAAGACAAATAAATATTGTTAATAAATGGTTAATAACACCACATACTAGTCATACTTTTAAACTTCCTGACAACTTTTTTTTTTTTTACACAAAAACACAGTGGGTCAAAGTTAAAAGTTAAAGTTCCACTAGTTGTCACACACACTGGTGTGTGTGAAATTTGTTCTCTGCATTTGACCCATCCCCTGGGGGAGCTGTGAGCTGCAGCTGTGGCCGCGCTCGGGAACTATTTGGTGGTTTAACCCCCCAATCCAACCCCTTAATGCTGAGTGTCAAGGAGGGAGGCATTGGGTCCCATTTTTTCAAAGTCTTCGGTATGACCCGACCGGGATTCGAACCCTGATCTCCCAGTCTCAGGGTGGACACTCATACCACTAGGCCACTGAGCTGGGTCGCCTGCGGGCTTGTCTACCACCGGGCTTTGCAAGTTTTCTGGGGGAAACCCTGAAGGCTGTAGCATATTGGTGGCCATTTCTCACCAGAAAAAAGTATTTATGTTGTTAATGATATGTTTGAACTAGGGATGCAACAATATTCGGTCCAAGCCCGGACCGTACGGTAAACCATTCACGGTCCAATAAGTCTTAGGACCACAGTCCAAAGACGCATTATTGATATTTTTGCTTCTGTACAGGTTTCATTCTGTGTGCCTGCTCTAGTCTTGTCTGAAGCTGCTCACAGCAGACCCCCTCCCTACCCGTGATTAATATCCAATCACTGGTTAGACCCACCCCTCTGAGAGCTGAGCTGAAAGTTTTAGCAAAAGAAGTGCTACAGAGCAAAACTTGGCCATGGCGACATGCGACGAGAGGCAAAATATTCAAGATGTGCCGTCTTCATACAACTCTTCCGTGTAGGAACATTTCTGGTTTGCAGTTGAGTTGACTATAAAGACGGGGGAGAGAAACGGTGAACAGAAAAGAGACTGTCTGCAAGCATTGTTTGACCTAGTGTTGGCAAAAGAACCGGTACTTCGGTACCGACCCCGGTACTACAAAAATGTAAACGTCACGGTACCAAGATTTCGTAGGTACCGGTAGTACAGAGGACCCGTCTAAACCCGGTCCTTGATGCGCATGATTCGCGCATTTACTGGGCGCGTGCAGTCGCTTCTAAAGCAATGCCGCAGAACGCAGAGTGACGGCGAGTGGTGGACCAGCTGATGTGGTAAATAAAGTTCATTCACGGAGATCCCCCCGCCCCGACGGAGACCCCCCCGCCCCGCTGTCACAGAGACCGACAGGAGAGGCGCTTCGCTCCAGCAGCACCTCCCGCTCTCATGCTTTCTTATATATTTAATTCCAAAACTTGACAGGATGTCCAGACAGAGCCCTGAATCCCTCTGTCAGCGCTCGTCATCAGGAACGTCCTGACACGACGCTCACCTCCGCTGATCAGTGACGTAAGAGGCGGATTTAATGCGACATGACCGTTCAGACTAGTCGCTTTCAAAAATTCGCATATGTGTCAGAATCAGTACTACATAGTGTGGTGTGAATACACCATCGTCTTTATTAACTATTTAAATCTCCTATACGTTTAATTGGGTAACAAACAAACAGGATGACATAAAGGCGTTGACTGCTCACAGACCGGAGTTTTTCTTTTTTTTAATGATTGTAATGTGTATCCAAAAGATGAACAACAATGTATGGCTCAGTCAGTGTTCATGTCCTTAAAATCAGTTTGTCAATAAAGCTGTTCTAATTAGATGTTCTTGCCTGGATAACTAGCAGGATAACTAGCAGGTTTACAAAAATATATCGATTCGATTCGATTTCGATTATGGGAGCTTCGATGCTTCGATTCTTCAATTATAATGGTTGTTGGTTCGATTCGATTACTGGTGCCATGATTCTTCGATTATTAACATTTTTAATGCTTTTTTTTCATATGAGATTGTCTTCTTCTTTGTCTACATTTGTAAATAAATAACCTATCAATTAACTCAGTTCCTCTAAAACTACTCTCAGTAAGTAAATACTTTTTTTTTACATTTAACTATTTTTCAAAGACAAAATCTTATTTTATGACTGTATGACTTGTGTAAATATTTGCACTTTGACCAACTTAACTTCGATCAAGGAAAGCTTTAAAGCCACAATGTGTAATATTTGTACCTGTTTACTACCAAATTCTGTGCAGCCAGTGCACAAACTTGTCCTTTTTCATTAATATTTCTCACCAACATCAATTCTAAATATTCCTCTCAGCTTCAAATTTTACATTTTTAATACATAAATTGTGGTCGACGCTCCATGGTCATCCTCCATCTTGAAATACGATAGCTATTTAGGGACATATGAGCTCCACGTTATGCGTTTGCACTATGACTGTAACCTGAAAGAAACAGCAGAGGGCAGCAGTGCGCCGTGGAAGCATGGCGTCTGACAATTCAACTAAGAAGAGACGAGACTAGCTGCTACACGTTGCTGTAACTTTGTTAGTTTGAATAACAAACAATGAAATCAAAAGACACATCAAATATGTCAGGTCTTATTGATTTCCAACACTCAGCAGCCGCATATGATGAGAACCCCGCCCGCAACAGCTAGACACCAGCCTCCAAGTGTTTTTTATGACTCACCTCAAGCTGATCATTTCTTTTCTTCATAATAAAGCTCCCAATCCGGTCCCAACATATCAGTTCCAAAGTCCTTCTTCAAGAAAGTTCCTTCTAAGTCTCCTCTCTTACCGCAGCCTGCCTCGTCTCTCCCAACACGCTTACGCGGTGGTCCGCTAGCCGGTAGCCACATTAGCATTAGTTACCGGTACTTTATTTCCACAGCGTGTCCCTGGCTCCAGCCAAACCTCATCGGCTATTCGATCGCTAAACAGCCAGTGGTTGATGTTAGCTCCATCTCGATCTTCACTGCGGCTCATACTGTGTGCTGCGATCAGCTGATGGCTAACCGGCAGACTCTTGTTTACTCCGCTGCTCTGATCCACATGACACCGGACGCCACAGCTGATGCCTTCCCTCCTCCGTGTGTGAATCGGTGGCAGCCATGCTAGCTTCCTTCAGGACTGGTAGGTTGATATAACAGCTAACAGCAGTGTTTCCCCTAGAAATGTTTACAGCCGTGATGCTTGTAGACTGAGGGGGGTGGCGGATCGCGCCGCCTCGTCGCGGGGGGGGGGGCGCGCATCGTCTCGTTGGGGGAGGGGGGGCTACGCGTGGCATTATGCATTATGACTGAGCACTCATTAAAAAATGTTTTTTACCTGCTTGAGTACTTAGATGCTTTGTGTGGGTTAGGCTACAGAGACTGGAAATAAATCAATCTCATGCTTTTTATAAAAAAACGAACCAGATGGCTGGAGTGAATGCTGGAGTTGTTGCCTTTTTGAGTGGGCCACCGTAGCTGCAATACTTACTCTAAACTGCATGGCGCTAAAGAGTCGCAATTTTTACCATGATTTCGATGAATATCCCACATAGCACCTTTAAACATTTAAAACCTGCTAGGGAAACATTTTTTCTCTCCTTCCTTTACTTTATTTAACAACAGAACATTATTAGAAAACAGTTCAATAACATGCAAAACAACATGTTATCACCTCAACTGTCTTACAGCTTTTGAGATATTGAATAACATTTCATTTCTACTGGTAACAATGTAATGGTGGCATGTCTATAATGTACGGGTTGGCAATAATCCAGTTTAAATTACGTTCACAGATAGAAGTGTTTGTGAATTATATACTACAACGGCTTGCCATAGGCCTGGAGCGGTGTGTTGCGCAATCTCGTAGCAACAACAACAACGTGAGTCCCGGTAGCTGCTGTGGCTCTGCTCCATAGCGCTGCAGACAGCTACGAATAAACAGGATGGTGGGACTTTTCTTCCGCTTGTAGAGTTTNAGTCATTCTTAGTTCCAAGATCATCGTGTTTTTTGGAACCCACGGCGTGAGTCTGCTATCCGCTAGCTTAGTTAGCATTAGCCAATCTGCCCGTAGCTGCGCGTTTGATCCCATACTTTGGACCGTTTCTGCTGGTTCCTCTATTTTCCTCCACAGCACCTAGATTACCACATTGTGTGCCAGTAAAAAGCATCTCCCTTACACAAAAACAAATAACTTACATTTGTTAAGGCTGCGGTTACATGTATTTTTTTAGTACCGGCTTTGCAACAAAGCTTTCACGTAATTTCTTTTTTTAAGCATCAACGTTTCTGAATCCTCACGTGAAGCTTTGCGATGCATCGCCACATCGATGAAATGCACCCACCCCTAGTATTCAGACCAACGTGTTGCGTCATATATACTTTTTTTAAGCTGCGACGAGTTCATGCCAGACGTACAGTGTGAGCAGTCAGGTCGCATCCGAGAACTGGGTCGTACAGTGTGAGCACATGACTCGTGAGATTTGCTCTGCGAGGAAGTCGTACAGTTTGAGCTGAAGCTGAACGCTACGAGTGAAAAAGTCGCACAGTGTACACCCGGCTTTACTCATCCCTTCAGTGAAATGAGCTGTTGACCCCTCCCACTTTGCCAGGACATGCTGATTGGTTGGTTTCCCCAGAAGGCCTCAGACACATGCAGGTTTGAGGAGGCGTGGCTCCCCCTTATGACGTGTTAAGGAAGGCTTTCTCATAACAGGAGGTTTTCTCTCACCTTTTTTAACTTTCTAATTTACATCAAAAGTAGGTCACACACGGCTTTGACCTTTTGGCATGCTACTGTTGACCACCCAAGCTGTCTTATTCAACAACAAGGAAAATTTTGGTTTACATTCTAGGTCCCCTTTAATAAACAAAATGAGTTCAAATAACTCATTTCCCTGGAAAAAGTTGCAGTAACTGACTTCTATGAAGTTCGCCTTACTCAAAAGTGAAAAACATAATTACTAACTCTGCAGATTTGAGTTAATATATTTTACTTTAGTGTTCAAGTATTACTTAAACATCTGAATTTTGTTAGATATACTTATTTCACTTTGGTTGATGTCCATAAACTCATTTTAGGTAAGTTAAAAGAGTAGGCACTGTTGAATTGGGTAGGTGACCCTGTGTACCTAAGAAAGCCATGAGGTGCCCAAGGAACCTTTTTCTTTCTTCACTGAATGGAGAGGAGCAAGTAATAATTGTAGTTGATTGAAAAAGACAACTACTGACTACCAATTTTCTTTTTTTTTTAATTTAAGGTACGAACGTTCTTTCAATAGTTATGTTGCATTTTGTTTTATCCTTGTTTCAATTACTGAGTAAATTTTCAAACCATAACTGTGGTATTAGCTTAAAGACCTGACCAATATAAATATAAAAACTACGATATAAAAATAAAAAATGACATAAAACTTTATGAAGAACTTTATATATGTACATATAAATTAAAAATAAAATAATGTAAAAAAGAAGGAACATCTGTAAAGATTATGCATTCCAATATGGCAGCCTGACGATGATGTCATAATATGCCAATTAGATGAGTGAATTTGTTCCCAACACAAACTTTGGGTCCTACTGAAGATTTTTCTCATTTACAGTTTACCTTTATCTCTAACCATTTTCAAGCTACAACCTTTGGAAACAGTCATGTCAAAATTGAATATTTCTTTGAAAAAACTCTGGCGCCTAAAGGGTTAAGTGCTGTAAATCATCCTAAAGTTTGGCATTAGGAGGTTCAGGGACACGTGAGGGACAAAAGAACAGGCAGGAAGGTTCCTACCTTAGAGGCAACAATGAGGGATCTTTTCCCAACAGGACAGACCATCATCAGCCAGTCAGTGTGGAGCTCTGCAGGAACATCCACCAACCACTCTGACAGCATGAGCTGTGGGACAAGAGCAACTTGTTTAAATGTCTTCAATCCTGCATCTAAATATACAGTGGAGAAAGTAATTATCTGACCCCTCACTGATTTTGTAAGTTTGTCCAATGACAAAGAAATTAAGTCTCAGAACAGTATCATTTTAATGGTAGGTTTATTTTAACAGTGACAGATAGCACATCAAAAGGAAAATTCAAAAAATAACTTTAAATAAAAGATAGAAACTGATTTGCATTTCATTGAGTGAAGTAAGTATTTGAACCCTCTAACAAAAAAGACTTAGTGGCAAAACCCTTGTTTGCAAGCACAGAGGTCAAACGTCTCTTGTGACCAAGTTTGCGCAGATTTTAGAAGGAATTTTGGTCCACTCCTCTTCACAGATCATCTCTAAATCACTAAGGTCTGGAGGCTGTCTCTGTGCAACTTTGACCTTCAGCTCCCTCCATAGGTTTTTTATTGGTTTAAAGTCCATCTTTCAAGTTGTTTTAAAATCATAAAAATATTTTTATTTAGTAAAAAAATAAAGTTGATCACACATTTCAGTGCTGGAATGACTCACAGATGTTTTAATTTGTCTTTAGCTGTGCAAAAAGGCTACTTCAACAAAAATCTAACAAATACCGGTCACGTGACTTTGTGACGTAGAAGGGGGCAACAGCGGCGAAACTGCCACTATAACCGTTGTGTTAGCATAGCAAGGATTAAAAGTAGTCAAATATGGTGAAGGTTTGTGTATGTGGAGGTTGTTCCGACTCCTGTCTGTCTGGACATCGAGTTCATCGTTTTTCTTTAAGGAAAAACCCGGTATTTCGAGCGTGGGTGAGGTTTGTTCAAGTCGAACGGCAAGACTTCAGCTAGGACTGTATCTGCAAGCTCTGTGGTTTGTGGTGCGCATTTTCATGAGGAGGACTACAATGAAAGTGACTTGAGTGAGTAGAAGATGGGTTTCAAAAGCAAGGAGAAGATCAGGCTGAAGCCCACCGCAGTACCGTCAATTTACAGCAGAGGCAGTCAACAGCGTGAGGGGGGACAACAAGGAGAACGGGTGCTCCAGGCTGCAGCAGCTCTAATCCTCCACGAGGAATTGCCGCTCGGAAACTAGAAGTTTCTCAGGTAACTATTACTTTTACATCTACACGTTTACTTCTGATATACTGTATTAATATAGAAATATGGTTTCTGAATCTCTAGGTGGTTTGTTACTGTTTACTCAAGAGAAGCGTATCAGCAGCTGGGCTAGCTGCTAATGGCTAATGTTTGTGTAGCTGTAGCCCTTTTTACTGCAGGTAACAGGTAGGACCAGCCATGTGCTACCTGTTACCTGCAGTAAAACCTTTTTGTCAATTTTTACCAGCTGGTTTTGATAAAGTCAGGAGAGAGAGTAAGCTCCTGTTGAAATTCAGAGAAAACCACAGCCTGGCACGCTATATCCTATACATGGAAAAATATATACAGAGCAAGATCTTTTTCTATTGCTACAGTTGGTCTATATTTCTATGCTAGGGAAATAAAATAAAATATTTATAAAGCGCTTTCCCCCAGCCTCTAGGGGGGCCCAAGGCGCTGAACAAGAAAATAAAAGGAATAAAACTTGGAAGCAAGTATTAAAAACATTAAAAACAGAAATAAAAACATAGCCATAACTAAGAACAATAAAATGCTAACTAGTTTAGATAAAAGAAAATTAAAAGGGTTTTAAAAGGACATTAAGACCTAAAAAACCCTACGTACTAAATAGTTAAAAGGCAATAAAGCAAAGTGTAAAAACCCAAAACCAAAACATTTGGGGAAAGCCATTCTATAAAAATGAGTTTTCAACCTGGTCTTAAAAACTGCCAGTGATGGGGACTGTTTGATTGTGAGCGGGAGCTGGTTCCAGAGAGAGGGTGCAAGGATTTGAAAAGCCCGATCACCACGATTCTTAAACCGGGTGCGAGGGACGATAAGCAAGTTCTGGTCAGCCGACCGCAATGACCTTGAGGGAACATGCTTTATTAAGAGCTCCGCTAAGTAGGGGGGGGGGGGAGGCACATCCTTGGAAAAAATTAAAGACAAAAAGCAAAGTTTTGAACTGTGCCCGGTAGGAAACTGGTAACCAGTGAAGGGAGGCAAGCACGGGGGAAATGTGGTCCCTTTTCCTAGTTCCAGTCAAAAACCTAGCTGCACTGTTCTGAACTAACTGCAGGCGATGCACAACAGTCTGCCCCAACCCAACATATAGGGAGTTACAATAGTCAAGCCTAGAGATCACAAACGCATGGAGTACACGCTCCAAGTGAGTTCTAGGAAGAATAGGCTTGAGTTTGGAAAGGCGACGTAACTGAAAAAAACAAGACCGAACCACTGAGTTGACATGGGAGTCCAATTTTAGAGCAGAGTCAAGTCTCACCCCCAAGCTAGGGACAACAGGCTTCTGAAGGGATGTGAAGGTGCACGGATCAACAATAGAACCTGAATCTGAGCTGCAGCTTGGGTGAAAAATGATAAATGATAGTTTAAAGGTCTTATTTCATGCAAATTCCATGTTTTGGAGCTTGTGAACATGTTATATTTTTATTTCCTCATGACAAACACCCCAAGGCAGTTTTTGGCTTCACACATGCATTATCCCGTCTCAGCTGTAGATCCTCTGCTGGTCTACAAAGCAGCTGCAGACAGCTGGATGGGGTTGTTTCTGCGTCATCCTCATCCAGGTAGTCTTGAATCCGTATCCTTCCTCCCTTGGACTGTAAACACGCTCAGTCTTGAATCTGTTTAGCTAGCAGGGAGTTTAATCTCCACAGTTATGAAAAAGTGATTTCTTTCTTAACTAGTCCGCACTTTAAATAAAACCTAGAACCCTAAAATGGATTTTTGTCTGCGAGAGGAACAGAATCCCTGTCCAGTCTTCCTGAAGAGAAGTTTAATCAGCAGAAATGTTTGGATTTTATCTTCAGGAGCTCTCAAAACCTGAGCCAGAATGTGACTGTGATTTCACAGACCGCTTGTTACTTAGACCCGCACCCTATTTATTTTTTATGGTCATACGTTACAATGCCGCCAATATTTTTCAACGACTGGACATCATTTTATTCATTTTCAACAACATTTCGATGGATATTTCTAGAAATTAATGGTAAAAGCTACACATTGTCACTTTAATATGTGGGCAGTGGTGGCAGAGGAGTTAAGTGGCCGCCTTGCAATCAGAAGGTCGCAGGTTCGCGTCCCGCTCAGTCTGTCGCTGTCGTTGTGTCCTTGTGGAAGACACCTAACCCACCTTGCCTGCTGGTGGTGGTCAGAGGGACTGGTGGCGCCAGTGTACGGCAGCCTCGCCTCCGTCAGTGCGCCCCAGGGCAGCTGTAGCTACAATGTAGCTCATCCCCACCAGCATGAGAATGTGTGTGTGAATGGGTGGATGACTGATTTTGTTGTGAAGCGCCTTGGGGGCTTGTAGAACCCTAAGAAGGCGCTATACAAATACAGGCCATTTACCATTAATAGTGCCAATGGTAATAATTTATCATATAGTGTGCCTATAGTTTCTCTGGATGGTGTAAAATAGCATGACACAGGCCCTTTAAAAGGAAGACTTCTTGTTAGCTAAGTTTTAATTAAAACTGTTCAACGTAGAGGTCTATGTTCAGAACTACCTTCTGTACAATTTCTAGGTTCAGTTGTACTTGTTTCATCAAGTGTTGAGATACAGATTTCAAAAAGAATACATGGTCTATGATTTACGCTGAACATATAATTGCAATTTTTAAAAAAATGACTCGTAATGACTTGAAATTTGAAGTGTCAGACTTGAGACTTGACTCACACTTGCCTGCATTTTACTTGAGACTTGACTTGCAAAACAATGACTTGGTCCCACCTCTGGTTAGGCCTATGGATTGACAGTTTTAAGCCAAATTAAGCCAAAGCTACATCTGACTGATGAAACATTGTTGTCTGCTATAAATACTGAGCTGCAGTACTGTTTTACACTAGCTTTCTGTGAGCGGTTCCTTGTGAAACGTCATTGCTGGCTTAAAGCTCAGACCGGAAGCCTTCCCATGTTTTTTCCCACGCCGTTTAAAAACATTGGATTTTCTTAAAAATCCAGCCGTGAAAATCCCTAAAAGAAATTGACTTGAGGTTTTAATACATTTTTACACATGTGATTTAAAGGAAATTTGCCTCTGGCCAATATCGTTAAAGAAATCCTAAAAATTTTTTTTTTAAAAACATCACAAATTTTCCAAAATATTCTCACATGGCAATGTCAACACGTGGAATAAAATGTTTTTGTTTTATCAGTAGATTCAAAGCTTTTTTGTAGAAAAGTTGGTAAATGTCATTTTAGTGATCACGCCAAAAATTAAAATATTAATAAAAAAATAATGCTATATTATAAAATTAGTAGAAAATTCTCATATCACCATTGGTACATGTGGAATGTTATATATTGTAACGGACTGAGATTCCATTTTGTGTCAGTTGCAGTTTACATTTGGGATCTGTGTACATGTTCTGTTTGAGTTGGGTTTTTCTGGGTTGGAAATGTTTGTTGTATGTGAATGAGCCTCCTTGCCACCAGGTGGAGCTGTTTATTAGTTTTTTGTTGCCCCGGCGGTGTTGGGGTTAATAGAGAGGGAATTTCCCAGTTATGTGGAGGCTGAGCTGATCTTTGGTTGACGAGTAACAATAAAGCCAGAAAACAACCAGCAAACGGCCTGGTTCTTCACTTTTAAAACATCACAATATGCTTTATATTTACTCTACACCTAATGTACTCTCTACCAATTTTTTCTTTTACTTTAACAATATTGAAAAACTAAAAGAAAATTAATAATCATTAAAAATCTATGCTTTTTTACAAAAACCTAAAAGTATTCCTACATTACCTTTAAGGATCAAAAATGTAAAACTTTTCTCAAAATAAATTATATTTGTTATGTGGCTTTCAATCAAAATTAGTCCTATTATTAAACAGGCAGTGCTCAAATCAGGACAACATTTTACACATTTTTATGTATTTTATGCATTATGTATATGCTTGTATTATGCATTTATATAATTTTATACTGTCGTTTACTGTTTTAATTTTTTTATCATGTTTTTATGTTGTTCTTCAGCGCCTTGGCCTCCTGTGATGGGAGTGGAATGCGCTTTATAAATAAAGTTTTGATTGATTGATTGATTTGATAAACCACCTAAATGTAAACTGTGTGCCAAATTTCAAGAAGTTTGGCATAATGAAATTTGTGCTACAACTGCTAGCCTAAAAAAACACTTTCGTAAATAGAAAAAGAGCTGCGATTCACGGAGCTGCGATTTTCGTTATATAATTTCATTACTATGTAGTTAACACAACCTGAGCACCATAGCCTCTTACATGCAATTAATGATTTTTAGGAAATTTTCTAATTTTAGACTAGCATAAACCACGCCCACTTTCACCACTCATTACCATATTGATATCATTGTCTAGGCTGTATATTGAAGACGTCCATAAGGTTTCATGCCGATCCATTCAGCCATTTTGACAGTATAAATTCTTCCTAGTTATAGCGCCCTCTATTGTTGGATCACGCTGAAAATCAAAATAAACACTTGAATGAACCTTAGGTAATATTGAGACGATCAATACTAGTTTTGAAGTTACACTAAAAAACTTTTTTTACGTAAAAAAAATAATTTTGAAAATTCATATTTCCTAAAATAAATAAGATTTTAAAAAAACGTTCACAAAATCTGAACAAAAACAATAGGGTTCTCTGCCCTTCGGGCTTGGAACCCTAATAAAAATAAAATAGACCATTTTGTCCGGTGAAGAACAATAAGGGCCCTGCCTGTCAGGCACTTTAGAATAATCTAGCTAATTTTAGAACATTAAAGAGGACCTAGAATGCAGTTAATCAACAATCTAAAACAGCTTTGAGCCTCTAAAAAGCATCAGAAAGGTTCTTTAGGCTTTTAATCTGTCCCAGGAGTCCTGATACAGGCCATTCTAAAACCCCCTAAACCAGTCTTACTGTGAAAAGAGGTGTTTGCCCCTCCCACTCAGCCAGGAATTGAATATGATAACGAGCTGCTTCCTGATTGGTTGGTTTCCACAGAAGGCCTCAGATACTGGAGACATGCAGGTTTGAGGAGGAAGGGCTCCCCCTTATGACGTGTTAAGGAAGACTTTCTCAGAACAGAAGGTTTTCACTCACCTTTTTCAACTTTCTAATTTACATAAAAAGTAGGTCACACACGGCTTTGACTTTTTGGCATGCTACTGTTGACCACCCAAGCTGTCTTATTCAACAACAACAAGGAAAATGTTGGTTTACATTCTAGGTCCTCTTTAAATCACTGTAGAATACTACAGAATACATCACAATTATTAAACAATATAGTATATATTTATAAAAACAGATTACTGTAGAATATGTTTGAAAATGATTGAATATTAGATGCCATTTCTGATCAAATATAGATTAGAATATTTTAGAATATTATGTATTTGAGGATCTGCCTCAGTGTCATCTTCCTCCTCTTCATCATCATCACTGATGGTGAGACTTGGCTGGCCCAAATACCTGTCCCCCTCTGTTTTTTTTTTATAGAAATCTTAGTTTAAAACTGAAAAATATATTTAATATTATAATTATTATTGTTACTGTAACCATGATCATGAAGATTATTTCTAAAAAACAACTAATTTTACCTAAAAATATACATATTATATTTTGTTTGTTCAGGGCGTATGATCAAATATGGCAGCTTTGATTTTCATGTTATGATTTCACAGACTTCATTGAGTTTAACATTTATAATACTTATATCCTTATTTAGCACAACTAGTCAACCATGTGATATCAGAGTTTCATAAACCTAGTGTTAGTTTTAGAGATCCAACCGTAAACACAAGAGACCGACCTGCAGGAAGGCAGTTTTCTGGTTTTTCAGAAACACCAATATTTGGCACATCATAGCTCTGCGCTGATTGGTCAAATGGTGCGAACTGTGACTAGCTTGATCTCTGATGATTGATTGGGTGAAATCTCGTAATTCTAAGAGTCCGTGAAAAGGCACACCGACATCATTTATGATGCTGGCCCTATAAAGGGTGAATGGTTGGTAGGGTACTTATTTCACTCAATGAAATGCAAATCAGTTTCTATCCTTTATTTAAAGTTATTTGAATTTTCCTTTTGATGTGCTATCTGTCACTGTTAAAATAAACCTACCATTAAAATGATACTGTTCTGAGACTTTTCATTTCTTTGTCATTGGACAAAATCAGTGAGGGGTCAAATAATTACTTCCTCCACCATATAAAAGTTAGAATTAAAAAAACAGGCTGATGAGCTGTAACTGTGGGGCACAGGTGCTTACTGTTGGTCAGAACAACAATTGTAACACATAATGTCCTGTATGGATTCACGTCACATCTGACCTGGTTTGCATAATGCTTTGGTAGCTTCCTCCTGTCCACCTCCATCCCCTTCTGTTCTGCTTCGCCACCTTGACCTTGTTGGCCATCCTCCAGTTTGTCCATGTCTTCACCCTCGTCACTGTCTGCCCCTGTCCAGTCTCCATCAGCCAAGCGCCGTGCATGGTTGACATAATTCAACCTTTTACTGTAATATGCATAGTAAACAGAGGCATACAAATGCTTTAGATCGTTATACATTCAGTACCAAAAACTTACTGCAGAGTATTTTTTACTCTTTCTGCAGGTCGAGAAAACGGCGCCTGCGCTCACTCTGCTCCAGCCCACTGTACTTGCACTTGTACTGAGCCAGCCGAGGGTGGGGGGCAGCTGTGCTGTTGGGCTCCTTGGACACAGCAAAGCTGGTTGAGAGGGCCTTGGTCAGGTCATCCATGGCCACTCTACAGATACAGCAGGCGTTAGACATTCTGACATCAACTCAGCTCAGGCTTTCAGATCAGAGACCTAAAACTACCTTTAGAGCTAAATGTGTTGAGAGCTTTGGGGAAATTACAACATACAAGCTTGAAATAGCTGCTGCAGCTTCATTTGTGCCACAGGAGTTAGTGGGACAAATCAAAATCTTTAACATCTAAAACCCGAGCAAGGTGTGCGTGTCCAGTTTAGATTGGAGATGTCGGGTTAAGTGTAAATTAGGGTTGGGCGATTAGACGAATTATTCGGCAATCGACGATTGGCTGAGCCTTTAAACGGTCGTTTTTATAAGAGGCGATTTGTGTATTTTTTTTATTTTCCCGTGATTAAGTTTGTTAATGATTCATGCAGATGCACATGTATTTTACACGTTATGCACAGAGAAAATCACGGAGATAATATAATCAATGAAGTAATTGCCACCTGAGCATTATCTCACACATTCTCCGCATCTCGCTGCTGGCCGTGCGCACAAGCGGCGTGCTGAAAAGGAGCTTTGGAGCGCGTCTGTGACAGACCTGTGCACAAGAGCGCAATGTCGAGGGCTTCCGGACCTGGAAAGTGGAAACCCTTCTATCTTTCAGAGAGTCTAGTAGACTTCTTATTTCATTTAGAGGAATGTTCCCTGATTTTAAAACTGGCTGAAGTGGCGCTCCTTACTCCAGCACCCGCTTCGGATCAGCGTGGCAGTGGAGCGCTGAATCATCACATTTAAACAGCCATGAGTCTGTCTGAGGCAAAAGTCTAGAACCTCATGAGCCTCTTCAGCAATGCCCCTCAGCAATGCCCCTAGAGACACTTAATTACAGACAAGCAGGTGACAGTTCAGGTTTACGAGGAGCGGAATGAGCGTTCGGACCAAAGCAGGTGTTCCTATAATTTAGGTTAAACCGTTTAATGGCATTGCTACTGGTACTCTGTTCAGCTTGTTTGGACTAAATATGAATTAAAATGAATGGAAATGTAATGTTTTTATTGAATGTTTATTTATTATTATTTAAAAAACGAAAGTGAAAGGAATCATGCGGCCCCTCCTCAGAGTGCGTCCACATGCAGCAGCGAAACTCCATTTCCTACTCAGACCCGTAAAAGAAAGAAACCCAGTAGCCTGTTAAAAAACAAAACATTTGATTTAAATAAAATTCCACAGTGATGGGCACCACAGGGAAACAAACATGAGGCTTCTTTTACCACTTTAACCGTGTTTAATATGGGTCGTTTATACGTCACTCCACCAAATAACAAATACAAAATTAAACAAAAAGTAAGAAAAATCTACATTTATCTTCCATTGAACATATGTGCACTGCACTTCCATTAAAAAAATCTATGTTTGGACTTCATCTATGTTCGCAAATCAGTCCATGCATGTTTACGTTGCTCAAAGAGTCACATGCGCGAATGTATCGCCTATCGTCATTTATTGGACTGACGATTGGAGGTTGGAAAAATGATACATATCGCCCAACCCTAGTGTAAATACTTTTTACAAGGAAAATGGGGCTAATTCAAGAACAGCTGAAGGAAGCAAATCCCCCTGTGCTTCTGTTTGGGTATTAGTAGTATTAGTATTACTAGTGTTGTTGTTAGTGTTTTTACTTTAATCAAGTGTTCTTGGTGTGTTCTGTTTTCCAATAAAACTAAAAAAAAAGAACAGTAATAAACTATTTTCAAAGGTTCAGATGTTTTGAGGTATGTGAATATATTTAAGACTCTTATTGTGAAGGATTAAAAGAAGATGGAAGTAGCCTAAACATAGTACCACAGGTTTTTAAGAAATGCCTCATTTTGTTAAAGTTTACCTATAAAACCAGAACAATTACTGTCTGGTTCTGGAGCTCTGTGGGTACGCTCCCTCCAGCTTTTCTAGAAACAAACCCAACCTCAACATTTCGAAGTTCATCTTTTATACAATAATGTTGTTGTTTTTTTCTGAAGTGACACCAATAGTCCTTGATAGTGATCCAAGTAAAATCTGTAAGACAGTCAAATGTGCAGGTAAATTCAGGTAGTTAAATAAATTACTGCTAGAATATCCTTCTGGCTAAAAAGGCCATAAATGACCAAAAAAACAAATATTTATTGTTAATCTATACAAAGGTTCTAGGACTACTGTGTGTAAATGTAAATATAATAAAAAGTAACTTTTCAAGGTTGTTTAACATTAAATGAACTAGGAAATACGGTTAGAGCTGCTGGACAGAAAGAACAATCGAGTTCTCTCATTCATTTGTATAAGCAACTTTAACTAAACTAATCGGTATAACATTCATCACTGTAGGAAGTGTCATCATTAGATAACCACAATCAATCAACACAACTCACTCTGTGATGTCTGTTTTTAGTTTTAACATTAAACATACAACTATCTCTTTGTGCAGTCTACCTGAAAATATAAACTGCTGCCTTGGATGAAGAGAAATCTGTTAATTTCAGGCTGCTACAGATCACAGCTAGCTTCGAGTTACACCGGAGCCTGATAGCCTGACGAGCTAGTTAGCAAGTCTGAGTCGAACGTCTCATGTTACTGCTTTCCTTTCCTACAAACTGCGCATAAATACAAACATACGTGTTAAAATAGTCAACAAAATGTGAGCTTTGGTAGCTCTATATAAAGTAAACGCATAAAACCTGGGCATTCAGTACCGATGCTGTTGCTGCTACGTCACGCTGCCGCCAGAAGGTCTTGGCTGCGGCTTGCAGCACTGGCCGGGGAGTAGGCACAGGGCACAACCATGCCATATATGGAAAAGGTGCCATTGCTTTCCGGAACTGAAGGGGGCGCAATTTCCTATGTCAACTGCGGTATCTGGGTTTTGTTTTGTTTTTGTTAAAACCAACCATTAACTAAATTATTTTTTGTTCATTCGTTTTACTTTTATTCCACGTTGTTTTCAACACAATACTTTTCAAATATTGTTAAACAAAATGTATTTAAAAAACAATTTATTTTTTCAAACATCATAGTTTTATTTCTAGCTTCCGACTCAGAAAAGGGCTAAAGGGCAATTCCAAATAATTTTTCTATTTCCTGAGTCTCTTTACTCAGCTCTAATTTTAAAACTACAATACTTAAACGTTTCAAACCAAGACTAGATTATTCTGCATTAACAGCAGTGTCCTAAAACCCCAATTAGTGATTTATGAACCTTTTACTTAATTTGTGAGATTTTATTGGAAAGCATAAGCTGTAGTTTTTTGGAGTCTTGATCACATTAGAACTGGTCCAGCTCAAAATCTACAATATTTAAACACTTAAAACGAGACTAGATTATTCTATTAGGGTAAATTAATTTGTGTCAATATTTCTACACTAGATGCAGACATAGGACAGAATTAAAGAAGCCTTAAGCAGGATTCAAGTTTAGACTTGTGTGTTAATGTATGGGTGAGTTAGTGGTTGCTACAATAAAACAGGTTCAAATTAAACAAAATAAAAAGTGTAAAACTTCAAACATTTTTATTAATCAGCTTTTGTTGTAGTTCAGAGAATTGCAATCTCTCTATTCCTGCCCTCAGCTGCAAAAGGAGCTCCTCTCACCCTGCAAGAAAAGACATTCAGTTATGAAGGATGAATCTTTTTCTTATTTTTTTTCATGAATAATATGTTCATCTTTCCATAGTCACTTATTCTCTTACCTCTCCTCCACCTGGCCACGCTCACTGTGCCCCAGTCTTGGTTTTCCAAACCATTTATCAATTATAAATGACATGTTAAACAGCGTTTTTTATTTGTTGGGAAGGTAGTCCACACAGAAGGGGTCTCACTCCCAGAAGGAACAATAGCAGACATTGAGGACAGGTACAAGTACCTTTGTATCCCACAAGCAAATGGCAACCTCAATGAGGCCACGAGGAAATGAGCCAAAGCCAAATATGAGTAAGAAGTCAGCTCAGTGGCAAGAACAAGATTCAGGCAAGAAACAGCTATGCCTTGTCAGTAATCAGATATCCTGCAGGAATAATAAGCTGGCCAAAGGAAGAAATACCGACCACAGATGTTAAGACATGGAAACTCCTAACCATGCATGGAGGGTTCCACCCCAAGTCCAGCACCCAGACTGTACACCAGCCGTAAGGCAGGAGGCTGAGGACTAGTGAGTATGAGAGCCACTGTCCAGGATGAAACAGCCAAGATCCATAAGTACTTCAAGGACAAGGCCCCAACAGATGATGTACTCAGTGAATGTCTCAGACAATGGTGAACAGGAGGTGCTGGAAATACCATCATGGGAGGACAAACCCCTACATGGGATGTGCCACCAACCAAGGTGGCTGAAATCCTACCAATGGCTAGAAAGAGCTGGTCTGAAGGACAGCACACAGGCACTCATTATATATACTGTATATGTATATATATATATATATACTGCTCACAAAAATTAAAGGAACACTTTTTTTATTGGGCCTGGCATGAAATCAATGAAACCTGTCTGATAATTTTCTGGTTGATGAAGCAGCTGAGGGCATTGTTAATCACTTTCAGCTGTATTGGTGTTCATGGACTTAACGACAGGTGCACTAAAGTGGCAACAATTACAAAACCCTCAAAACAGGACTGGTTTAACATGTGGAGGTCATTTCAAGTTTCTCCCTCTTGATCTTTTTTGGCTGGTTTTCCACTCGTGCTAGTTTTGGCTTGAGTAATTATCTCTACTGGCAGTATGAGGCGATTCCTTAACCCTACAGAAGTTGCACAGGTTGTCCAACTTCTCCAGGATGGCACATCCACACGTGCTGCAGCAAGAAGGTTTAATGTGTCTCCCAGCACAATCTCCAGAACATGGAGGAGATTTCAGGAGACTGGCGGTTATTCTCGGAGAGCTGGACAGGGCCGTAGAAGGTCCACAACCCATCAGCAGGACCGATACCTGCTCCTTTGTGCAAGGCGGAACAGGCTGAGCACTGCTCGTGCCCTACAGAATGACCTCCAGAGGGCCACTGGTGTGAATGTCTCTACCCAAACAATCAGGAACAGACTTCATGAAGATGGCCTGAGGGCCCGACGTCCTGTAGTGGGCCCTGTGCTCACTGCCCAGCACCGTAGAGCTCCACTGGCATTTGCTCAAGAACACCAGAATTGGCAAGTCCGCCACTGGCGCCCTGTACTTTTTACAGACGAGAGCAGGTTCACCCTGAGCACCTGTGATAGACGTGAAAGAGTCTGGAGAAGACAAGGAGAACGTTATGCTGCCTGCAACGTCGTTCAACATGACAGGTTTGGTGGTGGGTCAGTGATGGTCTGGGGAGGCATATCCATGGAGGGACGCACAGACCTCTACTGCCTAGGAAATGGTGCTCTGACTGCCATAAGGTATCCAGATGAAATCCTTGAACCCTTTGTCAGACCCTACGCTGATGCAGTAGGTCCTGGTTTTCTCCTAATGCACGACAATGCCCGGCCTCATGTGGCAAGAGTATGCAGGCAGTACCTGGAGGATGAAGGAATTGAAACAATTGAATGGCCTTCACCATCCCCTGACTTAAACCCAATAGAACATCTGTGGGACATTATGTTTGGGTCCATTAGGCGGCGCCAGGTTGCTCCTCAGACTGTACAAGAGCTCAGGGATGCCCTCACACAGATCTGGGAGGAAATGCCACAAGACACCATCCGTTGTCTCATTAGGAGCATGCCCCGACGTTGTCAAGCATGCACACAAGCTCGTGGGGGCCACACAAGATACTGAAAAGCATTTTGAGTTGCAGAAATTAAGTTTTTGAAATAATGGACTAGCCTGCCACATCTTCATTTCACTCTGATTTTAGGGTGTCTACATAATTGAGCCCTCTGTAGGCTGAAAACTTCTATAATATATATATATAATTTTAATGATGGTATTTTTTTTAGAACCATTGTATAATGATGGTTTTTTTAAATGTATGTGTGGCTGGCATCAACCATCCTGAGGGACTGAAGATGTAAATTAGTCCTGGCTATAATCTTGTGTATTTTCAAATGTGTAAAAAATATGTACAGTACAAATAAACTAGGGCTTCATATGGTTTCTGAGCTGGACCAGTTCTAATGTGATTCAAATGCAAAAAAGGTGCTGAAACTAGCCTTTATTGGGCTTTCACAAATCAAATAAAGGTCTCATAAATCACAAACTGTTTTTTAGGATACTGCTTTCAGTGTAGAATTTAAAGGTGTCCTAGAATGCAATTAATCAACAATCTAAAACAGAGCTTTGAGCCTCCAAAAAGCATAAGAAATTTTTTTTTGGCTTTCATCTGTACCAGGACCCCTGATACAGGCCATTCTAAACCCCCTTAAGCCAGGCGTACACTGTGCGACTTTTTCACTTTTTTGAGCCGATTTTCTCCTCGTGCGAGAATGTACGAGCTCGGGGCGGGTTTGGCGCTGAGCGTCGTGTAGTTTACAGGGGGTTACGAGAGGCTATTAACACCACATGACCAGCTACCGATCAGCAATCGTAAGCTTGCACAGATTTTTGGCATGTTTGATATTTTGCTCGTCCCTCGTGAGGGTATCGCACTGTTGAAGCGGCGCTGCGAGCGTCTGTGACCCAAAAAGTATCAGAACCGCACACGGCGCATGCACAAACACAGAAGCAGTAGCGTAAATAAAGGAAGTGGAAGCGAAAACAAACCAAATAGCTAACCCACTTTCAAAATAAAAGCAGCGTTGCTTTGTTTTGATGAAAAATAAACTTTTTTTCTTCATTTAACAGCGGGAAATGCTGGTATGTTTATCAATTTTGTTCAAAAGTGGATCAAATATAATACAAATAATATGTTTTCGTTGTTATTTTGTTATTTAAGGAACAATCCAGACTTTT
The DNA here is from genome assembly GCA_006937985.1 of Aphyosemion australe. Taxonomy (NCBI): domain Eukaryota; kingdom Metazoa; phylum Chordata; class Actinopteri; order Cyprinodontiformes; family Nothobranchiidae; genus Aphyosemion; species Aphyosemion australe. Next base: position 456,677 of record SSNS01000296.1, on the reverse strand, counting down.
ATTTTTATGTCAGATTTAAAAATTTTTACCGTAGCAACAAGCAGCGCTTGCCATGAAGCAACAGAGTACGCTTCTATTCCAAATGCCGTCCTCGTCCTCCCGTACTCAGACCAACGTGTTGCGTCATATATACTTTTTTTTTTTAGCTGCGACGAGTTCATGCCAGACATACAGTGTGAGCAGTCAGGTCGCATCCGAGAACTGGGTCGTACAGTGTGAGCACATGACTCGTGAGATTTGCTCTGCAAGGAAGTCGCACAGTTTGAGCTGAAGCTGAACGCTACGAGTGAAAAAGTCGCACAGTGTACACCCGGCTTTACTCAGGCCTTCAGTGAAAAGAGCTGTTGACCCCTCCCACTCGGCCAGGACATGCTGATTGGTTGGTTTCCCCAGAAGGCCTCAGACACATGCAGGTTTGAGGAGGCGTGGCTCCCCCTTATGACGTGTTAAGGAAGGCTTTCTCAGAACAGGAGGTTTTCTCTCGCCTTTTTCAACTTTCTAATTTACATAAAATGTAGGTCAAACACAGTTTTGACATTTTGGCATGCTACTGTTGACCACCCAAGCTGTCTTATTCAACAACAAGAAAAATGTTGGTTTACATTCTAGGTCCCCTTTAAGTATTGTAATTTTGAAATGAGAGTGAATCAAAAGGGGTCAAGGGGTTGAAAAATTAGTTGGAATTACCCTTTATCTGTTTTTCCGACTGCTCGGTATAATAGTTGAACAAAGTCTACGATGGTTGTAAACACACATTTTTTCTTAAATAAGTTTCGTTTAATAATGTCAAGAAAGTCCTGTGTTGAAAAACAACGTGGATAAGAAGTAAAATCCATAAATTACAAAAGATTAGTTGTGTTTCATTCATGGCCGTTATCAATAAAATTTTAATACAAAACAAAAAAATAGTTGGATACCGGAAATAGCGTCCCCTTCAGTTCCAGAACGAAATAGCGCCATTTCCATATATGGTATGGTTGTGCCCTGTGCCCACTCCCCGCCCCGTGCTACAAGCTGCAGCCAAGTGTACTTGGGATGTTTCCTGATAGTAATGAGCGAGTCATGAACAAATCGTTCAATATTCGAGAATCACTTTACTGACATGAGTCACAATCCCAACGGACTCATTGGCTGTGTCGGTCCAAATCCAGGGGTTGCGTGCTCATCATGTTTCATCTTCAGCTTCCTGGTTCTCCTTCAAAGAGTAAGTGTATCATTCATAAGGCATTCATAAATGTACATATCCTTTTATCAGTCACAAGGCAGAGTGTAATACTTATCCCCACATACCTTGTCTTGATGTTATTTCTCAAAAATTAATTTATTTTAATAAACGTCCATGTCTAAGTGTCCCAGAGTTTTCACAGCACCAGAGGCCCCCTGATGTAAACTGAGAACCACAGGTGTGTACTATAAACATTACATTATTGTCAAACATTATGCTTGTTTGTCTTAACCAGAAAAGTGCAGAACTACATCCAGAAGAGCTGAAGAGAGCCTGTCTGTGACCTCCCAGGATTCCCACAGACATCATATAAGTAGACATTGCTCACTTTGTGTTGACTCCAGTTGGGTTTGGAGAGTGAGAGCATAGATATGTATAAACACAAGATGGTTCACCTGTGCTGTTAGCCAATGGAGTGCGACGTAGCAATGTGGCAGCCATCTTACCTCAGACAGCTGTCCCCTTTCATAACATTGGTGTCAATGGTGAATGTACTATTTAAATAACTCTAACTTGCTCAATTTTCAACCGATTTTAAAATAGTTTGATTTGTTATAAACACCAGCAATGTGGCTGTGCTATATGACGGATTTGGCCCGTTACTTTAAAAAATGTGCAAGTATGTCGTATCAAGCCTATGTGTTATAAGGTTTGTAATTAGGCAACCCGCTTGTAAACCCGTTAATATTTCATCGAGTTAAGAGTGTTTTTGTTGAAGTTGTTCACTTAGCTACGCCCTCGACTCCCGCTGTTGCCATCTATTGCTTATATACATATACAGCACCGGGCTCTGAATCACCTCGAGATGCAAAAAAGCACTGTGAGGATCATGTTCTTTGACTTCTCGAGTGTCTTCAACACCATCCAGCCATGTCTTCTGCAGCAGAAGATGAGGGGTGCAGGAGTGGACGAACATCTGACTGCATGGATCATCAACTACCTCACCAACAGGCCACAGTACGTGAGGCTGCACAACTGTACGTCTGAGGTGGTTGTGTGCAGTACTGGAGCTCCACAGGGTACAGTACTCTCACCCTTTCTCTTCACCTTCTACACCTCAGACTTCACCTACAACACCAGCAGCTGTCACCTCCAGAAGTTCTCTGATGACTCGGCCATTGTCGGCTGTGTGTCTGAGGGGGACGACCAGGAGTACAGGTCAGTCATCATGGACTTTGTGGACTGGTGTGAGCGTAACCACCTTCACTTGAACACCAGTAAAACAAAGGAAATGGTGATTGACTTCCAGAGAAACACTCCTCCTCACTCACCAGTAAACATCCAGGGAGCAGACATTGAGGTGGTGGACACCTTTAAGTACCTGGGTGTTCACCTCAACAGTAAACTGAACTGGTCCCACAACACAGATGCTCTGTATAAGAAGTGCCAAAGCCGCCTCCATCTCATGAGGAGGCTGAGGTCCTTCGGAGTTAACTCCCAGCTGCTAAAATCCTTTTATCACTCTGTTGTTGGCTCTGTTATTCATTCTGCTGTGGTCTGTTGGGGTGTAGGCAGCTCTGACCGAGACAGGAAGAGACTGAACAAGCTAGCTACCAAAGCTAGCTCGGTTCTGGGCTGCCCGCTGGATTCTGTTGAGGAGACGTGTGAAAGGAGGATGCTGGGGAAGATGACCTCCATCTTAAGAAACCCCTCCCATCCACTGCACTCCACTGTGGAGGTCATGGACAGCTCCTCCAGAGGTAGACTGAGACATCCCAGATGTAAAACTGAGCGCTATCGCAAATCCTTCATCCCCTCTGCAATAAGAGTGTATAACTCCTCAGTTTAAGCTGTGCTGGTATCATCCTGGTACACAATAACACCAATGCAATACTCAGTATGTGTTCTATACTTGTGCAATACCGGATTCACATTGTTGTCTGTGTCTCTTACAGTATGCTGCATAGTGCTGGTACCAAGTTTGTTTTTATCTTTATTTGTGGTTTTTTAGTGATCTAAGATTACAATACTAGATTACTGCCTATGTGTATATAGATGTACCCTTGTTTTTATCTTTCTTCTAATTACCCTTTGAGTGATGGTGCTGCTGTGACAAGTGAATTTCCCCACTGTGGGATCAATAAAGTCTATTCTATTCTATTCTATTCTATTCTATTCTATTCTATTCTATTCTATATCTAAGATTGAGAGACCCATCCAATATGGCGGCGACGCTGTTACGCTCTCCAGCGCCCAAGGGGCCGTCTACATGTCTGTGTGTGGGCCGACCGTCTTTGAGGCCGACCTTAGTTGGCCAACATAAAACGCAAAACTATTCCGCAGCTGTTTCTTTCTTTCTTTATTTTTACCATTGGGAATAACAAACAAACAAATAGCGGTAATTCGTGTGTCATTTATTTGCGGTGCAAAAAAGTCAATCTTTCATACAAGTTAAATTTATAGTTTTATAATTTTTGTTCTATAATTTTTTCCACTGATTTTACTGGACTCGTGCTGGACATGAGATGCCGTCGGACATAAAAACGTTAAAATCCTCTCTCTCTCTGTGTGTGTGTGTGTGTGTGTGTGTGTGTGTGTGTGTGTGTGTGTGTGTGTGTGTGTGTGTGTGTGTGTGTGTGCGTGCGTGTGTGTGTGTGTGTGTGCGTGTGTGTGTGTGTGGCACTCTGCTCGTCCTGCTGGCGGCGCGATGGTTCCGGTTTTCCAACTTTTATGGAACATAAAGGAGAAGTTGCTTTCAATGTCCGACCCTCACGTCATGGAAAGAGTTACTTTGTTGCGGAGCGTTGAGGGATCTTCTCCGTGAAGAGTGGCCGGTGATGAGAGCTGATCCCGGGGAAACATGTTTGTTTTCCTTTGAGGACCGAGCGAAGGTGCGCTGGAGCCTGTTTGCAAGGAAAACGCAGCAAGTTTGGGTCTGAAGCTCGGAGCACCGACATGCCATGACGCACCCGTCTGTTTTTCTCCTCGCCGGGTGTCTGTCCTGGGAATGTGTTTATCACGGGTTGGATTCGGGTTCCTCGATGGGAAGCGTCTGATTAGTGAACTTCAGTGACCAACAGAAAAGGATTTAAACCTCTTGTTGTGCTTCTGAAGGAGCCGTTTTGGAGTTTAACTTGTTCCTTTGTGATGAAAAGCAAATATTTAAACCACAGCTGAACAGTTAGACTAGTAGTTGGTGACCTGGATGGGCTCTTTCTCACTAGTTGTAGACTTTAGCTGGACGGATGGAACTCCTGTCATGATAGCAGTCACTAGTTAAAAGTGTAATAGTTGGAGTTAGCCATTGTTAAATGTTTCCATCAACATGCTGTACCTTCAGCATATTCCAGGCACTATGTGCATGTAGAAGTTAGTGGTTTAGAGCCTATTTGAGTGCCAACATGTCAGTAAAGGCTGTGGCCATTTACACTTTTCTAAGTGAAAACAAAGAGGAGATTAGCATCCAGGAGAATGAGGAGGTGGTGATATTTGATGAGAACTCGGTGGATGGCTGGTTCCAGGGGGAGAACAGTCGAGGGGAGAGGGGTCTCTTCCCTGCATCTTATGTGAAAATTAATCGCAGTCGTTCAAACTCCAACGTGACGGATTGCTCCATAAGCCCAGCAGGCTCTTTAGGAAATGACTCCTCCTATCTGCCATCCACCCCAAACACTTCTTTTAATTCTGCACAAATTTATGACGAGGATGATTACGATGATTGGGATGACTGGGACGACAGGTCTACTGTCGTGGATGATGCTGATAACTCCAGGGGTCCTGGAGCTAATGGACATGCCTACCAGACCCAAATGTTCAACAATCCCAATGTGCAGTACAGGAGCAAGTCGGTATCTGGACCAGACAGCATCTCCAGCTCCAGGAAGGGCAGCATGGTGGGCAGGAACCTGAACAGGTTTTCCAGCTTTGTCCGCTCAGGAGTAGAGGCATTTGTGCTCGGGGATGTCCCCATGATGGCTAAAATTGCTGAGTCATATACCATTGAGATGGGCACACTGGGGCCTCAGTGGAAGGACAACCCTCAGCCGTTCACCTGCTCCATTGAAGACCCAACCAAACAGACAAAGTTCAAGGGCATCAAGACTTACATATCATACCGGGTCACACCAAGCCACACGGGGCACCCTGTCTACAGACGCTACAAACATTTTGACTGGCTTTACAACCGTTTACTCCACAAGTTCACTGTGATCTCCGTGCCTCACCTCCCTGAGAAGCAGGCCACAGGCCGATTCGAGGAGGACTTCATTGAGAAGCGTAAGAGACGCCTAATACTGTGGATGAACCACATGACCAGTCACCCAGTCCTCTCCCAGTATGAAGGCTTTGAGCATTTTCTGATGTGCACTGATGACAAGCAGTGGAAACTGGGTAAGAGGCGGGCGGAGAAGGATGAGATGGTGGGCGCCCACTTCATGCTGACCCTTCAAATCCCCACCGAGCACCAGGACCTGCAGGATGTTGAGGAGAGGGTGGACAACTTTAAGAGTTTTGCCAAGAAAATGGACGACAGTTTGATGCAGCTCACACATGTTGCCTCAGAGCTGGTGCGTAAGCACCTGGGTGGATTCAGGAAGGAGTTCCAGCGCTTGGGAAATTCCTTCCAGTCTATTAGCCAGGCGTTCGCTCTGGACCCACCCTACAGGTCAGACACACTCAACAACGCCATCTCCCATACTGGCCGCACCTACGAAAACATCGGAGAGATGTTTGCAGAGCAACCAAAGTACGACCTCTTCCATATGCTGGATAAGCTGTCACTCTACCAAGGCCTGCTCGCAAACTTCCCTGACATCATTCATCTGCAGAAAGGTAATTCTCTAATGTTGTCATGCATGTACAGAAACAGAACAAGGTGATTACATCTATATCAAGGTGAGTCCATCCTGAGTCCTTAAGTGGTTTTGACTCCTGTAGCTTGTCTGAAAGATGTTTTTCCTGCATGCTGTGTCTCAGTAGATCCTCTCAGTAGGTCATGCCACTGGGACACATGATGAGCTCTGTTGCATTGGTTAGAGGGTTAATGGTTCTGCTGGACGAGGTGGTTCTGTCTAACTTTCATCCTCTAACGTAGATTCTATGTCCAGTAGTCCTGCAGAAATAAAAAGTAATACCAAGTTAGTGAGAACATGATTAGCCTGCTGAGTGGTATTATGCTGTTTTACTCCTCCCTCATTACAACTATGCACACACACACACACACACACACACACACACACGCACGCACACACACACGCGCACGCACACGCACGCACGCACACACATGCACACGCACACACACACACGCGCGCACACGCACACACACACACACACAGACACACACACACACACAGAGTCAGAATGCTAACTTATCAACAACAATCATCAGCTGTTCTACTGAAACCAGTCAGAAGCTTTCTGATGAAATATTCCGTGGTTGCGCCTCACAGTTGTCTGGATTCATTCCTGTCATGCAGCACAAACATCACCTACAGCAGCCTTTGTGAAGCTGACACTTCACGATAATTGAGCGTATGAAGGGGTCCCAGGTTGATACACCAAGCTTTGTCATGCACTGACCTTTGAATTAGAATAGGTTAAACTATGAGGTGAGTTTTCATGTCTCGCTGCAGAAATAAAAACACACTCAGAGCAACAGCCAGACACATCCAACGCAACTTCATCTAGCAGCAAACATGGAGCAGCTTGAAGAATACCTCGCGGTAAAACTCCGAAAATATGAACGTTTATTCACCCGTGACTGGAGGAGTATAAAGATACGCAGCAAGCGTTTTATTCGTGGACGGAAATGACGGGAAACCAGGTTTAGAGGTGGCGAGCGCATGAAGAGGTGGAGGAGAATGAGGGACAAGTTTGTCCGTGTTAAAAAGTCTCTTAAATGCAAAAAAAGCACAATAGAAACTGCAAATAAAAACTGTAAATGCACTATCATGGACCGGATACATGACAGGATACCCCAGAAAAGCGCTACGCCCTCTGTTGTCCTGGCGGGGAACTGCTTTGCAGCGCTCTGCAGGTGACGGAGAAGTTCGAGAGCAAAACGGTTCCATTAATGCGTGCGTGTCTCTGCCTCGGGGAGCTGACGGAGAAGTATAAATTAGGCTAACCCACGGCTTAAGCCTAATTTATACATTAATATACAGCCTGTATTCCAGGCCTAAGTGTTGTAGTTTTGAGCTGGACCAGATTTAAGGTGGACCAGATAAAAAAAGTTCTGAAATCTGCTTCTTTTGAACTTTCCAACTTTAAACCACCAAATAGTTCCTGGGCACGGACACTGCTGCAGCTCACCGCTCTCCACAGGGATGGGTCACAATGCGGAGATGTAATTTCACCAGTGTGTGATGATGACTAATGGGACTTAACTTCACAAATCAAATAAAAGGTTATAAACATAAACTGTCTTTTTAAATGGTAAATGGCCTGTATTGGTTATAACACCTTCTAGAACCCCCGAAGGTGCTTTACAACACAAACAGTCATTCACACGCTGCTGACGATGAGCTACATTGTAGCCACAGCTACATGCGCCATCAGTCCCTCCGACCACCACTAGCAGGCAAGGTGGGTTAAGTGTCTTGCCTAAAGACACAACAGCAGAATTCTCTGCCGGGATCGATCCTACAACCCTTGGATTGCTGGACAACCCGCTCTACCTCCTGAGCTAGTGCTGCCCCAGGTGTTAAGGTCTTTAAGGTGCAATTAGTGCAGAATAACCTAGTCCAGGTTTGTAGAGCCTAAGTATTGTAAATTTGTATTTAGAGCAGAGTAAAGATGCTCGGGAAGTGGAAGTATTTGTTGGAATTGCCGTTTCTGACTCTGAAACTAAAAAAGGGAACAGTGTGGGTGTTTCACCTCCTCATTACACAAAGGGTGGGTGTTAAAACACCCACATCCCCTATGGGTGCGACGCCCATGGTTAAACCGCCACCAGTACCAGGGTGGATTTTTAGACAGATAACGTCTTCAAACCGATGCCATTCATGCGTGCGTGCGTGCATGTGTGTTAGCTGCTCGATTCTCCGACAGACACATGTCAGAATCTGCGGTCTCTGGGTCTGCAGCTGGTGGAATTCACATGGGTGGGGGTGGGGTTTCATCAAATCCAAGCATCTTATTTTTGGGTTAAAGGAATGGCTAGGGCTGAGCAATGTGGAAAAAAAGCCTATCATGATAATAGTTTTCGATAGCACTTTATATATTTTTTTTCACCTTAATTTCATTTATTATAAAGAAAATTATTTTACAACACAGTAATTCCACTTGCCGTACTTAAATGAAAAGGAGCAGACAGAAGAAAATCTTATATGAAGTCTGCCCCACTTACACAAGTAAATAAATCATAACAATAAACTAAACATTAACCCATAAATATAACTAAGAGTCAATTGCCTATAGCATGGCCAACTTTAACAAGTAATTACTTCATCTATTTTGTGTACCCTTGAAACAAAAACATAACATCATCAAAATCCATTACAAAAACCAGGAGAGATAAAAGGAAAGAAAAGAAAAAAAAACATTAAATATTAATCTATATACTTTCTTATCATATTGCTTTTAACTGTCTTTGTAAACATTATTATTGATTTAGCTTCTTTTATTTCAGATTCCAGTTTATTCCATAAACCGATTCCATACACAGAAACACATCTCTCTAAAACCTTGGTCCTAAACCTTGGTTTTATAAACATCTCACAACCTTTTAAGTTATAACAACTCTGTCTCTTTTCAAATTTCTTTTGGATATTTCTTGGTAGTGTTTTCTTATGAGCTTTAAAAACAAATTTTAACATATTGTAATCAACTAGATCCCCAAACCTCAGCACTTTCAACTTATCAAATAATGGACCAGTTGGAGTTCTATAGCTACTTTGCGTAATGATCCTTATTGCTCTTTTTTGTAAAATCAAAACAGGGTTCGTGTATGTTTTGTATGTAGTGCCCCAGATTTCAATGCAGTAAGTCATATAAGGTATAATAAGTGAATTATATAATAAGTATAATGCCTTTTTATTAAGAAAATCCTTTACTTTATGCAGTATAGCAATTGCTTTTGCTATTTTTGTTTTTACACCATTTATATGTGGCTTCCATGTAATATTTTCATCAATAATGACTCCTAAAAACTTAATTTCCCTCACCCTTTCAAGCTCAACTTTTTCTATAGACAGTGACATATCAATATCTACTCCTCTAGGCCCAAACAACATAAAATGAGTTTTCTCCAGATTAAGGGACAATTTATTTACATTGAACCACTGTTTCAGTTTTATTAATTCTATTTGAATCACTTCTCTTATATGTTCTATATTGTCACTTGCATACGAAAATGTTGTATCATCTGCAAATAAAATACAATTTAACAATTGGGATACCTTTGTGATGTCATTAATGTAAAGATTAAAATGTTTGGGACCTAAGACGGACCCCTGAGGAACTCCACAAGAGATGTTGCATATATCTGATTTCACATTATTTATCTGAACATATTGTTGCCTGTTCCTCAAGTAACTTGTAACCCACTGAAGTGCTGCTCCTCTGATACCGTACTTACTTAGTTTTTCACAAAGAATGTTGTGATCTATAGTGTTAAAAGCTTTCTTGAGGTCAATAAAAATACTAACTGCATATTTTTTCCTGTCTTTTTCTGTGGAGATGAATTCTATTAATTCCATTAATGCCATTGATGTGTGATTTGCCCTAAATCCATACTGACTACTGCTCAAGATGTTCTGATTATCCATAAATTTATCCAGCCTGGCAACGAATAATTTTTCCAATATTTTTGAGAATTGTGACAGCAGGGAAACTGGCCTATAATTTGTAAAGATATTCTTATTTCCATTTTTATAAAGTGGGATTACTTTAGCCATTTTCATCTTTTCAGGGAATGTTCCTGTTGAAAATGATAAGTTACATATGTAAGTAAAAGGATCTAAAACAAAACATAATTTCCTTCACTAGTGACATATCCAAGTCATCACAATCCACTGATCTTTTACCTGCGCATTTATTTACAATCTGTATTATTTCATTTTTATCAACCTCACCCAACAATATACTGTCGCCCACACTGTCCCCTGCAGCCGGTATATTCCTTGCAAGACTTGTACCTATATTTGCAAAAAAATTGTTGAACTCATTCACTATTTGTTTTTTTTTCATGTATGTCTGCATTTTCCTTAACTAAGTAATTTGGAGTTGTTATTATTCCTTTATCTTTCTTTATTACCCTGTTTATTATCCCCATGTTGCCTTTATGTTCTTACTATTTCTATTTAATAAATCACTATAGTATTCTTTTTTATGGTTTCTTATTATAGTTACAAGTTTATTTTTATATATTTTGTACCTATTTTCAGCTTCTCTTGTTCTTAATTTTAAAAAACTTCTGTAAAGGTAATTTTTCTTCTTGCAAGCATTTTCTAATCCTCTAGTCATCCATGGTTTATTAATCTTTTTAGTATTGGCCTGTTTCCTTAATTTACAATTTTTGTTATATAAGTTACTAAACAAACTCAGGAAGGTATTATATGCTACATTCACATCCTTTACATACACATCCCAGCTTTGTTGTTCAAGGTCTCTCTTTAGCGCCTCCAAGGCTTTTTGAGATCTATCCCTTACAAGCATTTCTGCCAAATCGCATGTTGTCTAATACCGATACTGTTTATAAACTGTAAAGATTGGTAAGTGGTCACTAACATCCGTCATCAGGATTCCACTTCTACTCACTCCTTCTAATACATTTGTGAAAATGTTATCAATTGTAGTTGCACTTAATGCAGTAATTCTTGTTGGCTTGGTTATGAGAGGAATCAAACCCAAACGACACATTGAGTTCACAAAGTCATTTGTCGTCCCTGATCCACCTTGTTTAACCAAATCAATGTTAAAATCTCCACACAGAAACACACTCTTATTACTAGTCCTTTCAAACAGCTCCATTATTTTCTCTATAAATAAGTCCACATGTGGTCCAGGTGCTCTATACACACAACTGATTATAATATTTTTAGCTTTTTCAATATTAATCTCTATTGTAAGAATTTCCAATATATTATCTACTGCCTTTGTCATGTTATCAACAATATTACATTTTAAATTTGTACATATATAAAAAGCTACCCCTCCACCTTTTTTATTGTTTCTATTTAAATAAAAAAACTGATATTCATCAATTTGCACATCATCTGTTTCTCCATCTCTTAGCCATGTTTCTGTTATTGCAATCACACTGATCTTTTTCCCTTTTTTCATATTATTCACCAAGAAATCCTCTATTTTAGATAAGTTACATTTCAGACTCCTACTGTTATAATGAAGAACCGATAACGTTCCTCCCACCAATACCTCACCATTAAATTGTTGCTCAGTATAATACGTACATTCCTTATTTACATGCAAACACATATTTTCATCAAATTCTCTACCGGAATCATATATTTTGTAATCATCTTCCTCGGGTCCGTTAAATAATGTCTCCATATAGTTAGTCTCTGTATAACCGAAAGTCTCTTACTTTTCTTAGTAGGCTCATTTCCTTTATCGGAACTTCAGGGTAAATCCTGGGATGGGGAAAAGACCGGGAGATTCAAATGTCCCAGTCCTCTCAGCGGTTCTGTCTCCATTCAAATTCAGCTCTTTCAGGACTTTGCACAGACGTCAGCATATCGCGACTGCTTCAGCAGTAAGTGATGTCACTGATCAGCGCCAGAAAGCGTCCACAGTAACAATAAGAACATTAAAAGTATTTATTCTGTTGAAGTTTATCATAATTTAATCCATTCAGAGGACGAGAGCAACTGCGTGATGTAAAATGAGGCGTTCAATGACCAGAAGCTCAGTTTTTACAGCGGTCTTTGAGACAACAAAGCCCCGTGAATTAAAGCGATGTGGGGAAATTCCAAGGTGTTTTCCAGTGCGGAGTTTAACAGTGGGGAAATTCCTCAGTGTTTTCTGGTGCGGAGTTTAGTAACAGCTGTGGGGAAATTCCGCCTTGTGTTCCGGTGTCGGGAGTTTAATTTTAAACACGATCGCATTCCGTTCACTTCCTGCTTCACTAGCAACTCTTCTAATTTTACTACTGCCGGTTGTTTTGGAGAACGTCGACTGCTGATGTAATTTCCTACTGACTTACAACCAATCAGCATGAGTTAACCGAAGGTTCCGCTCAGCGACTCCATCGGGCCATTCCGAGTACCTACCCCTGATCAGGTACTCAGAAGGTTCCGGAAAATGGCCCGGAAAAAGGCCGTTCGGCCGGCCCGGTCAAGTGGAGACAAACGCACGTCGGGAACTTCCGGTAAATTTACCCCGAAGTTCCGATAAAGGAAACGGGGCTATTTTCTCACAACAATTTTCTCCTTGCTTGCCTGATCATCCCCCCCCATTTCCTTTCTATTGATCAATGCATATTGTTATATTTATCCAGCTCTGACAGATCCTTTATCATCTTTTAATAACAGTAATAGTGTTGTAATACTAATGTAACAATTTAGTAATAACAAGGTAATATTGTGTAATTGCATTAACATTCTACAATAAAATAACAGTAATAACTTTAGGGCCAAATTAGTAATAACATGGTAATGTATTATTACAGTTGTAATAACTAGGTTATACTGCGAAATTTTTTTGGCCCGTTAGAATGACATAACACAATAATAACCTCAGTTTTTTCCTGGGCAAAATCTAATTAACTACCAGTTATAGCCATATAACTAAATTGTATTTGCACAGTTTCATGTCCTAGTATTATTAAGGTGATTACCTCAGTTAAAACAATTTAATTGCCTATATTAACACTACTTTTATTTTTCAGTAATTTCACAGTATTAACCATTAATCAAGACTGCAAAGTGACCAATAACCTGTTTCCATTTTATTTACTGGTAATAACTCATTATTGTAACACACAAAGCTATAGAAATTACCATGGGACATTTTTTGTAATTTCACAATAATAACCATGAATCAGAGCTGCAAAGTGACCAATAACCTGTTTATACTTTATTTAATGGTAATAACCCATTAATATTGGAAGGCAATGCAATAAACCTCAGTAAAGGTTGTAAAATCTTTATTTAACAATTAGATTTTCCATACTTTAAAGTATACAACGGTATACAAAGGACAGCCACTTACAAAACTGTAATTTTGATTTACTTTTCAAAAAATAAGCGTTTTTAACATGAGTGGCTGATATAACTGTAATTTACAGCAAATCTGAATGCCAAAACATACTTTAACATGACAACCATCAGTAACAACAGGAAATTCTGTACCTTTAAATTGACACGTCAAAAGTTGAACCTAAAACTTCAGTGTAACTAAAATAAAATTGTTAAAGCCCCAGTGTGTAATATTTTTACCTGTTTACTACCAAATTCTGTGCATCCAGTGCACAAACTTGTCCTGGCATTCTGCATTAAGACTGAACAGTCATGAAAAAATGTTTTTAACTGCTTTGTGTGGGTTATCAATCTCATGCTTTTTATAAAAAAACGAACAAGTTGTCACCTTTTTGAGTGGGCCACCATAGCTGCAATACTTACTCTGAACTGCATGGCGCTAAAGAGTCGCAATTTTTACCATGATTTCTATGAATATCTCACATAGGAACTTTAATGCAAAAATTGCCCAAAAAATACAGAAAAATGTTTTTAGTGTGCTTTCATTTTGTATGTATTGTGGAATCTGTCTTGTATTCTCTGTTGGGGAAGCTCTGAATGAGGTGGGGGCGGGGCAGTGTTTGGTGCGTCCACCGTGCCCCCCCCCCCCCTTCTCTTCAGTGCGCCCCATTAATTGAAAACCACTGACCTAATGGATCATTACAATATTTAGACATCTTTATATGTTTTCTGATGTTTCATAATAATTCCTAATGATGTGATCTTTAAAGGTGTGGAACACTGAAAACTCACGTTTTAATGATTAGACACAGTGGGGAAATTCACTTGTAGAAACTCCAAGCTTTAAAAGGACAATCTACAAATAAAGACGTGGTCTTTTGAGTTCAAGCTATGCTCTAAGATGTGTGATATCACCATTATGACTATTAATGAGACTTATTTGACACTTCCATCTTAGTCCAGATGAGTCTTTTTGGACATTGAACTGCCTTTTTGCATGAAGAATTTAGCAGTGTCACATTCTGGTGATTTGATGGAGGTAGTTCTTCCTATTTGAGGTCAAAGATTAGAAGACCCACTGGAGGGGAACAATCCACGAGTCCCAGGTAGCTGAAGAACATGCTGATTAGTGATGTATTTGCACCAGCCTGCATACTATTGACCATTTGCACCTACGTCACCTAATCACTTGGGTCCGCCACACTGGTTGGCAAAAGCATGTAAACAGTCAGTGACACGAGGGGAAAGTAGCACCTGAAATAGTTTTTTGTTGTTGTCGTTGTTGTTTAGCCTGGCTTCAACTAGTTCAAGCCCAGTCCACTTGTGGGAAGATTTAGCGCACCTAGGCGGGGCTCATAGAGAGCAGTATTTACAAAAGTTATGTGTTAGCTAGCTTATGAACGCTAGCTTACGTTCTCCCTGCTGCTGTTCACTGATGTAAACAAGTTGCCGAGTTTGCCAGAATTCACCTCGCTGGATTTATAACATTATGTGATAAACAGCGTTTCACTTTACACTCGAGCTGATTAAGAAAATAACTAATAAAAGTCTGGATCCGTACCAGATTTTGTCGCTGGTGGGGTCACCGGGTTCAGATGCTACTCACACACGGGATGACAAAAGATATCTCATAACGGTGACGCTCATCATACTAAATAAATACCGCAGTTTAACATGCGTAATCCTACATTGAAACAATATCATCTCCGTCCTCAGTCTCAATCAAAGTTATTTAAAAAGAAAACGAGTTGAGTTGACATCCTTGTCTGTTAGTGCAGCCAACTATCATCATTTTACTGTAAAATCAACTAAATAAAAGCAACAAAGGCTACAAACTGGCTTGTTTTGACTAGCTTCACAGCAGTTTCAATGTGTGTAAACGGTCTTTTTGCCAAACATCATGGCAAAGGGGGCGGTCCCATGAGCGTCATGACGACGCGTGCAAATGGTCAATTCCTGTCCTGGGCTGGGGGTGGAGATGGGTGTGGGGTTACTACTGCAGCAGAGCTGAAGGAGCTTCTGGCATTTCTTCTTCACTTCCATTGTGGTCTGGCTGTTCCACTCCAAGATTTGCATTAGAAACAGGAAGTTCAGGTTATGTAGCATTGCTGTTTGTAGCCCATCCAGCTGGATTACTGCGGCGGAAATGCTGCTGTGAAAACCAATTCTCAGTCAACAGGATAACATAACTGTCCCTTTCTATTTGATGCTGTTATTAATCCACCTTATTATTAAAAGCTGGGGTCCATAACATGATGTAAGGAGAGGAGGAGGAAATTTTGAAATTTGAATGACTGTAGTCCCCCCCCCCCCCCCCCCCCCCCCCCCCCCCCTTCAGGAAGGGTTGCTGAAAGCCATGCCTCATATGCACAAATATCCTTGTAGCGCTAAAGGACAAGTAATGTTTTCAATATGTTCCTGCTCTGACACACCTGATTCTAACTCCTGAATTATCTTCTCAGCCTTCACCGGGTTCTCCAGAGCTGCTAATCACTTGTTTTAGTCAAATCTGCAGTGTTCAAGCAGGAAAATGTCTAAAGCCAGCAGGAATCCAGAACTAGCAGGGACTTTTGTTTGATATTAGGCTCTGGCAGACATCTTTAATTCATTGAAAGTGCTTTACTGCCTCCAGGATGAAGGCTTTCTCGTGTACAAACAGCCACAGGTGTTTTAAAACTGCAGGGAGGACAAGAAAATGTACTGTCCTCATGGAATTTGTGTCTGTGAAGGTGTCTAAAATCACACATCTATGAAGTGTGTTAACACACTGGTGTGTGTGTGCGCGCGTGTGTGATTTAGGGTTGGTGGACATTGTGGAGTTGTGTTTTTGTCCTCTGGGACATGGTCTCACTACTAAATGAAGAGGACCAGTTAACTGGAGTTACAGGTTAGATCACAACACCAGTATGGAAGCGTGTCTTATTCCCTTCTTCAGATGGAACCTATTAAAGAACCCGCAGACTTGACATACCAGAGACAGCGGTTGGGCCGGTCCTGGAGTACCAAACCTCTTACATCAGAGGATCATCTGACTCTTTCTTGTTTGTCCTACCTCTGTAGCTGTTGCAACACTCCTCTCTAGTTAACAGGAAGAGAAACTGAGTTCAGACCCAGGGAGATGAAGTCACAATCAGCCTGTGTTCTGCATCATAAAAGCTGAATAAATGCTGAAACTATTTATTTAGGTGGAAATTGTTGTTTAAAGGTGTTATTATAGTGCATAAAGCTTGTGAAGCTGCATAAATGAGTAAATATCCCACATCTATTAATTTGGAGTCCAGCTGCAACACTGTTCTCTCTACAGATGTGAAAGCTGAGGTGCTGAAAGGGGCAGAAACAAATCCCACTAGAGATAAACAGCAGTTAAAGCCTCTTCTCCTCCCTAACCCTGTTCTCTTTCTCCCTTGTCCTTGTTTTTCCCCTTGTTCTCTCCTCATTAGGCCCGAGCACAACAGGTCTTTTGAGACTGTTGAGACTTTATCGGGTCATTCTGGCATCATTCGGAGTAAATATTAGCAAACCTGACCTGACCTGGAATGAGGAGATCAAAGTGATCAACTCTCCAGGAGGTGTGGCTGAATTCATAATTGTACATTAATTTGCAGTTTTGGGAGGAGTAGACAGCAGATCTCGTCAATCAGTGAAGATCTGCAGAACAAACAGGACTGGTTTAGGGAGTTCTGAGTTCCTAACATCAGCACACTGAACAAACAGCTGAGCTGGAGTCAGCCTAGTCAGCTGGGATTAAAGGAAAGTTTATATTAACCTATTTATTGCTAATTGATAGAGCAAATGAAAACCTTGAACAAAAGAAATGCGTCATCCGTCCAAAAGTGACTGTTTGAACTCAGCCATGTTGGTCTTTTCCATGCTTAAAATCTTGAATTGCAGTTCCCAGATCAGTTTCTGTGACCCCATACCATCGACTGTATAAATGATGGATGGATAACGCCCGTCTGTCTCAGTAGGCCTAGCTGATGGCAAAAGGAGACGGTTCCTTCCACGTCTGTCTTGGCCGTGTTATTTGTATAATTCGTGTCGTCACTACTGAAAAATCCCAAAATGGGCAAAAAGGTGGAGCTGAGGGTGGCGCATCAAATGGAATCGACATAGCCTGGATGTAGCTAAGCTGACCCGATGCTAGCAGCTATGCTAACGGAGCTAACCACTGAGGTAGCAATCTAGCTGCTAGCAAAGCTAACCTGGAGCTAGGGAGCTAAAGCCGAACCTCACTGGAGTTTGTAGCTGACGGAGGATCGCGGGGGATTTTCCCAGCAAACACAATCATCTGAAAAAAACCCAACAACTGGTAAGTTAATATAACTAGAAAAAAGTAATTTCCTTAATGAAATGATCTTTTCTTCAGGCTGATTATCTTAATGTCCTTTTGTTTAATGATGTGGAAACGGTTTTCCACATGTGTGTTGATTATTGTTGCTGCTGAGCTGCTGCCCATCTTGGCCAGGACTCTCTTTTGACTGAGTTTTTAATCTCAAGGGTTTTTTCCTGGTTAAATAAGAGTTAAATGATTAAAATAAAAAGTCAATTTTTCCTGTAATTTTTACTTAGTTATTAATGTTTGCGATAAGTCATCAAGCTAAGTGACTTATTAAAGTTAATTTTTAATACTTCTCTTCCATTTACAAAAACTGTTGTCACAAGTGAAGTAGCATTTATCCTGTATTCTTAGTACAGTTCCCAAGAAGAGATATACAGATAAAATAAACACAATATGACTCGCTAAAACCAACAGGCTCATGAGACATGAGAACAACAAAGGACAACACTAACAGTAATGTGAAAATAAAGGTAAATACGTGTGTATATATATAGAGAGAGATGACTAAATTAGCGTAACTCAGCATGATCTAAAAAAGGAATGTGCCATAGCTGATTAACAACAGCTACCATTAACAATTTCTTTTACTTTGACCTTATTCAATTCTGCAAAGTATGTCAGAATTATGAATCATTAATTGAGGTCTGGGAGGTTAAAAGTTTCACTGTCATTTATTACAACACTTTATTTTCATAGATCTGTGACAAGGTCACCACGGCTGCCTGGACATCCACGACATCGGTTACACAAAGCACAAAATGTAAGTAACTGTCTCCATAACTCCATGTAGAATAGTAATAGTAATGTACTTTCAACAGATTGGTCTGTTGAGCTGTCATATTTTATTACTTTTTTTCTCGGTCATTAATTATATATGTTTTTGTATCAACAGCCATTTGGATCATCGGAGACAGCTACGTGAGGCGTGGTGCCCAGAGAGCTGCACAAACCACTGGAGACAACCTTGGCCTCTCTGAAGCCCGTGTCTCCTGGTTCGGTAGGGGCGGACTGCGCTGGAAAGACCTTCTCCTTCTTTTTCCACTCTCTGAGAGGACGAGCAGCTCCTGATGTCCTCATCCATTGTGGCGGCAACAAAAAAAGCAAAAGTACAAACATATCCCAGACTGTTATGCCTGATGTGTTATTGATGTCATTTTGTTTAATAATTCCATCTGTAGCCAAACCACTGCTGACAATGTTCTTCCCCTCAACCATGTATTCCTCTCTAAAAGACTGTGCAGCTCTCTGGGCCTCTTTTATGCACTTTTTATTTGTAATTTCTATAAATTTAATGACAGTCATGTTACATTAAAAATGTTTGTAAAAAACAATAAACTTTTTTCCTCAACTACTGGAATTTCTTTGAATGCGGCAAAACGTGAGGAAGCTTTGTGTAAAGATCTTAATATTAAAATAAACCTGGGAGACTCCAACATTATCAAATCAAATCATAATTAACTAAATTACTAAGGTTGAAGATATTTTTTACAGATATTGGGAATAATTCATTTGTGTGTAAAAAAAACAAACTTAAATCATTTGTCATTCTTTTATTGAAACACCAAAATAAAATAACAGAGCAGCACCTGTGGATAGGAAAATAGTGTTATAAAGACAGATGTACATAGATTGTAAAGTACATCCATCCATCCATTTTCTCCCGCTTATCCGGAGTCGGGTCGCGGGGGCAGCAGCTTAAGGAGGGAAGCCCAGACCTCCCTCTCCCCAGCCACTTGTGCCAGCTCCTCCGGGGGAATCCCAAGGCGTTCCCAGGCCAGCCGAGAGACATAATCTCTCCAGCGTGTCCTGGGTCTTCCTTTGTGTCTCCTTGTTCGGTAGGGGTGGACTGCGCTGGAAAGACCTTCTCCCCTTCTTTTTCCACTCTCTGAGAGGAAGAGCTGCTCCTGATGTCCTTCTGATCCATTGTGGCGGCAACAACATGGTAGTGGTCAGCAGTGTGAACATGATGGAGGACCTTCACCGGCTTCACCTTCTACACCCTCATATGCTCATCATCTTCTCGTCCATCACCCAGACGTGTAGATGGAGGGCTGTTACAAAACCAGCAGGAATTGAGGCCAGGAGGTTTGTCAACAGTGTTATGGCTACATTTATTTACAGCTTAAATGCTGCCATTGTTGTGCATCCTCACATCAGACATGACAGTCCAGGGATGTTTCTGTCAGACAAAGTTCATTTCACAAATAGGGGAAATTATATATTTTTAAATAATATTGCAAATTTTCTTAAAGGCCATCTCCAAAAGCAGTGAAAGACTTCCATGTGGTCGTCTCACCACTTTTGAACTTGGCCTTTAGGGCAGTTTTATTATAAAGCAAAAGCACAAACATATCCCAGACTGTTATGCCTGATGTGTTATTGATGTCATTTTGTTTAATAATTCCATCTGTAGCCAAACCACTGCTGACAGCGCTGTTCTTCGCCTCAACCCTGTACTCCTCTTTAAAAGACTGTGCAGCTCTCTGAGCCTCTTTTATGCATTTTTATTTTTAATTTCTATAAATTTAATGACAGTCATGTTACATTAAAAATGTTTCTAAAAAACAATAAACTGCAGGGAGATGCAGCTTTATCTCAGCTGTTTGCTTGAATACTTTAATAAACCACTGCTAAGGTCAAAATGTTACAACTCTGCTTTAGTGCTGCAGAAATGTTACATCATTATGAAATGATCTCATCACGTGTTTGTACTCCAGCTTCCTTAAATCTTCCGCTGCCCAGATCAATATATTAGGATGACTTTGACATGAGTGAGGCTGCAGCATGCTGGTGGCCATTTCTCACCAGAAAAAAGTATTTATGTTGTTAATATTAGGTTTTAACCTTTCATTTATACAGCTACTGGTTTTAACGGAGTTAAATACTGGCGGTGGTTATGTTAAAGTCCGAACTTGATTTGAAAAAAAACACGACGAGCCTCGGGGGAAAATCTCTAAAGGCTGAAAGGAGGTAAATCTGCTACAGTCCTCGACAGAAAACCGTGTTATTTAGTGGTGATTTTGTTTGATTTGACAAACTTTAAACTCAAAGCCGCTGCTCGTGAGCGCCGTGCGGGTGCTCTTATATATACAGTCTTTGTGCGGGTGAGACGCTGCCAAAGCATCTGTTTCCGCGACTGTGATTGGTCAAATGACGACACGCTAAAACAAAGATCGTTTGTGAACAAGATGAATCCCTTCCTTCCCTTATTGACTGCTGAAACCAGAACGGCTTATTTGGCTTAAAAACGGCAATTTTGCCAAAAAGTTTAGGTATGAGATTGGACAAATGAACCACTCACCCTTAAGTCCCTGCCCAACACAGCGTCCTCATTTACCCACTGTAATCATGAGGTAGCAGCACAAGTTAACGGATCCTAGCAGACAATTACCGGAACGCGTCCCTTCAAAATAAGACAGTTCCCGGATCCTGTTCCGGCAAGATCCGGCTCAAATTAAGCTCTGTATGTATGTATGTAGGTAGGTAGGTAGGTTGGTAGGTAGGTAGGTAGTAGGGATGGGATGATACACTTAAACTAACAATACGATGCACCTCGATATGTCATAGTCACGAAACGATATCAAACAAAAAATAAAGGAAAAATATGACTGTATAATAACAACTTGTTTATTTTTGTTTCCGTTGCACACAGGGAAACACAAGGCCTAACAGGCCAAACACAAACAAGAACACTCCCTTAGTGCTGCTCTAACCCTAGGTTAAGTTATCTCAGGACTGGTTCTTCTTCAAAAAAACTAACATATCAACATGTTCTGGTGTAATCAGTGATCTTTGAGCAGAAACAATGTCTCCTGCCTGCAGTGTTGTTGTTGCAACAGGCGCTGTGACTTGACGTGATGACGTCACGACGCACTGCACCGTTCCCCAGATTCTTTTTTTTTTCATTTAGTTTTACCTGCTTAATCAGCAGATAGTGCTGTCAGCCTGCCACCATAAGCCCTTTTTATAAGACACACCATGCCGGCAAATCAGCGTAATATTACCGATTTTTGCGTCATTTGTGCCGCCACGCTTGATAGTAATATTGCTGTAATATTGCGGCTTCGCCGGTCTTATAAACGCACATTAACTTAACAGAGGGAGGTGTCATGACCACGTGATGAATTAATGCCGAGCTCCGGCCGGGAACTATAAAATGAAAATGAAACTAAACACGACCACAAGTTTGGTTTTCGAATCAGCTGAGATGAGAAACTGGAGCGATGCAGAGCTCCGGGAGCTTCTCTCCGTTAGATCTGCAGCTCAGATCATCTGACTGTTCACAGTGATGGTGGAGGACACACACCTGTAGAGAAATGTGGAAAAAAAAACTCAACGAGCGCGGCTTTGATTGCAATAAAAGGCAAGTTATGTCCAAGATAAATGGAAGTCCGTGACAGTGCGGAGACCGCCCCCATACCTCCTTTATGCCACCATCGCGTAATCTTTTATAAAACGGATGATTGCGCAACATTACCGCCACGGTCTGAGCTCTTATAAATGACCTTAGGCTCCCAGATGCCTCATAGGCGTTGCGGCAAATTGGCGGCATTGTTTTATAACAGAGGCTTTAGACTGTATGCCTGCCATACTCAGGGTTTCCCCCAGGGTGGACGTGGAGATTAGCTGCGTTTGATGTTGATTCTGTGTGTTTTTATTTCTGCAGTGAGACATAAAACTCACCTCACTCCGCCTGGAGTTTGTTCTTCAAAACTCGTATTAAATCCACGGTGATGACGCGTTTTAATGAGCTTCCTCCACGCGGTATTTTTCATTACAGGATGCAGTTTCAATTCACTTTTAAACAAGTTAATTTAGTTCTGCACACGGGTTTGATTTTTGCCGCTGCACGTCTGCACAGTGAGAGGGGAAGCGGCCGCGGCAGACGCGCTGTTGCACTCAGGGTCTCTGCGGCTGCAGTAGGAGCGACAGACAGGTGATCAGCAGGTATAACGCCCTTTTTATAAGACACACGGTGCCGGTGTCATGATCGTGATGAATTAATGCCGAGCTCCGGACAGGAGCTATGAAAGTGAAAGTAAACACGGGCATAAGTTTGAAATGATAAACTGGAGAGACGCAGAGCAGGAGCTTCTGCAGCTCAGATCATCTGACAGCTGGGATGGTGGAGGACACACACCTGCTCCTGAAAATAAAAACTTAACGAGCACGGTTTCGATCGCAATAAAAAGCAAGTTATGTCCAAGATACACGGAAGCGCAGAGACCGCCCCCATACCTCCTTTATGCCACCATCGTGCAATCTTTTATAAAACGGACATGATTGCGCAACATTACCACAGTCTGAGCTCTTATAAACGACCTTAGGCTCCCAGATGCGCATCGGCTTTGCGGCAAATTGGCGGCATTGTTTTATGTGTAATTTTTTTTTTTTTTTGTGTAATCACTATTCACCGCCATTACGCTTTTTACCTCGCGCACCCCCTAGCGCAGGGGTCAGCAACCTGCGGCTCTGGAGCCGCATGCGGCTCTTTTAGCGACCCCTAGTGGCTCCCTGGAGCTTCTTCACAAATGTATGAAAATGGATGGGGGATATATTTTTTGTTTTATTATCGTTTCTGTAGGAGGACAAACATTCTTAACATTTTCCAATGCTGTAAAAATGTGCATAATAAATATTAAATTTTAACATTTCTGTCAACGAAAATTTGCGTCATAGCCTGCGACACACGTTTCAGCGCGGCGCCCATAGATATATGGCGGCGCCGTGCCAGGCAGATGGATGTAAACAAACCAGCGGGTGTGTCAGGGCCGAAAGGGAAAAAGAGAAAGATAGCTGATGAGAACAGAGGATTCAAGGAAGAATGGACCAGATTATTTGCATTTATTGTCGACGTGGAAGGATTACCTGGAAAAACTTCAACTTTTCAACGCTGTCGCACAGACAAGGACCAATCAGCGGAGGTTTCATTGACTGACCAATGAGGGGACAGGATGCTTCTCAGTACATCTCCGGGTAAACATGGAGGAAACTTTAATACTTGTGTCTGATGTCCCAGAGCTTTACAAGACTTCACTTAACTCTAGCAAAACCTTGTGAGACTTCATATCTACCACTTTTTCAACTCGGAGCTGCTTTAATAACCCAAAATTCCCTCCAATCTGACGGCCAATCAAAACAACGGAAGACTCGCTATTCGCCCTGCTGGAACAGAGGCGTCGCTGGCTTTTGCCGCTGCCGCATGTCGCCTCCCGTGTGTCAGGTTAGAAAAGCGATAGCGATGAGTTTCACTGATTGCGGTCGTTTGTCGCCTCCCGTGTGTCGAGCCCATAATTTGAAAAGACATTTCCAGGGAAGGCATGCTAAATTTGCAGCCGACTACCCACTTAGGAGTGAGAGAAAAAGTGCAATTGCAGTAGGCTACTTCTGGAGAAATTAGAAGAGCGCAAAAGTAGATTTAAGAAGTGGATTCCATCTCCAAACTCCACTACTGCTGCAAGTTTTGTTGCAACCTGAGAGATAAAAGCAGGGAAAACTGTTCACGGATGGTGATTACAAGAAGGATTCATTCATCAAAATATCAGAGCACCTATTTCAGACTTCAAAAACAAAACCGAGATAATCCAGAAAATTAAAGACATGCCTCTCTCCACAAAGACAAGGACCATTAAAACGACAGGCGACGTCACCAATCAGCAAATCAAAGACATTAATTCAGCTCCAGCGTCCTCAACTACCTGTGATGAGTCGTGTGATGTGATCGATATCAGACAGCGCTGTTATGCAGGTATGTGAGCTGTGATGGCCGCAAGAAGAAATGATCAAATTAATCCCACTGATTAATATTGTAATGGAAGTTAAACTTAAAGCACCAAATATCTACAGCAGAGTCACGTGGTGTGTCGTTCTCTCCAGGATGCTGCAGGGAAATAAACATTTAATCATGAATGCTCATTATGCGGCTCCAGACAGATTTGTTTTTTGTTTTTTTGGTCCACTATGGCTCTTTGAACATTTTGGGTTGCAGACCCCTGCCCTAGCGGCAGCTCGCGCACCCCCAGGGGTGCGCGCACCACACTTTGGGAATCCCTGGTTTAAACGATTAATTAGTATGGTTGAAAAGGACAGTTTGCTTTGATGCGTAGAATAAATTCTAGTATATATAAGTATAAATAAAGTGAAATTAAGGCAGATTTGGTGTGGTGATCCAAACAGTTCTGTTATAGGACATAGCCAAGGACCCCACATATCCAACAATGCTCCCAACACGGAAGTACCAAAAATTACAGTTCTACATTCCGTTCAATGCTTTAAAAACAAAGAGCAGGATCTTAAATCGCATTCTGAAAGTCACGGGCAGCCAATGAAGATGTGCCAGAACCGGGGAGATATGTCTATGCCTGTGTGTGCTTGTTAAAAACCTCGCAGCAGCATTTTGTACCAACTGCTGCCTGTTCAGTGCCGTAGCAGGGGTGCCAATGAGGAGGGAGTTTGCATAGTCCAAATGGGAGGTGATAAATGCGTGAATAACAGATTCCAAATGGGACCGTTTCAGTATAGGCTTCAGGCATTTTAAATGACGTAGTTGAAAGAAGCATGATTTCATAACTGCATTTATTTGAGGGACCATTGAAAATCCGACATCCAACTTCACCCCAAGGCTAGTGACACATTGTTTAAGGTCAAAACTTGGAAGATTTGGAACAGTCGATGTGCGAGATAGGTTCTTTGGGTCAAAAAGAATCGTCTCAGTCTTTGACTCATTGAGTTTTAGACAATTTGCAGCCAACCACCCATTCACATCAGGCTGACTTTGTTTGCCAGATGCAGGCAGGGACAAGGTGCCTGGCGAATGCAGAGCCTGAGACAGTAGATTCACGTCTGTGCCATCTCTAAAACAATAGAAGCGTGAATCTGCAGCAGGCATAAATCGGCGGTCTCCAGCTCTGCAGCTGTACCTTCCTCGTTGGCCTGGCCGAGAAAGGTTTATGATTGGTCAGTTGATGTAACATAATCAGCATTCTCTTCCCTTGCTCCTGGAAGGATGGTCCAGAGCGCAAACTGGTTTTTTTGCTAATCTGCAGGGAAAATCTACAAGAAGGGTCTACAGAAAGTAGCAAAGGGTCCTCAGAAATACAGTAAAAATAGTGTATTTTTTACAAATTTAAGTGTGATTTCATGAGGGTTATTTTTGTAAAAAATACAGTATTTTTACTGTATTTTTACAAAAATAACCCTCATAAAATCACACTTAAAATGTGTATAAATTTATGGGACAATATGTACATTTTACAATTTAACACTGTTGTAATTACTGTATGTTCAGTAAAACAGTTTACATGTTCACAGTATTTTTTACGTAATTTTTCTGGCAACCACAGCTGCCAAAATTATTTTGTAAAAACAACAGAATTTTTTTTCTTTACAGGTAAATTAAACAAAGTTTTTCTGATTAATTAACCTGACCTTGCTGTTATTTTATGTTTTATTCCTGTTGGATTTACAATTAATGTTTATTTTTTTTGTACATGAAATTTCATTCAATCTTACTGAAAAATAGCTTGCATAACAATAAAACTGTTAAAATGCCAGTACAAAATGTTTAAATACTTTCTAAAAATTTTATATAAATTTGCTTACATTGTTTTTCACCACCTAAAAGCAATGAGGCTATATGTAGAGAATCACTAGTGAAAAATAAACTTACACTTGCATGCCTTCCAAAAATTTATTTTGAAACCAACTCACCCAACTGTAAAAATATGTGGACAAGTTTTAAGGCCCACAATTTTTTTACAAAGGAAAACAATTACTCTGCTGTCATAAAGCAAGAGCTTTAACATTCCACTCATTACAGAATGCAACTTTCTAGAACAATAAAGGTACTAGCACTTAAAATTAGTATGGATTTGCTATAAAGCAAAAACAACAATGGAGAAACTGCGAACAGTTGAATGCAGTGTAAACTTTTATGCTGTAACTTCTTTGCAACAGTCTCATAGTTGGGAAAACTTGCTGATATTTTGTCCAGTTTCAGACATCACGCCACTCGTGATCTGAACGTTCTTGAATCAAGGTGAGGACTCGGGGGTCCACATTTCTTTTTTTACAAAAAAAAAAACTGCTGTCACAAAGCAAGAGCTTTAACATGCTATTCATTAAAGAATTCAACTTTCTAGAACAATAAAGGTACTAGCACTTCTAATCAATATGGATTTTCTATAAAGCAAAAACAGAGAAACTGTGAACAATTGAATGCAGTCTAAAGTCTTATGCAGTTACTTCTTTGCAACAGTCTCAGTCATAGTTGGAAAACTCACTGACTTTAATCCAGTTTCAGACATCACGCTACTCATGATCTGACAGTTCTTGAATCAAGGTGAGGACTCGGGGGTTCACATGCAGTCTGGGTTTGCCAGTTTCTTCCACTTTGGTGCCCTTTTCCGGGTTGATGGAGAAGAAACATCTTAAGAAAAGGAAGACAAACAAATCTACATCAAAATTTGATTCACAAAGCATTGACACAGAGAAACAATTTTTTACTTGTTTTTGTATTATGATTGGTCACTCTGAGTTTGGAATTTGGTTCAAATTCTGACTGGAATATGGGAGGGTCGATCTAATAACCTGTAGCTGTCTATTGTTGCTCAACGAGCAGCATCTGCCTGTGAATGCCCCTCCTCCCTACCTCTTGATGAGTCGTTAGCATCGTTAGCCTCTATTGTTTGTGAGTCGTTGTTTTGATTAGATGCAGGAGGGTGTGAACTGGACTGAAACTGTTTTGGAACTTGGTTCAAAGCTGCATTGTAGGTGCTGGAAAGGTGAAACCTGAGTCCTCCTCCTCTATTTAATGATGGTTTCTCCATTTTGACATAGATGGCTTCCTTCACTCCTCTCTCAAACCATCTATCTTCTCTGTCCAGAATGTGGACTTTGTCATCTTCAAAGGTGCGGCCCTTGTCCTTCAGGTGTAGGTGGACTGCAGAGTCTTGGCCTGAAGAGGTGGTTCTCCTGTGTAGAGCCATGCTCTTGTGTAGTTGTTGTTTAGTTTCCCCTATGTAAAGGTCTGGACAGTCCTCACTGCATTGGACTGCATAAACGACGCCGCTCCGCTTCTGTTTGGGTGTCTTGTCTTTTGGATGGACCAACTTCTGTCTGAGGGTGTTGTTGGGTTTAAAGTTTACAGGGATGTTATGTTTGGAGAAAATTCTTCTCAGTTTCTCAGAGACTCCTGCCACATATGGGATGCTGGTACCTCTGCGCCTGTTGTCCTTCTCTTTGCTGTTTGCAGCTGTGGATTCCTTTCTAGACTTCTTTGTTGATTTCAGAAAGGCCCAGTTGGGGTATCTGCAGTTTTGGAGAGCAGTGCTTTTGCTTTCTTATTTTTGGAACTGCAGATCGCTTCACGTTCTCTAGTCGATATTGCAGTTGTTTGACTAGAGAATGATAGCCAGAGCCAATGACATCTCCCTCGATTACGTCTTGTAGAGATTTTGGAAATTTGGCCACCATCTTTTTTGCTACTTCCGTTGAACTTCTTTTTCCTATGGAAGAACTTTTTTTCATCATTTCTGATACCACAATCCTGACCATCTCCCTCCTCATTTTTGGACTTGGCCATTTTCTCTCTCCAATGACTGCATCAGTTCCTCTGGGAACTTTCTCCACGGTATCTCAAAGGTATCCACCCAGTCGATTTCAGATGTCTGGTTGCTGTTGGAGGAGTTTGATGACACACTTAGTGGGGACAAAGAATGCAGTGATGCAGGAGTGTCTGGTGAAGTACAAACTGAAGACCTGCTGCTTTCAGGTGTGTGGCCTTAAAAGCACACAAAAAACAAACATACAAATTATCAGAACTGAATATGAATATCATGTTTATAAGTGATTATTCAAAGTTTTTTTGGCTTGTATTGGCCTCAACGCTGACAGCAAGTCACCCTCAACATTGAATTGAAAGTCATTGTAAGTTTCCACTCCAATTGACTGTAAAGTTTCCTTGAGAATTTCTATTGAAACCTCTGCAAGTTCCGGCAACACGTCATTGATAGCGCCACGTAGAAATGTTTGCTCATCCATTTCTGGAATAAAATAGACACGTTTTTAAGTGAAAGGACAATAATTGTAATTAAACATGTAGTCAACTATGTACAAATCAAATAGCCTTACACTTTGTCAAATATATCATGTCTGTCTCACACTTTTTATTTATTTACATCCTTAAGTTTTTATTAATCTTTTTTTCCCTGTTTTGCTTTGCAGTGGGATTTCCATCATAGTACCCAAAGACATTTCTATTTTGAAAACACACTGTGTTTCAGAGGAATACATTGTCGCCCATTTACCTCATAAAATGTCAAAGGGTAAAAGTCAACCAAGTCATTTATGTTGACACAAAGTGCTTGAACTCTGTTTTGTTACCGAATAGAGGTGGTGTTCGGAATGATAGACACCTGTTTGTACATCCATAACAAAATATACAGCATTTTCATTTTGAATCAGGATTAAAACAAGTTGTCCAAACTCCATAGATTCATCATATTTTGATATTAGGAACTGCCCCTTTTTGTACAATGTTCCCTTATATTGGATTTCTGTGGAAACACTTGCATTGTTTTGTGAAAATCCAAAATCTTTTACTGCATGTTTTATTGCTTCGCTGTAGAGGCTGAAGTAAGAAACACAATTGTCCTTGACCTGCAGCAGCTGATTGCAGCTTAGGCCAGCTGAAATGTATGCCTGAAACATCTGATGTCTTTCTGACAGTGTTAGGCATATGTTTTTGAAGTTTTTTAAATGCCTTGCACATCTCTTAAAGTCGCCATGTTTACTCTCAAAACGCATTGTCCACAACCTAATTAAAGGGCCAAACTTCAAAATTAGTGCTGGATAGTGCCGTAAGAAATGATGTTTTGGTTTAAGAAAGTTTCAGGGAATAAAGATTTTCGAGCTTCCAAATATTCTTGGATTATTATGTCAAGATAGGCAACTTGTGGCAGACATTTTTTGTGCACACACCAAATCAACAATGCCTTTGAGTTGGAGAGTTGTCTGCCAAACATCATCTTGTGGATTTTGTATCTCGTCACCAATGATCACAGGCAAAAGTCTCAACAGGTTCCAGTTTTGAACAGCTTGACCTGAAAGCTTGTTTGCCTCAGAGTTGACAGAGCATGGTTTTGTGAGAGCATCTGAGCCTTTGTACTTGAATTGCTTGATTTGCCGGTTCAACAGGGAATAAGTAAACCATTTCTTTGTTTTTACAAAATATTTCAAGTACAGTGCAACATCATATGACAAGACGCCCTCAAATAAGTCATGGCCTAAGCAAGGTGGAAGGCCAGGTTTACAGACATGAAAAGACTTTAGTGAGTTAAAGTCAGAGTTTACCTTGACTCCTTTGATGTCTGGATTGGTTCCAGTTTGTAGATGAAGGACAGCAGAGTTGTAAGCTTCAGGGGTGCGCTGTGGACCACAAGCATTTGGATCACTTTCAAAGTCTTTCCGTGTGATTTCACAGTACCTACAAAAGTACTTAGAGGTACTAAAGTTTTCAGTAAACCCGCCGATGCTGTGTGATCCCAAATTGTCACCAGCAATACAGAACAGGGCTCCTTTGATAGTTTCTTCACCTGAAACAATGCCATTTTCCTCTAAATCTTTTAAATCAATGAGAAGTTCAGAGAAAACCTTACCAGTTCCAAACTGTTTTAAATCTTTTTCTGCACACAACAAAACAAGAGACATGTGATCAGTGCTTGACCGCACGTGAACAGGTAAGTTAGCCACAGATAGATAAACAGCAACAACTTTGTGTTTCTTCTTAGCTGAACCAAGAGGATTTACAATTTCAAAGGCATCTTGGTACAAAATAAGTTTCAGGCACCCAGGATTTTCAATGAAGAACTGGTTGCACTGAAAGTTTTGTCCATCACTTATGTCACAGAAAACATCAGAATGTGTTTCATTTGACTGTTGAAACACTGAATTCTTCCATAATTCTGATTGTAAAAGTGTACTTAGTGTCTGTTTAATGGGTATGTAGTAGAAAAATCTCTGAGTCATGTTTTCATTATTTCCTAAATTTATTTGTTTTGGTTCTGTGTATTTGAACATTTTTTTGAATGTATGTGCTCTTGAATATGTTGTTCTTAGTGGTCCTCGATGACAAACAGAAAATAGATGTGAATCTTTCACGCAGTCACACACTTTAGCAATAACATCATCTGCTAGACAAATGTCATCTTCAGTTTACTCAACGTGTAATCCATTCCCAGCTCCTGCACATTTTGCATCTCTTCAACAATGGTCTGTGTTGAGGAAGCTGGAAGAAGCAGCTGTCCTTGAAGTTTTAGGTAGAAAAGACAAATTTCTGAGGAAAGCCTCGCTGAAAT
The DNA here is from genome assembly GCA_006937985.1 of Aphyosemion australe. Classification (NCBI taxonomy): domain Eukaryota; kingdom Metazoa; phylum Chordata; class Actinopteri; order Cyprinodontiformes; family Nothobranchiidae; genus Aphyosemion; species Aphyosemion australe. The sequence continues at coordinate 425,663 of SSNS01000296.1, read as the reverse complement.
CAGGAGACAATTCATTTGCCAGCGCATCATTTGGGCTCTCGTGAGACCCATCTTTTTCTCCCTCAATACTAGAAATCTGAAATACACTTTCTTTGTACGAGGCATCAATGTTGTGCACAGTAAAGCCTCTATGTTTACGGGACATATGAGCTGTGAATGATGACTTAACAGTAAAAACCTTTTTACAGCCTTTTACTGGACATGCAACGGGCCGTCCCTCCATTATATGCTCCTTTAAATGAGCAACAAGTTCCTTCACGGTTTGACTTTGGCGCCCACACAACGAAACGGCGCACTTCAAATTTTCCACAACAGCTTTAGCTGATTCTGGATCTGTCCCATGATTAGAAGGTTGCAGGTTCAAGCCCCACTCAGTCTGTCACTGTGTCCTTGGGCAAGACACTTTACCCACACTGACTGATGGTTGGGGTCAGAGAGACTGGTAGTGCCAGTGCATGGGAGTCTTTGCCTTGCCTCTGCTAGCGCGCCCCCGTGGCTTCATTGTAGCTTATCACCATCAGTGTGTGAATGTGTGTGTATGTGTGCCCGCGCATGGATAAATGACTGATAGTGTTGTAAAGTGCCTTGGGGAGTTTTAGGACTCTAGAAGGTGCTACATCAAATACATGCCAGTAAATGCATTTTTTGAGGGGGTAATGGCTGTGCTGGTGTTAACAAATATAAAAGCAAGCAGCATCCTGACCAACCATAGGCTGGCGGTCAATTGTCACTTTGACAATTAAAAATGTGGGCATGTCTCCGTCTCCTTCTGCGCACACGCCACAAAGCCCTTGCATCAAAGTGTAATTGCGCGTCTCCGTACCCACGCAGATGGAGAAGTCAGGCTACGGAGTTGTTATGATGGTAAACTTGACCTATTAAACCATAAAATGTTTTTTTTGTACCAGGCTGTAAACATTACATTTTCTGCTGTGTAGTTGGCATTTTTAACATGAGAGTCAATAGGAACTTGTTCCTTTCTGGAACCAGTACCTAGCAGAAGGAGAGTGGTCTGATCCCCATGGCCCCACAGGTTACGTGCCAAAGTATATTTGGACAAAATACCTCCCTGGTACGATATAGATTGCTACCCACTGTTCCTCAGGGATGGGTCAAATGCAGAGAATAATTTCCCCAAGGGCATCAATAAAGTATAAATTACTATTATTAATTATGAAAGAATATGCACAATTAATGGTAGCTCTAAAGATAATCTTATCAGATAATCCTACTTTGTGTGGTTTGTTACTAGATCTCTGTTCTGCTCGGAAGGAGGTCTGAAACACTCCATAAATCTGGGCTTTGAAACATGCTGGATCGTCTTGGTCTGGTTTTCATGGAGAAACAAGTGTGCGGCCTGTTGAATGTGACATCCAGCCAATCAGAAAGCAAAGTGATGAAACAATGTGACGCAAATGCGTTGCATGCTCCTCCTCTGCCATGTTTGAATTCACATTTGATCTTGCGTGTGGAATCAGTTAATGTAGTATTTGCCAAATTTCTGCACACCACACACTAAATTCATCATTCATTAATCACAATATTGTACAGAGAAATGTTGTATCTTTAAAAACAACATAAATTGTTTTTTTTTTTAATATAAAAGCAATGTAAAAAAAATACAATTTATGTTGTTTTTAAAGATACAACATTTCTCTGTACAAATTGCACAAATCTGTGTTTTTCACATGAAAATACAATAATATTCACATTTTAAAATTTTATAAATTACAATAATTGTCTGTTCAACATTATACAACAGCTTACTGTAAAATAAACACCATATCACTGTATTGTGCTCTACAACTTTTTTATGTTGAGATTTTACAAAAATGTACTGTTAATTTTACTGACTTTTTTTACAGTGTAATTGGAGGATTTATCCACATTTAAAATAACGTTGAGCTGTCTTTGTAAGGAGCTTTTGAATCACTCTGTTTTCCCTTTATCCTTGCAGTCTGGAGTTCCTTTCCTTTATGTCCCACAGACATACTATCTGTCTGCACATTCTCCTCTCATGTAGAAAGCAGAATACATGAATGTAGGTCAGCACCACAAACTGCTGGAGCAGACTATAAATGCTGTTCATGCTTTCCCACACTTCTGCCAGGAATTCCATATCGGATGTGGTGCAGCATGACTTCACAGATGCAGCCTGTACAGACAAGTCCTTCCAGTTCAGGAGATGCTGATTTAAAGACTCAGATTATGTGCAACTAGGACAGGGTCTCTAATCTGAGCAGCGTCATGGCAGCATGCCAGTAGGCTGCTGTGCCTTCCGAGTGGACGTTGTTGAGATGTGTCCTCGCTCCACTGAAACCAGATGTTTGATCTGCAGTAACCTGAGGATGGATGTTTGGTTTTCTGCTGTAGCTGCCTCTGAAGAGACGGCTAGTTAGTCCTCAACCCTGAGACAAACCGGGAGTTTTAACATTTCTGTTGTAGTTGATATTTATTCCCTCGTACAAGGGCATCCTCTCAAAGTGCGTTAAAGACACACCTGTTATTTAACAGCTCTATGGTTTTAGAGCACAGGTCACAATAAACCATGTTTGAGATGAAGAGCCAGCTCTGCAGGACAGATTACACTCACCCAGAGCATCTGAGCTCCTGTAGCCATTCAGAACAGAGATTAGATTCCTAATCCAAGTTTCATAAGGAGGTGGTGTGTTTCTCTGGAATGTGTACCTGTTAAGAAACGGTCTGAGCTTGTTGCTTTCAGATGTTTTTCTGTCCTGAGCAGCTGCAGCTGTTCAGCAGGGAAGCTGGAGGTCAGAGTTCATTACTGTTACACTGCTATAGAATCAGCTTTTTTATTCATTCATAAATATTCCACTTTAAAGACGTGGAACACTGAAAAAACATTATTTAATGATTATTTCTGATTCTAATGGGTCACTGAGTTTTTCATGCAGGCTGTTGTAACGTTTTATAAAGTTATTATGCTTTATTATTTATGAAGTTAGGATCTTTTGATTACCAGGGAAGTTTATTCACCAATGAAACACAAAAGCCCGAAAATGGTTAATAAAATGCATTTTTTACTAGAATTAGACTAATGATCAGAGAAAAATAGAACAAGGATAATAAAACGAAACAGACAATAAAAAGCTGAAATGAAACTAAAATGAAATGATGTTGTGATAAATGTGATTGTGGGTGTTTATGATGTCAGATGGAGTCTGAGAGAGAGGAATGAGTATGGTATGGAACAAAATAGGAATTTAGTTGAATTTAGTGTTGTATCTATTTATCTGTTGAAAAACCATCTGACCCAATTTGATGAGTTTACCGTATTTGGTGAGGCCTGCGTGGATCCGATGGTGTAGAAATTTGGTCTCCTGACACTCATTTCTGTCACGAGTCGTGGGAAGTTGTCTCCTACGGTTAAAAGAACTCTTTCTGGGTGAATGGTCAGCTGTTGTAACTCCAGATGAAAAATTGTGTGGTTGGTTCTTAAAAGTTCTTCTAACAGCTAAAGTTTCTCTCTTAAACCCTGGTTTGATTCCTTGAGAGATGTAAATAGCTTCGTTGTAAAACCCATCTGCAGAATGAGCTTTCATACAACCTTTTACTTTGTGTGCTGGATTGAATTCTCCCCTAGAACCCTCAGAGGTTCCTTCTTACTAGAAACCAGGAAAAAGATTTCAACCAACCAGAGCACTGGTACGTCATCAAGGCCATTACACACACACTCACACACACACACGCACACACACTCCTTCCCAGACTTCATCGTGAGAAGTACTCTTAGATAAAAATGAATGTTATAATATAAAAGTCATCTTTCTATTGTAGTATGGTTGTGTGGTATGATTAGTGTAATATGAATAACTTAACATCATCCTTAAGACTTTATATTAATTGTTATCACAATTACTCAAATCTTAGCAAATGCATTTTCATCATTAAAGAACAGATATGATCAGATCAGAGGAGAGATGTTCACATATCAGGAAATAAGACTCCAGAATCTGCCAACTGAAGGTCAGCAGTGATGTGGGTAACTGTGGATCCTGGTAATGGTGCACCAGTTTATTGTTTCCCCCAGAGTACGACTTTCCCACTACAGACCACTGCAAATGTATTGATTAAATAAGTCACCCACACCTTTAACAATAAAAGTGCTTGGCATCAGCGATTCATGAGGAAAAAAAAGAAAGTCCATTCTTTATAAAATAGGAACTTAAAATTGATTATTAATTACATAAGATAGTTTTATTTTGTAACTGTGTGACTAGTGATGATGTTCAGGGAGTTCCTCTTGTTTTTTTTTTGTGATGATGGCTGTAGGTTTTTTTTCTCCAGTCGGATGTGATCCGGCAGAGTTAGTTGGAAGTGAGGCTAACACTAATGTTAGCTCTGCCAAACATCCCTAAATATGTAGATTTGTGGTCTTCTGTCTCCAACTGTGAGACTAACTCTGAAATCCGTGTTTCTCTTGGTTCAGGTGCCTTTGCCAAGGTGAAGGAGAGCCAGCGAATGAGCGACGAAGGGAAGATGGACCAGGCCGAGGCAGACGGCATCAGAAAACGCTGCCGGACAGTGGGGTTCGCCCTCCAAGCAGAAATGAGCCACTTCCATCAGCGAAGAGAGGTGGACTTCAAAGACATGATGCAGGCCTACCTCAGGGAGCAGATAGACTTCTACCAGCGGATTGTCCAGCAACTGGAGCGCACACTGCGGATGTACGACTGTCTTTAGAGACTCCACACTGTCTTCTGGGTCAACATGCCAAAAAGACACAGGATCATAGGTTTAAGGTGGACGGTTAAGATCCAACAGAAGAGTCATTCCTTCTTTTTGAGCGACCTTCTCTACTGTATGTTTTCTATCTGAATTAAACGTGACATAGATAGTGTAACTGAAGGTGTGTGTGAGATTCCTAATAGTTGTATGGTAGAAGGCCTTGTTGTGGAAAGTTCCCTCATGCACTTTGGTTTCTTCATCTAACTTATAGAATAGATCTAACGAACAATAATTACGTCCCACATTTGTATTATTTTATTGTTGTGATCAAATTGAAGTGGAGCGTTACCAAAGATGTCCAGCTCAAGAGTTCCTATCAGCACCTGGTCTAGAGAAGATGCAACGCTAAGGGATTTCTAGCGTTCCTATGAATGATTGTATCGTTTCTCTAGTGTTTCTCAGCTTTGGGACCAGTTTGCATGTTTTCTAATGGTTAGAGTGGGTGGGTGTATGTTGTGTAGGTGGAGTCGGATCATGAGTTCAGCAAACGTGATTTCATAACTATTTTCTAATGGAGCATAAAGGGTCCAGTTAGCCAGTTTAAGGCTTGTCATGTTTTATGTGCTGGAGGAAAGAAATGATGTAGAACAGCTCATGACTTTCTGTTAAAGACATTCTTTTTCCTTGGGTCTCTAAAATCAGATAATAATGAGGAAACTACTACGTCACTGAGCTGCAACTGTTTGAGACAACGTAACAGAATGTCAGAGAGTTCATGCACAGCCTCAGGCTCATGTTGATGTCAGTTCTAATAAAGTTTTTTCAGACCTTTTCTCTAAATATACCTAAAGGTGGAGGCAGCAGACACACACCTGCACATTCAGCACCTCATACAGAAAGGACCTGGGGCCTCATTTATCAACTGTACTTACAAACAGCTCTCTGCGTATTTTGTGCATAGGAACGTTTTTACGCATTGTGTGGTATTTACCAATTTGTACTTGAAACGTTCCTAAATATAAGAACAGCTGTGACCATGCGTAGGAACAGCATCTAGTGGCAGAACGAGGGAACTGCAATTCTGAAGGTTTCAGTGATCCACTAATTATTCTACCCAATAAATTATTATTTATCGCATGAATGGTGCTAAAACCTATAAAAGACACACGTGACCGACAGGTGTCTGACATTGTAGCATGGCTGATCTGGTGTTACTGGAGGATTTGACCTCACAAACACACACACACACCTGATACTCTCACACACACCTCATACCCTCTCTCTCTCTCAGATACCTGAGCTCAGAGGAGGCTGCAATATCAAACATTTTCTAACAAGAACAAAACTAAACAGAACATGCATCAACTCTTTAAATGTAAACTGTAATCGACAACAGAATGGAACATTCTCATATCGAACCATTATTTCTTTATTTCTGACAGGAACCTCTCCTCTGTCCTGACATATGATATATACAGTCTTTGGTCCTGACCGCGTTTACAATAATAAAATTACAACCTCTAAAACTAGTTGGTTCTCTAAATCTGCAGCCAGTGCCTCGATCTCACTGTCAAAGTTTTTTGTTTTTTTTTCGGGGAGAACCCAGGGAATCCCCTCATGAACTGTGCATGTAG